>JZKD02S1729515.1:461072-484312 GCA_000966675.3 Picea glauca | reverse complement strand
AAACACCTGACACACACGTCCACAAAGAGCGACAATGGGTCGGATCATCAGACGCAATCATCAAATCTGAAGCACCCCCCCACACACATGCAAATAATATAACACCTACCCAACACCAATGTGCGAAAAGCTATGGACCATAATGTAATCCTTGTAGGCATAATATTTTTACATGGTCACATTTTCAACCATTTGTGGTAGTTGAAAAACAATTGACAACCCAAGAATTTGTTTATTGCCAAGAACTATTAAATTAACATCAAATTAATGATCTTATTTCTCATGGGCCATTTATGTGGTTATGAAACACTATGTAGGACCTGGATATCGAATATTTGGCCAACACAAGGTATATGGGATCGATTAGGTCTTTTTATATTGCATGGTCAACTATACTTAACACCATGTTTGGCCCACAAACTAGGGACCTACCCATTGATCTATGCTTATAACACTCATGAACCACGGACAAGGTGTTGTACCACTACATTGGGCCTAAATAATGATTCCTTATGATACTGAAAGGATATCAACCCAGTTTCATTTATTAGGGAAAGCAACATAATGCACTTGAATAAAAATATAAAGAACTTAATTATATGTCTTAACTATTATTGGCACCATGTTTGGGGCCATAAACTAGGGACCTACCCATTTACCTATGCTTGTAGAACTCACGAGCCATGGATGAGGTATTGTACCACTACACTAGGTCTACATAATGATTCCTTATCATACTGAAAGGAAATCAACTCACTTTGATTTGTCAAGGGAAGCAACTTGATGTTCTTGCATAAAAATATAGAGTTTAATTATATGTGTTAATGATGTTTAATCCATATGTAATAAATTAGGAGGGTGAAGCATGAAAGTGTTGAATATATATTTTTGGAATAAATCGACTTAGATACTATCTATGATTATTCTAGATATGGAAAACACTATAAAGATATAAAATGTGTGAAACATATCAAAAAATAAGTTTGTTGGGTGGGATGTGGATGAAAGGAAGAAGAGGTGCAAAATACACTTCCTACACTAATCATTGAGAGAAAAATGTGTAGAAAACTAAATAAACATGATTGTAGTAATAAACAACACATAAATAGTCCCCGAGGCGTAGGACAGTCGGTGACTGAGTGTGTTGTTAAGCCACTCCATGTTGAAAAGTTACCGGTTCGAAACCTACAGGGACAAAAAATCCAACCATGTTAAGGGTTGGTGTGGCTCAGGCTGGGTGCGATCCCCGGGTGATTTTGACGGCTTAGATGCCCCTGAGTCGCAGTTTCTCAAGCCACAGGTTAATCTCGATGCCAACAGGTTCAGCCACATTAACAAACAAAAAAAAATAAACAACACATAAATATACAAGCATTAAACAATGATTTCCAAAGGAAAACCCTTGCAAGAGAAAAAACCAACGCTCCAAAGCACATTCAATGTATTATTCAATGACTAACAAATGGTTAAATACATTACAGAGTTATTATGCTCTCAACATGTGTATTAAAAAACATAAAGGTTCCATAGAAATTTTGATGGCATAACAGTAAGATAAAAACACTCTCAACCTTACCTCATGTTATCCCCATTTTGTGGGATAACTAAGGAGATGATGTCTTAAGGTCCTCAGGTTGCAGATATGGAGTGTCGAGAGACCACATGACTAGCAGTGTCCACTTGCACATACATAAGCCCATTCTATCACCATGTTTTGATCCATTGTCAGTGCATCCACCACACCAACTAGCTTCTAGAAGGCAGATGGATCTTGCTCCATGCAGTACAAGTTAGGTATTATGGTAGGTAATCAACCTAATATTTGAGGCATTTCAACATGTTGTATTTAAGTTGCTTTTGATTATAAAAATCCTACTTGGACATTATTCTTTTGACCTTGTTTCACCTTGGTGAGTGTCATAGATTTCCTATTAAGTGGCTAATCTTTGGGGAAGGTTTGCAACTGGGGGTCCCTTGAGGGGTTATCTTACCATTCCCGACCATACTTACCACTTTCCGCTCATTACACTCCCATCATATTTCCCTCTTCTAGGCCCTTTGACTTTAGTGACCCAAGAAGGGCATGTACCTCATTTCATGGGAAGAAGGGGCTTAAGGCCGAGGGGGATGGTTGTTGGCAAAAGATAAGAGCCTAAAATAAACCTTCTAGATGATCACCCATTTAGGTCTTGAGAATGGTGAATTTCTTCTCTTGAATGAATTGAATAGCTACACAATATCAAACACATAATATATATCATGCTTGAATGTAAGACTAACACAAGTGTGTTACAATGTTTTACATGGTTACCCCTATGACACTTTGTGGACCTCTTTGTTCAAGTGACATTGTGTTCCTACCCCCCAAGATAATCGATTCACTATTGGGAGTGCACACGTATTTGGATCATTGATTAATTAATAAATGGCAATAAATGGGCTCAGAAAAAAGTTGCATTGAGGAAGAAGGTGCAACACACCCCATACAAAGAAACCCATAAATGAGATAATACGAGCCCTTATATGTCATGAAACTCATTGACCTATGAAGTCTAAACCCCTACCCACCTCATCATCCACTACATGACCTTGAAGGGGCATCCTTGGGAGCATCCCCTACTTGAGGGTTTTCATCTAGAAAATAGGAATTTTATGACACCCCTCCCATACCTAAACTTGGTCAATTGTATAGGGTCTTGGAGCATTTGTTTAATTTGATGAGGTAGTTTTGATGCACATGTTTAGGTGCCTTGTTTATTATATGTGGTTTTAATTTCCATGATATTTTTGACTTGAAATCCTTGGAGGGAATGCCTATTTGTTTTGTAGGACCTTGTTTGGTGGACAATTTTGGAGGAACAAGCCTAGCTTGGGCTTCCATGGGGCTTGAAGCCCACATGTTGGATGCCGAGAGCCCACATGCCGGATCACGATGACTTGCCTTTGGAGGCATAGAAGATACATTGGAAGACATAACCTATCCCTCACATGCCAAACGACTTTCCTAGGAGAGGAAAAACATCACTTCTTGAGGCTTGATGTCACCTAAGGCTGGGGTTTGTGGTGATGGAGGTATTGTTCATTGACACATGGAACATTTTGAGGGAAGGAGGTTTTAAAACATGAAGAAGTTGTTTGGATGATGAAAAGTGTCCTTTGGAGGCCTAACCATGCTTCCCCAACTCCAACGACTAGCTCCTAGTGCAAAAATGTCTCCCTAAAGGGGCAATGCCATCTTATTTTAGGGTTTCTAATGTGCAAAAGTGAAAATTAAATATTATTATTTCTTTTAAGGGGTAAGAAAAGGGATGTTGACCCCTTATCTTATGTTTTACCCTTTGAATGTGGAAAAACTATGTTTTATAGTTTTAGTATAAATAGAGATCATTTGTATCTCATTATAACATAGCTCTCCCTTGTGGAGAAGGACACTTAATTGAAATTTTTGCTACTCTTGGAGCATTCCATCTCTCTTTTGCAAATTGTTATGGTTTCTCTTGTTATTTGTGGATAAAAATGGCACGATACACTTGGAGGATTTTTCTCATGCTTATGAATGGAATTTTCTTGGTCACTTAGGGTTTGATCTTGCATCTTTTTTGAATTGGTAAGGAAATTTTGCATTTATTGTCTAAACTTCTTTCTTATTCCATAATTGTTAGTGGGTGAACTCTTGGAGGAGTATAAGGGCATACACCCTCCCCAAAATTCATCTATTTTCTTGTGAAAGGTCATTAATTTCAAAGTTTCTTGGATAATTACAAGGACGTACACCCTCTAAGTTCACCTTTGTTTGTTTCACAAACCCTAGAAAGTAAAAGGGCTTACACCCCTAGGTTCTTTGTGGATCAATCTCATACTTCCAAGGTCATATTGTTGCATAAGGTTTTGCTAAGAGAAGTAAAAGGGTTTACATCCTCTTAGAATTTCTTAGTGGACCTAGCTTTCCTTGGGGAGTAAAAGGATTTACACCCCCAAGGACTTATCATAGTCTTCACATTATTTGACCCCACAACCCAATAGTAAGACACTAATCATTTTCAATTTGCATTGGAGAAATAAAAGTGTTGCATTGGGATACACAAAATCTTGTCCTTTCTGAGATATGATTGCTTGAGTGTGTTCTCCTTGCTAGGGAGCATATTTTTCCTTGTAGGGATAATTTTTTGTGGGGTAGAAGCCCTACTCTCATAAAACTAGGCCTATTGTCCTAAAACAACTCTTCAAACCCTCATTCAACCACAACTTTTCCTATACTTCGTCAAAATCAACAAATAAATAGTCAAATATGCTTGCCTTGAAAAGATCTATTGAATGGTGTACTTGATTGTTGATTTCGTTGAAGCATTTTTTATTTTTTTTTAGTAGCTATTCAAAGTTACATCCATAAGGCTGTCATAATATTTCACTTTTTACTGGCAAAAAATCAGCCTTCTAAATGCTCTAGAGTTGGGTTAATCATTGTGATTTTAATCACTGGTTATTGTGCTTGCTATCTCACATAATTTTCATTGATCTAGTAGCGTTGTTTACTGCTTCTATAATAGCAGCATTGTGGGCTTATTATCTCTCTTAAAACAACCCTCTCATTGCTTCATTGTTTAACCAACTTACTCATTAATATCATCATTGTTGAGAGCTATACTTGAGTAAAGTCTTGTATCTATTGAAGCAAGTTTTGCAGCCATTGTCATTGATTATATTGTTGATATATATGTGTTTCTGCTACAAATAGGGACAACAAGCTCAACTTGCTTGTCCACCTAACATAAACTGCATACAGTTGAGTTTTCTTGTGTCTCGAGCAAGTACAAACACTCTCAGTAGGTACCCAAGGACTTGGAAACCTTAAACCTTTCCCGAGACTCATTCTCAAGCCTTATTCCATTTAGTAAGTTGATCTATAGGGGCTTCCATTCATACATCTCACTTTCTATCTCATTTCCCTCTAGGGTCACCGAGGTTGCCCCTAGAGATGATTCTATCATCTCTAAAGTGATGGGAATACCTACCTAAGGTAACAATGGGTAGGTGTTCTCAAATTTGTCACCATTTGGTGGTTGGGTTAGGATTTTCCCAACCTACAACTTGTGCAATAAAATTTTGGTGTCGTTGTTGGGGAGGATTTTCAATCCTCTTCCGAACCCTAATGACACTTTGGCAAGCTATCCCAAAGCCTTTTCCCTAGCTTGCCAGATGTTATCCCCATTTTGTGGGATAACTAAGGAGATGATGTCTTGAGGCCCTCAGGTTGCATATATGGAGTGTCGAGGGACCACATAACTAGAAGTGTCCACTCGTACATATGGAATCTCACTCTATCTCCACATTTTGATCCATTGTTAGGGAATCCACCACACCAACTAGCTTCTAGAAGGAAGATGGGTCTTTCTCCATGCAGTACAAGTCATGTATTGTGGCAGTTAATCACCCTTATATTTGAGACATTTAAACATGTTGTATTTAATCTAATTTTGATTATAGAATGCCTACTTGGAAATTATGCTTTTGACCCTGTTTCACCTTGGTGAGTGTCATAAGTGTCCTAGCAAGTGACCAACCTCTGGGGAAGGTTTTCAATTGGGGGTCCCTTGAGGGGTTATCGTACCATTCCCGACCATGCTTACCACTTTTCTCTCATTACACTCCCATCATATTTCCCTCTTCTAGGCCCTTTGAATTTAGTGACCCAAGAAGGGAATGTACCATATTTCATGGGAAGAAGGGGCTGAAGGCCCAGAGGGATGGTTGCTGGCAAAAGATAAGAGCCTAAAATAAACTTTCTAGATGCTCACCCAGCCAGGTATTGAGAATGATGAATTGCTTCTCTTGAATGAATTGAAGACCTACACAATATCAAACGCATAATAAATATCCCACTTGAATATAAGACTAACACAAGTGTGTTACAACGCTTTACATGGTTACCCTTGTAGCACTTTGTGGACCTCTTTGCTCAAGTGACAATGTGTTACTACCCCCCAAGCTAATCGATTCACTATTGGGAGTGCACAGATGTTTGGATCATTGATTAATTAATAAATAGCAATAAATGGGCTTGGAAAAAAGTTGCATTGAGGAAGAAGGTGCAACACACCCCCTACAAAGGAACCAATAAATGAGATAATACGAGCCCTTGTATGTAATGAAACTCATTGACCTATGAATTCTAAACCCCTATCCACCTCATCATCCACTACATGAACTTGAAGGGGAATCCTTGGAAGCATCCCCTACTTGAGGGTTTTGGTCTACCAAATATGAATTTTATGACACCCCTCCCATACCTAAACTTGGTCAATTGTATAGGGTCTTGGAGCATTTGTTTAATTTGATGAGGTAGCTTTGATGCACATGTTTAGGTGCCTTGTTTATTAGATGTGGTTTTCACTTGTTATGATATTTTTGACTTGATATCCTTAGAGGGCATGCCTATTTGTTTTGTAGGACCTCGTTTGGTGGACAGTTTTGGAGGAACAAGCCTAGCTTGGGCTTCCATGGGACTTGAAGCCCACAGGTTGGATGCTGAGGGCCCACATGTTGGATCATGATGAATTGCCTTTGGAGACCTAGAAGACACCTTGGAAGAAATAACCTATCCCTCACATGCCGAATGACTTGCCTAAGAGAGGAAAAACATCACTTCTTGAGGCTTGACATCACCTAGGGCTAGGGTTTATGGTGATGGAGGTATTACTCATTGACAAATGGCATATTTATGAAGGAATTAGGTTTTAAAACATGAAGAAGAGGTTTGTATCATGACATGTGGCCTTTGGAGGCTTAGCCATGCTTCCCCAACTCCAATGACTTGCTCCTAGTGCCAAAACGTCTCCCTAAAGGGGCGACACCATCTTATTTTAGGGTTTCTAATGCACACAAGTGAAAATTAAATATTATTATTTGTTTTAAGGGGTAAGATAAGGGTTGTTGACCCCTTATCTTATGTTTTACCCTTTAAATGTGGACAAACTATGTTTAAGAGTTTTAGTATAAATAGAGATCATTTGTATCTCATTATAACATAGCTCTCCCTTGTGGAGAAGGACACTTAGTTGAAATTTTCGCTACTCTTGGAGCATTTCATCTCTCCTTTGCAAATTTTTATGGTTTCTCTTGCTATTTGTGGATAAAAAGTGGTGCGCTACACTTGGAGGCTTTTTTTCATGCTTATGAATGGAATTTTCTTGGTCACTTAGGGTTTGATCTTGCATCTTCTTGGAATTGGTAAGGAAATTCTGCGTTTATTGTCTAAAATTCTTGCTTCTTCCATAATTGTTAATGGATGAACCCTTGAAGGAGTATAAGGGCATACACCCTCCCCAATATTCATTTGTTTTCTTATGAAAGGTCATTAATTTCAAGGTTTCTTGGAGAATTACAAGGACACACACCCTCTATGTTCAGCTTTGTTTGTTTCACAAACCCTAGGGAGTAAAAAGGCTTACACCCCTAAGTTATTTGTGGATCAATCTCATACTTCCAAGGTCATATTGTTGCAAAAGGTTTTACTAAGAGAAGTAAAAGGGTTTACACCCTCTTAACATTTCCTAGTGGACTTGGCTTGACTTGGGGAGTAAAAGGATTTACACCACCAAGGACTTAGCCTAGTCTTCACATTATTTGACCCCACAACCCAATAGTAAGGCACTAATATTCATTTTCAATTTGCATTGGAGAAATAAAATGGTTACATTGGGATACACAAAATCTTGTCCTTTCCGAGATCTGATTGCTTGAGTGTGTTCTACTTGCTAGGTCACATCTTTTTCCCTATAGGGCGAATTTTTTGTGGGGTAGAAACCCTGTTGTCATAAAACTAGGCCTGTTATCCTAAAACAACTCTTCAAACCCTCATTCAACAATAACTTTGCCTATACTTCGTCAAAATCAACAAATAAATAGTCAAATCTACTTGCCTTGAAAAGATCTATTGAATGGTGTATTTAGTTGCTAATTTTTTTGAAGTATTCTTTTTATTGTAGCTATTCAAAGTTACAACCATAAGGTTGTCATAATATTTCACTTTTTACTTGCAAAAAATCGACCTTTAAATGCTCTAGAGTTGGGTTAATCATTGGTTATTGTGCTTGCTATCTCAGATAATTTTCATTGATCTAGTAGCAGTTTTTACTGCTACTATAACATCAACATTGTGGGCTTATTATCTCTATTAAAACAACCCTCTCATTGCTTCATTGTTTAACCAACTTACTCATTAATATCATCATTGTTGAGAGCTATACTTGAGTAAAGTCTTGTGTATATTGAAGCAATTTTTGCAGCCATTGTCATTGATTATATCGCTGATATATTTTTGTTTACTGCTGCAATTAGGGACAACAAGCTCAACTTGCTTTTCCACCTAACATATAATGCATATAGTTGGTTTTTCTTGTGTCTCGAGAAGGTACAAACACTCTCAGTAGGTACCCAAGGACTTGACAACCTTAAACCTCTCCCAAGACTAATTCTCAAGCCTTCTCCCATTTAGTAATTTGACCTATAGGGGCTTCCATTCATACATCTCATTTTCCATCTCATTTCCCCCTAGGGTCATTGGGATCCCCCCCAAGAGGTGATTATATCATCTCTAAAGTGACGAGAATACCTGCCTAAGGTGACAATGGGTAGTTGTTATCAAAGTTGTCGCCATTTGGTGGTTGGGTTGAGCTTTTCCCAACCTACAACTTGTGCAATAACATCTCCAAACCAAGCTCAATAAATAGGCATAACAAAAATATAAACAATTTAAATTTTTACAATTCTACACATTGGAAACCACCAACAAATAATTGACTAACTAATGGTGTTCAATATTCGTTACCTCTTACTACTAAGCATTTATTACCTATTACTTCTCAACATTTATTGAGATAACTACTTGGTTACCAAAATGCAATAATTATGACACATTGTGCCAACATTAACATTTTAAAAACACTATATAGATATTTTAAATATCATACTAGAATTTCAAATAAATAAAGAATGTAAGTATGGATATATAGTTGCTTTAGCATTTATTACCTATTACTTCTCAACATTTATTGAGATAACTACTTGATTACCAAAATGCAATAATTATGACACATTGTGCCAACATTAACATTTTAAAAACACTATATAGATATTTTAAATATCATACTAGAATTTCAAATAAATAAAGAATGTAAGTATGGATATGTAGTTGCTTTAATTGTAAGCTTTAGTAACCAATCTTTAATTCTAATTCATAATCAAATGAAATTAGTTTATTAAATAAAATAATAATACTATTAGTTTAATATATTTAAAAATAATATTATTATTATTATTTTTAATAAACTAATTTCATTGGATTATGAATTAGAATTAACGGTTCGTTACTAAAGCTTACAACTAAAGCAACTACATGTCCATACTTACATTCTTTATTTATTTGAAATTCTAGTATGATATTTAAAATATCTATATAGTGTTTTTAAAATGTGAATGTTGACACAATGTGCCATACTTATTGCATTTTGGTAACTAAGTAGTTATCTTAATGAATGTTGAGAAGTAGTAGGTAATAAATGCTTAATAGTAAGAGGTAAAACTTCTTTTGATTGGTAAAAAATGTTGCTTGACATAGTCATCCATTTGCTATTTGAACTCCCACCTTACAACTTATGACTTAAGTTTGGGTGTAGTCAACCAACTAAAAATAGCTTAACCTTATACAACCAAGAAGCACTACCTCCAGTCAAGCACTGTTCACAACAAAGCACTGTCCCCAGCACTAACTCCAGCCTTTCACTGTCCCACAGCAAAGCAAAGACACTGTACACCCAAACCCTAGAATAAAGCGTTCTCTCTCCATACAAGGATACATATATCGAAGTCCCTCGGGCCGCTACAACAGATCCCAGGTATTCATCGCATATTTCATATCCATTCATCCTCTAGTAGCAAAGAGAATCCGATTTATACACCGCTCAATCCCGGTCTTCACTCTTCTGATTCTAGCTTGCACCTGAATATTCCTCCTTCTTATTAGCTAACCCTCGCCTCTAAGCTTTATTCCCCAAAAAATAAACTCCACAACAGCCTAGATCCATTTACTAAACCAAAACCAATTTCCTTATCACAATAATGTAGAACCAAAACCAATTTCCTTGTCACAATAATGTAGAGTTACTTTAAAGCACTTCAACCTTAACATTACCTACTAGCCATTTTTAACCTTATTGTAGACACTTCCATTGGACCCACTTAACCTTATAGGGTTTTCTCAAACTATACAATCCATATATTGTCTTCAATATGTCGATGCAATTCCTTACTGGTGGCCTAATCAGCCTTATCAACTACTTCATCTCTAGGAGGTTTTTTCTTGAGAAATAAGCTCAATTGCAACTTGAATTCTAGTACTAAGCTAGTATGCTTATCACAATGATGTAGAGTTATTTTGGATCACTTCACCCTCACCATTACATATAGTCAATTTTGGTCTTATACGTGATATTTATCTAGAATCTACTTAACTTTATATGTTTTTTTAAAATTATATAATTCACAATTTGCTCTGGTATGCTGAAAAACTCATAAAACATTCTAATTATACAAAGTTAACCACTCAAATCTGCACATCTAACAATTTTCCATCAAATTTAAGATATACAAAATTACAAAATTAAACATAAAATATCCCTAAAAACAACCAAACTACAACATTATAATCCACTAATAAAAAATCAATTCAATTTAACCTCATGCTTTATGAAATTTATTTAAAAAAAAAAAAAAACTCAATTATAACTTTATTCCCAATAATAAACCAATCTCTTTGTCACAATGAGGTAAAATTACTTTAAAACCCTTTAATCCCAATAATAAACCAATGTCTTTGTCACAATGAGGTAAAGTTACTTTGAAGACCTTTAAGGTTCCTACTAGCTATTTTTGGTATGAGAATAACCTACTTGTACTTACATTATCTTTATTTAGATTCGTTTTTTTCTTAGTAAAATTTATATATTTTAAAATTAATTATTCATTTTTTATTAGTAAAATTTATATATTTTAAAATTAATTAAATTGTTTTCGTTAAACTATTTTATATTATTTTTAAATTTATAAAAATATTGTAATTTAGTTAATTAGCTATTTTATATTATTTTTAAATTTATAAAAATATTGTAATTTAGTTAATTAGCTTTAGTTATAGTAGTTTGTTGGTTTGTGTAGAGGAGTGTTTTTTAAAAAAAATCAGTTTCTCACCTAACTTCAATTCCAACAAATAATATGTTTAGTTTTTAAATTAACAAGCTATTAAAAAAACTTTTATTTTTAAAAAAATGCAATTTAATATGATAATCAATTTTTTTTCAGTTTTAATATAATTCCCTTCCAATAAAGGATTTTTAAGTATAATTTTATTTATTTGTAAAAAAAAAACTTTAATTTCTTTATTTGTTTGTGAAATAAGATAACCTTTAAAACTTATGACCTTATGTTTTTGAGGCATATTCAAATTATACTCAATTCAAATTCCTATTTTATCGTGAACCTGTGCTGGTATAACTCTATATCCTGTGCTTGAATCATTATGCTTGTGTGCCAGCAGGGCAGCCCTGAGCATTTTCATCGCCAATCTAGTTTGCATTAACCGGTCATTGAGTTCAATCCTTGTTTCGTCATGTTTGGTCACCCGGTCGTTGCACTGTCCTCGCCTCCAAACAAAAGGCCACCTACTCCATTGGCCACTTCACAGAAACCAATCTCGGTCACTTCCACGCACGCGCACTGAGCATTCACAGACCCACACCAATATGCAATGCCATCAACACCAAACTCTGGAGATTTGTTATTGGAGACCGATGGTCTTCTCGTATTTCCCTCGTTGGGCAGGAGAATTGTGCTTTCATTCTCAGGGCCTGTCGACGCGGCTCCAAATAAGGCATCTGTGATTTGAGAAAACGGGATCAATACGAAACCTAGCTGCATATAACCAGTCATGGCAATGAACATCCTACCATTCACAAAGGGCCAGCGGTTTGATTTCATTCACGAAAAGCTATTTTTCTTCATCCTTTCATCATCACCCTCGATGTCTCTAGGGTGCGCCTCTTCACGCGAAGACGGGCAAAGAGTTTCGATTTTTCATTTTTTGTTTTATGGATCGATGCACAGCCACGCAAGTATTCATTTTTGGTTCGATGGGTGGGCGATTTTCAGTCCCAGAACTGCGAAATCCACACACATGTATTTTCAAATCAACATGTTCAATGTCTTGTTCCTTGAAGTGTTTTTCATTGATCTCAGATGGCATTTTTCAAGACCCGTTATGGAGGCACGGGCCCTGTCAAAGCATTAACGGATAGTTCAAACCAATATTGCACGTATCGAAGTTTGGCAACTTCCAGGCTCCGAAGGATTATTACCGGACAGCTTGTTCTGCGAGATATTGACGAGCTTGAGAAGCCTGCACTGCCCGATTTCCGGCAGTACTCTTCCGTGGAATGTGTACATGCTTAAGTTGAGGTCTCTGAGATTTTCGAGCATGCCGATGATCTCAGGAATCAACCCAGATAGCCTGTTATCAGAGAGATACAGATATGTGGGGCTTTGGTGCATTCATTGGAGTTGCCTTGTATTTGATTGTCATTCAAATCAAGAGCTTGCAGATTAAGGAGTTTGGTGATGGAATAAGGAATGTTACCGACAAGGGAATTTGTATCCATGTATAATATTGTCAGCTGGGAGAAATTGCCGAATCCCGATGGCTCGGAGTATGGTGCCATTAATGGCGTTTTTCTCTACATTAAGGAGAGTCTAAGAAAGTTGGTCGATGGTTGGGAGGAAGAGTACCTGTAAGGAAGTTGCAGACAAATCTGTGCAAAAATTGAAAACCCTTTAATGGCTTGTTCAATAGCGATGGCCTTTTAATTTCAGGGTACCCCACGATTACAAGGGCTCCGTGACAGAGGGTTTCTAGGAAGCTTGGGCACCGTGATGGCCTTGATGGAGACAATGCAAACGTCAAAGGGGCTAGCTATGGGAATCAAACCCCTGACTTATCAGGGCTCCATGACAAGGGTTTCGAGGAATCTTAGGCACCGTGATGGCCTTGGTGGATGGAGCACAATACAAGCATCAAAGGGGTGGAGGGAATCAAACCCCTGACCTATCCTGGTCTGAAAATCAGGGCGGATTCAATATTAACATGCGTGAGCTGATTCCTTAAGCCGAGGAGTTCATTCCGCAACCTCACAGGTCGCCTGCTATTATTGTCAATGGCAATTACAACTTCACTTATAAACGTAGAAAGGTAAGCTTTCTATATACTTCTTTTTTATCTATTTTGATTTGTTTAATCATTTCTTCCACAGTAGAGTTCATGGTACACAGTTTTCATATTCTTGATTGTGTTCCCCAGGGTGAATGTTCTTTAGATCACGACGCATTCTCGTTATTTAGGGTTCTGATGGGATATATGTGTCTTATTTGTTGAATAAATGTCATATATTCCTTTCATTGCATATCAATGTGGAATTATTTTCAACATGAAGTATGAAATGGGTTTTTGAGAAATTGGCTCTATGACTCGCTTATTTCTGACCATTTGTTAGACCTGCAGGTAGTGCCCATTTTGTTGGACCTGCAGGTAGTGACCGATTATCAGGTGTAGTTAAGAAACCTTATACCCTCTGGTTTTTGAATTTATAGCTATCTTGTCTTTCTACAAAATCAAAGGAAATGTCATTGATTAGCCTTTCAATCTTAACTTTGGTTGGGCTCTGTAGTACCATTGATTGCTTTTGGCCTGAAACCCTATCCTGCTTCACTCAAAACAAATATTTCTTCTGCAGTTTTGTTCAAGAAAGATCACTTAAAACAAATATTTCTTGTGCAGTTTATTTCAAGGAAGATTGCCATATGAGATTCTTAAACCAGGCCCTGTGCTGAAAGATTGCCATATGAGATTCTTAAACCAGGCCCTGTGCTGAAACATTTGTTATTAAGCACGCCTCAATGGAAAATTCTAAGCTCATATGGATCCCTTCAAATCCTATGTTTTTTGAAATTTGAAAGCGTGCGGCATCGTATGAGATTCTTAAACCAGGCCCTGTTCTGAAGCACTTGTTATTAAGCATGCTTCAATGGAAAATTGTAAGCTCATATGGATCCCTTCAAATCCTGCATATGATTAATCATTAAACAGATGATGGATTCTGTGTCTTTTGGAAATTTGGAAGCATGCATCTTAACTGTTCTTTATGTGGAAGCATGCATCTTAAATGTTCTTATGTGAAACAGACATTTGCAAAAGATATTTACAAATGGTGACAAAGTTCATGCTGCAAAGGTCCCCATCAGGCTAGGGTTGGAAGATTGCTTTCAATGCATAATAGACTTTGAGACACTTAATACTCCACAAATTACTGAAAACAATAATCAATGGGATATGCCCACTGTTAACTCCCCAATCCCAAAGACACCCACTATTTGCAAGCCCTCAACAGAGGCCATAGAGCTAGGTCTTCACCTTACAAATGCTGATATGCAAAGATTGGTACGAGACTCCATCTTTGATGGCCATTGTCCCTAGGCATTATTATTTTTTGTGAAAATGTAATGAATCATATATTACACGAGAAATCACAATATAGATGTACATCAAGATTGACACATGAGGGTGCACCCTCAACATGAAGCTTAGGTTTATCTTTTCTAAGATTTGCCATCTTGGCTGAAATCTGGAGAGTTCAATATATTCTAATTGTAAAAAGTTGTCTTTTGAAAAGTTAGTTGTGTCACAACAGGGTTTAAAGACACACATGTTACTCTGATCAGATCCCACATACCACCTAAACATCCACTTGTCCACAAACACGATCTCATTGCTTTATCCCCAATTTCTTGAGTCCCCATCCTCACTGTCAGCTAGGTCCAACTTTTAAGATGGTGAGTTGTTGCAACAAGGGGTTTGGTAAAACAAGCAAATAACTTGTGTGAAGCTTTGAGAATGACCTGTCTACAAGCTTTCTGGTTTGTGAGATTGATAGAGATTATACGATTGTGATCAAATGGACAATGAAAGGGATGAAAACTGAGCAAATCCAGAAAGAACATTGGTGTTTGATGCAGTTCATAATATCACCAAATAACTTCCTACATCACATCTTTCTTCCTCTCAAATAAAATTATAAAAAGCTTCTGGTCTTTCCAATCACCAATAATATGTTAGCTATTATGTTATAAATAACTTTCAGTCTTACCAACCACCAATAGGTATGGTATGTTAGCTATTATGTAGATAAAAGTAGACTTACACTTAGCATTATTTGGGATATGCTAGTTATTATGTTATAAATAACTCAGTCTGACCAACCACCAATAGGTATGTTAGCTATTATGTAGATAAAAGTAGACTTACACTTAGCATTCTTTGGGATATGCTAGTTATTATGTAAATAAAGGTAAACTTACGCTCATGGGGTATGCTAGTTCTTATGTAAATTAAGGGAAACTTACACTTTGCATGCTTTGGTAGGGCTGAACAATCTCCTTAACTTTAAACATATTGCCAGCCATTTTCTCTTATATTTCATTTTTTTGGCTGTGTTTTCATGCATATCATTTTCTTCGCCATTTCCTTTTCTTCTTTCATTTAATCTACTTCGCTTAGTTTTCATCCTTCTCATTTTTTTCGCTAACTTTTCATCCTTATTCTTTTCCGCTCAGTTTTCATCCCTTTTACTGTCCATTTCAGGCTATCGTGAGTAGGGCGCTTTTCGTCCATCAAGACGCAATTGAATTATTAAGCAAACAATTTCGCTGACTGCACTTGAAATTCACAGTATAGCGAATCCCACCCGTCCCAGTATAGCGAATCCCACCTGTCCCACTGAACGCATCAAATATGCGAATCCGAGCAGCTCGCAAAGCCAGCAGCTAGGTCAGAGCCAGCAGAGGCTAAGGCAGGAGAAGTAGCAGTAGTTTCTTATATTAATGCAGTAGACCCAATAACAGCAAGGAAACAGTTGATCCAGTCAAAGTGTTCCACTATTTCTGTTCCAGATGCAAATCCTCTAGTCGCAGATCCCGCCCCAGGTTCCCCTTCGCCTGGTTCCACCATAGTCAGTTGCATATAGCAAAGGTAGTGCAGATCTATATGCAGTTGTTATGGAGCCAGTCCCGTAGCGACTTGGAGATCGAGACTGAGCATAAGCAGATCAAGCTACAGATCCAGATCTTGCTTCTTGAGATTCAGTTTATGATTATCCAGAGTTTCGGAGTTTAGTTATTGAGACCCAGAAGAAGAGAGAGCAGCATCAACGTCCACGGTCCACCTAGCTCGACAAAGCTAGCCGGACAGCCAGGCACAGGGCCGAGCCAGAACATAAAGCAAGCCAGACGCAAGCCAGCCAACGCCAAAGCCAGAAGGCTATCTTGATGCATCAGTACCAAAGCAAGTAACAGGAGGAGAGGAAGTTCCAGATACTTAAGTTACATATCCAGCTCCAAGGCTAGTTTACTGAGTTTATTCACCATAAAAAGTAAATAATCCAGCAGATACATAGGAAGTTAGAAAGATAGCAGGGGTAAAGACAGCATAGGCTAAGGCAGATCCAGTCGTTGATCCTGCAACTGATCTAGAAACATTATTTCCAGAAGCGCCACCAGCAGCGCAAGCATAGGTGGCTAGAGGGGAAGCAACGAGAGGATATTAGATTAGTCTAAAACCTATAACTCCAATATCATGTACCTATTGATATAACTAACAACTCTGTCCTAGGTTAGTGGTACCATATTAGTACAGCAGCATAGTTTACTGTAGACTCGTACTGAATAAATTGAGAAAGCAGGGAGGAGTACCTGACGAGCAACCAACACCTTCAGCATCAGCTCAAGGTACTCTGGTGTAAATGGCTGGCCTGCAGTCCCCGTGGAAACATAACCATTTCAGTTGTCTGTGACAGCTGTGCAGTTTGCACAACACCAGTCTTATTCGGAAATCGCAGTTGATCCTACCAAGATTGGGAGTGAAGGAGTCCAGGCCTTGGGGAAGCAAACTGAGATCTGGTCCCAACAGCATTCAAACTGGGTCGAGCAGTTTAGAGTGATAGAGAAGCTGAAAATCAAGCCTTGACAAACAAATTAAGTGCTGCAGGATTGTAAATAAGAACGCAGCCATCGAGGATCCTAGGAGGAAGTTGAGCTCACAACCCGATGTCTGAAGCCTCCGAAATGTAGATAAGATGCTAGAATACCTTCTAAGTTGGTCTCTGAAAAACTGTTTCTTATCCAGCAGGCTCAGGAACAGGCGTTGGTGAGTGAATTCACTGAGTTTCAAGAAAGTGCACTGGATATCTGGGAATTGATGGCAAATGCTGGTGATTACATAAACATGCTTAGAAACATGGAACATAAAGTCAATGCCATTAAGGTTACTCTCCAGAAGAGAGATTTTTGTGTCCAACTCATGAAGAATGTAGCCCATACTATGAGGATGGGTTCATTATTTCTTCAGCAGACAGAAGTTGCATTTTGGTTCAGTTGATCCGTTGCCAATGATCACCAAAGTGATAGTGATCCATAGAACATGCTTCAATTGCAAACAAATTGATTATAAGGAAAGTAACCAAATAAGCTGCAGGACATAGCAACTGAAATAGGAGAGCTGGTGAAGCAAGGGATGCCCGATCCCTGGTAAGCCCCTGAGTCCAAGGTAATGTCCAGAGAAACATATCAGGACATCTTCAAGAGTCCAAGGTAATGTCCAGAGAAACATATCAGGACATCTTCAAGAATCCAAGGTAATGTCCAGAGAAACAAATCAGGAAATCTTCAATGGGGTGCTGACAAGAAGCAAAGCTGCAATATTGGCTGATGATCCGGTTCAGGAGAAACCATTAAACAGCACATACTGTGAAAGTCAAAGTTCAAGTTTGAAGCTTCAGTTTCCCCTTTTACCCATATCTGTGCTGAGAAGAAGAGAACACGAGCAGCTCATTGAAACATCTGTCATTATTAATGAAGTTGGAAGACCTCCCTGGGAACTCCGAGTAATAAGCACTTTAATAAACGCCTAATTGTAGAACATTTAAGGAGTAGGCTAACTTGGGAGTAAACAGACCTCTTTTCAGTAAAAAAAAAAAGATAAAAAAATGGGCATGAATTTGGCTAGATTTTCAGGGTAGTTTGAGTTTTGCATGGATCAAAGTTTTATGTATTTCAGAATTTCAGAATTTTGTTCCAGGAGTTTTGTCCCATTTTAAACCAATTCAGTTGCTCAGAAAATCTATCAAAATTCTAGATTGGCTGGAAATTTAAAATAAAACTGCCAAAAAACTTGTCTGAAAAGTAAAGAAAAGATTGCTCCTGACTTAGCCCACTCCCCACTCCTAACATTTAATACTTTGTATGATAGATATAAAACATTAAATCTTAAGATATACATCTTAATAGACAAATGCCACAAACACCACAAACACCCTGTTACATAACATTTACTGCCAAAAAACTTGTCTGAAAAGTAAAGAAAAGATTGCTCCTGACTTAGCCCACTCCCCACTCCTAACATTTAATACTTTGTATGATAGATATGAAACATTAAATCTTTAAGATATACATCATAATAGACAAATGCCACAAACACCCTGTTACATAACATTTCCAAAAAACTTGTCTAAAAAGTAAAGAAAAGATTGCTCCTGACTTGGCCCACTCCCCACTCCTAACATTTAATACTTGTATGATAGATATGAAACATTAAATCTTAAGATATACATCGTAATAAACAAATGCCACAAACACCACAAACACCCTGTTACATAACATTTACTGCCAAAAAAACTTGTCTGAAAAAGTAAAGAAAAAATTGCTCCTGACTTTGCCCACTCCCCACTCCTAACATTTAATACTATACTTTGTATGATAGATATGAAACATTAAATCTTAAGATATACATCGTAATAGAAAAATGCCACAAACACCCTGTTACATAACATTTATTGCTTCGCATGGTATGGGCGAAAGCACCCTGCTTATTGCTTCTCATGGTATGGGTGATTAAATTTAAAGTAAATTTGGAATCAACCTCCATAGCATTAAATGCTCAGCAGGCGCTTATTGCTGGAGCGACTGACAAAGCACGTGAAAAGTGGATTTTTCTAAAGATTCCGGAGATTCCCAGCCTTAAACCTATCTTTCGATCTGCTACCACCAGAACGTGCGTAAAAGTAATTCCGATTTTTCTAAACATTCCGGAGATTCCCGGCCTTAAACCTATCTATACACCAATCAAAAACCGATTCTTCCATGCTTGCCATTTAATCCCGGCCGCAGCTAAGTTTCTTTCTATTGAACCACCAGACCCGGATTATTTCTCGGACGCCATCGATTGGCGGTCGAAATGAGAGGACTGTTTGGATTCAGTATTGTAGAATTCGTCCAGAAGCGGAAGCGAGCTCGCTGGATCTCGCAGGGCCTCGAGCCGAAGAAGATCCAATTGAACAATGGCACCGACCTTCATTGCTGGGTCTTGCAGAGTAAGAATCCACACACAGAGAAAGAACGGCCGGCTCTCCTCCTCATTCACGGTTTCGGTGCCGATGGCCAGACGGGATGGGATGACAAAATCTGCTCTCTGGGAAAGCATTTCGATCTCTTCATCCCTGATCTCATATTCTTCGGGGGATCCACAACGATGAGCTCTGAGCGGACTGAGATTTTCCAAGCGGAGTGCCTCAAGAGCATGCTCGACTGTCTTGGAGTGGAGAGCGTGATCGTGGTCGGGCATAGCTACGGTGGTTTCGTTGCCTTCTGGATGGCGCACAAATACCCTAATCTCGTCCGTCGCTTGGTTATAGTCAGCTCAGCGATTTGCATGACGCCATCCACTAACGATCCTCTTCTCAAAGCTTTCGGCTCCTCCTTCCCAACGATGCCGGAGACTTGAAGAGAGCCATGAATCTTACTTTTTACAAGATGCCACTGCCATGGATTCCTGGGTTCTTATACAAAGACATGTTCCAGGTATATATAATTCCGTTTAGGCTCTTGTACCGTTAGTTACTTTGAATCGTAATCTCAAAACAGTATGTATAAAGTTTTAGAGTCACCGGGTTTGAATTCGATTGGTTTGAAGACTATGGGAGGAAACAAAGAGCAGAGGGCAGAGCTCTTGGATGCGCTTGTCATTGGGACAAAGAAGTCGCGGCCACTGCCAACAGTGAACCAGGTTGTTGCTTTCTTTGCCATACATTAGATTCAATAATGTCTATTCATATTGAGAGCAAATAGATGGAAATTTCAGGTTGCTAATCTTGAATGGAATCTACCAGGACGTTCTATTAATTTGGGGAGAGAAGGATCTGATCTTCCCGTTGGAAGAGGCCTATTTGCTCCAAAGGTAACTATTGATTTCCTTAATGTAAATGGAACTTTTCATTCAGTTGTTTTGTATAAAAGAAATGGTTTTTTTTTATTATCATTCTATATAAAATTATTATTTGGGCAAAATCATTATTTTTTTTTTAAAATTCATTTATAAATTTAGGGAATAAGTTCAGCATGTTGAAAAACCCCTAAAACATTAAATTCAATTTTAATAATTTTTTACCAGATTTGAAATAAATGTTTCCTTAAAAAATGTCCAAAAAATAATCATTTCTTAAAACATTTAAACTACCACACAACTCTGTAATATTATATTCTCCGTCTCAGAACAGAAGTTCATTTTTTCATAGATGTGATTGCAGGCATATTGGAGAGAAGGCAAAGGTTGTGGTCATAAACGAGTGTGGGCATGTTCCTTCCTTCGAGAAATCAACAGAATTGAACGAGGCCCTGCTCAAATTTCTGTCAGTGGATATGGTTCAAAGTTAAAAGAACTAAAGTGGTGAAGATCCAGTCATCCAGACCACGAGAATGAACGGCGAATGGCATGATTCGGTAATATGGACAATATTGCCAACTTTCCGATCACATCAATATATTATATTATTTGTTTTTGTCTAACAGCTGGTGGCCACCATAAGGATTCACCTGTTTATATATATAAACAGTAGAATTTTAGCCGGATGGCACGTACTGTTAGTCGTAGTTCATTATATTTAGTGAGGATTCACCTGTTTATATATATAAAAATATATTAACAGTAGAATTTTAGTGGGATGGTACGTACTTTTAGTTGTAGTTTAGTTGTAGTTTATTACGCTGAAAGATGTATACCTATTGACAATGGGTAGATTTAATAGGGGTTTAGTGCTTAATAAGTTTTTTATGGACAGTATTAAATATGGCTGGAGTATTCTTAGTAGTCACACAAAATAAATGACTGTGATTTCAATCATTAACTTCCTAGCTATTATAAAGACATCTCTGATTGCCACATAAGTGATTAACATAAATTAACATATTAACACCAAATAAATGAAGCTCAACTGTTTATTTGTTAATCAATAATAAAATTTAATATATTCTTTTAAGGATTTTTTTCATCTTATCAGCGTTTCGGTGTTGATCAACCACAATTATGTGGCTGTGCTAGTTATATTTAGTGACAGCATACGAAGGAATTTTTAAATTCTATTATCACTTTTCAGTGGGAAATTTTAACTTGAAATTTTAGATTTATTAAGTTATTTATTTATTTATTTAGTGATGATGTTTAGGAGTTGTATAGTTGTTCTATGAATTTTTTTTTAGGAATCTCAAATTTACAAGAATTATTATTTTTTGTTATTCAAAATTTATTTCTAAATGTAGAAATAGATTTAGCATGTTGAAAAACTCTTGAAGTACTTGTACTTGGATAAATGTCTACTGAAAAATCATCATTTAGTAGACTATGTTTTATGTTTTTAATTTTTTTTACATGAGTTTTATCTACAATTTGATAAAAAAATTAAAAGCATGTATAGAATTGTAGATTTTAATGGTTAAAATTACATATTTTGAGTCTCTTAAGTTTTTAAGGATAATCAATAAATTTATGTATTAAAAAACCCAATTAATATATGTATTAAAAAACATAATTTAAATAATATAAAATTACAATTTTATTAATAATTAATTTAATTTATTAATACTACAATTTTACTAGATTTCCGTATTTTTCTTATTATTTTATTTTATTTTGTAACTAGGGCTGTCTTATAATCCCTACACCCCTATATATTCCCCTTATTATTGATATACTTAAACATTATTATTTTATATTCAGTTTTGTAAAAAAATTTATAGCGTATATGAAGATAGAGCTTACATTCTCTTTATTGTGCTACAAAATTCATTGTATATATGTTTTATTTTAATTACGAGTGTACATATCATAATTACATTATGACACATCTCATCCATTTCAAAATATATTTATATAAAACGATTTTTTAATATAAATATATAATAATAATAAAACATATTATAATATTATCTAAAATATTAATTTTAAATTTAAAAATGTTCTAATATAATAAAGTAATTTATAGTATCTTAAAAATTAAAATTATAATAAATAATAATGCTAAAAAAACATTAAAAAATAGAGAAATCTTCAATTCTCATTAAGATTTGTTATTTGAATTACAATTTAATTAATTTAAAATTATTATTAGATATTTGTATATTTAATGTTGATGATAATGATAAATTTGAAGTACAATTTAATTAATTCAAAATTGTGATTAGGCATTTGTATGATGATGATGATGATTAATGTCCATTAAAATCTAATTGGTTTGAAACCTTAAGAGGGTAAGTGATTACTTGTGATTCTTTAGAATTTTGTTTCTGTTCGAAAAACATTAAGAGAAGCTTTATATTTTGAAAATGAGATCTAATATGGGTATAGGTTGGACAATCTAAGAGAAATATTGACCGACGCCCAGTTTCACTATGGAGCTCGTGAGAATTTGTTCTTATCTTAACAATGCTTATTTTTTTCTTTACACTTGGCAAAACAGATAGATAATTTTGATCTTCTAGATTAAGGTTGATTACATCTTTATAATACTTTAATTTTTTTTTCCTCTAACTCTTTATCACACCACATTTTTTTCTTAAATTTTGAATTGATGTTTTTTTTAATAGTATCTTTATTCTACAAAATGGTTTCTTCCATGATTCCCCAATAGTTTAGCCAAGACTGGATGTCTTTATGCCATCATCGCTTGAGTCGATGGTGGTTATGACTTGATTTTGAAGCAATTTTAGGTAGCCTCTTGTCTTCCATGTTGTTTAACTTGTTCTTATACATTAGGTATCTA
>JZKD02S1729515.1:432737-451141 GCA_000966675.3 Picea glauca | reverse complement strand
AAGGAAATTGTGCGACAGGAAATCGCGATCCGCGATTTCCCGATAAGATCTGAGCCGTTCAAATAGCAGAGACATGTGGCAAAGGATCCTAGAAGGTCGGAGTTCGGCAAATCGGGAATTGACGTATCGGGGATTTCAAGGGCATGAAACACTTGCATTACGAAACCGCAATATGCGAAATCCCGATACCATCATAAGCCGTTGATTTAAGGGACGCGTGTCGAGCAACAGGAGAGAATCGGGAATCGGGATATCGCGAGTCCCAGGTTCATGTGTTTTGTGTCATCGCAAATGCCGAAACCCCGATGGAAGGTTATACGGCTATAGTCATATGGTCAGTGGTCACATGAACCATGGTATAACCAAGGGGGCTAGTTAGTGTAAAGACRCGTCGAGAGTCCAGGGGACTTGTGYGCCACGACATTGAAAGGCGCCAAGCCCCGACAGGATTTAAGACTGTGGTCCTGTGAACGTTGTGGTYGTATTGACCAGGACTTAGCCGGAAAGCCAATACGCTAGGAACACATCAGAGATCGATGTTTGTAGTTGTCAAGACATCGCAGGTGCCAAAACCCCGATAGAAAGAACCCCAAATCCTGGTATAAAGTCAGGGATTGGCATTTCACTATTACGGGTTTGTGGAGATTTCTCTTGTACGGGAGATTAACCCAAAATTAAAAAAAAAAAAAAAAATTACGATAGTGGGTTTGTTACAGAGGGTGGCTTCGGTCTATGGTTGGGTGACAATAGTGATATTGTCAATGCTAAAATAAGCACATTCATTCATATTCTAACAGGTTATGGGCCCACACCTCCTTCATTCAATCTAACCGCTGGAAGGAAACATAGTCGTAAGGATATTAAGCTTGTTGAAGAACTGCCACTAGGGTTTCTACCAGGAGAAGTCACCATAGCACTGCCACTAGGGTTACTAGAAGGTGTAGTTGCAGAAACCCTAATCCTCTCATTGAGGCACCTTAAGTGAAGGGATTGACCTAATTTTCAGATAGATTAGTGCGCCCTAGCCTAGTGCATCCCCTAGTACTCTCAGAAAGCCAAGACATCAAGTTTGAGTTTTTGGTCAGATATAGGGTTGACCAAGTCAAAGAATCCATGACTTACTCTATGAAGTCAGAAAACAAGTTAGACGAAGCTTCTAACTTCAGAGTGTGGAAGACAAGGATTGACCTCATCCTTGCCAAGAATAAAGTGTTGGATATCATGAAAGGAAAGATTGTGGAACCAAAGTTTGAAGAAGGAAAAGAGAAGGAACCATAAAACATTGTAGTTATGGAAAAGTTCAAAGACGGTGACATAAATGCCATGAGTATCATAGTGGACTCTATAAAATACCACTTGATACCCTACATATCCCATCTTGACTCATCGAAGAAGATGTACGATGCCCTAACAAACCTCTTCTCAGTCAGAAACATTGGACAAATAATGAGTCTAAAGAATGAGCTCCGTGACATGAAGATGAATGATGATGATAGCATAACATCATACTTTGTGAGGATATCCCAGTTAAGAGATAAACTACAAACCATTGAAGAGATCATTTCAGAGAAGGAATTGGCAAACATAGTACTCAATGATCTTCCCAAGACGTGGGATGCATTTGCTGCAAGCATGAACACAAGAAAGGAGTATCCTACATTTGAAGAACTTTGGACTTGGTGTTCTCAAGAAGAATTCAGGATCAATGCAAAAGAGAAACCCCAAAAGAAGTACAATGATCAAGCCTTCATAGCAAGATTCAATAATTTCAGGAACAAAAGGAAGTTTGGTTCAAGGAGGAAGACAAATCAAGAGAAAGATATTTCAGAAGTACAATGCTTTAACTGTCGAAAGTATGGTCACTACAAGAATCATTGTCCCGAGCTAAAGAAAAAGAAGGAGAAACATGAAGCATTAGTTTCCGAAAAAAAGGGACCTACAAAGAAGACTAAGCAGGATGAAAGAGACTTCTTCTTCCGAAGGTAACAATACTCTTCTTAGTTCTTGTACATGTCTTGTATATGTATCTCTTAGAAGATAATATGTTCCAAGAAGAACTATACTTATGGAAGAACAACAATATAAGGATTGCTATTATTATACAGGTTAGATAACACGCATGAAAGGATGAAATACATCAAACAAATCATGTGGAAGCTATTACAAGATAATCCAAAATCAGAATCAATCCTGAAGAGACTTAGAAAAAGTAAAGACAAAAAGAAGTCAACAATCAAGAGGAAATTGGAAAAAGATTTGTAACACTTTGCAGAAGGCAATACGGATGCAGGCGGAAGCATGGACTCTCCTAGAAGGAGGGAGCCAATTATATAATTCCAAAAGAAAAACATGCACTCATACATGAAGCAAGGGTTAGGAGGGAGTTAATCCTATGATCCATTGAATATTATGAAGTATATATCCATGGTAGCAACCATGAAAGGCAATACATGTTCAGTTCGACCTCGGAAGAAGTCTTCTTTGAAGAGAATCCTTAAAGTATCCCTGGTTGTCCATCCACATCCGTTATCCTATAATGAAAGGAATAAGTGAAATATTTAGGGCATGGAATCTATAAGAAACTCCATGGACCCAAGAGCTAAAGAGAAACATGAGGAAGAACATGAATATTCCAAGAAAATCTAGAACAACTAGTCATTGTATCAAGAATCACAAGATTACCAGCCTGATATGAACTCACTAAAATCAATCAAGAAGAGGAAATAAAAGTTGTGATGAAGAACACTGTATGGAAGACTTATGAATAAAAGCATTGCGGGATATAGAACTAGAGGTTCTCCCAGATGGAGGGAGAAGACTATGATGATTACTCATTCTGGTAAACCAGACATACCTCTACATGAGTCATTATATCATTCGCAATATCCATGGGTTGGAGTTCTACATCAGATGAATGCAAAGACTGTTCTCCAGAGAAATTGAACAAAGGGCATATGAAGAACAACTTCAAGGCTTTGAGGCATACCAGAAAGAGACTCTTGTATGTAGATAGAATAAGACAACTTGGTAGAGAACCTCCAATGCACAACAAAAGCGTGGTGAAGACTTTCTATAACAAAGATATTGTATCAACATGATTACTTAGAAGATCAGATCGCATGATGGCAGAAGAAGTGCCACATGGATATGTTCCAGTTTTCCAACAATGATATACTTTATTGATCAGAGCTACATGAATCCTTCAGAGAAAACCAGTGTTCCAGATCTAAGTACATTTGAAATCAAGCATTACATTATCTGTGATGAATTCCAGAAGGGAGAAAGTGGTTCTCCAATACATTTCTCCACGAATGAGAAGATAAGAATACATTTTTGGTAAAGCTTCTGTCCAAGATGAAAGAGTTTGTGTACTCAAGATGGAGCTCGTGGAGATGACTTCCTTATTGAAAAAGAAAGAGATGAATCCCAGGTTGGGAGGGAGCACTGATGTATTATTGATTGATGGACAATCATTTTTCAGTTTGAAAAATGGTCCAGGATGAGCAGATTCTTTCCAGTTCGAAAAGTGGATTGAGATTTCTCATGTACAGACATTTTCCAGTTCAGAAAATGGTTCATATTGCTGATGTACCATAGACAACGACTTCCCTTTGTGGTTAACATGGGAAGTGGTCTAGGGCAATCTCTCTTTTTGAGGGTTACTCAAGAAGACTAGCCTACCTCACCGGACAATGATTTCTCATTGTGGTTAACATGAGGAATGGTTTGTGTTGGAGGTTGGTGCAGGACAATCATTTCCTCTTGTGGTTAACATGGGAAATGGTCTAGACAGTCATTCCTTAGGGAAGATTCATTCTCTCCAGGATACACTTTGTTTAGTGCCGGAAGAATGGCCCAGGGTAGGGAATGGTCCAGGTTCAACAATCAGGGACAAACATTTTTTAGGGTAGACTCATTCTCTCCAGGTTACACTTTGTTTAGTGTCGGAGGAATGGCCTAGGGTGGGGAATGGTCCAGGCTCAGAAAATCAGGTCAGTTATTCTTCCTTGCTTGAGAAGAATATTCTAGATAGCTCATCATTGATGTCTTACTTTTTTGAAGGCAAATACTCTTCTGAGATCTCACAGATGTGAGTGGAAGAATGGCCCAGATGATTTAGTTTATATCATAACATTGTTTCTGTGCAGGTTGATATTAGATGATTGTTATGAAGATTGTATGTCTCTAGACAATATACTACTATGGTGGGTGTGTTCCACTGTTTGATCAAGTACCTGTGTGCTACTTGGTGTGGTAATATACCACTGGATTATAGTTGTGTACTACTATGGATAGACACAGTAGTTTTCTATTGAATGATATTGTTCCAATTGACTTGAAGACTATCAACAGTGTTGAAAATGATTATCAACTAGATGGATGATCAATGAACAAAGATTTCCCAGACAGAAAATGGTCCAGAACATTTATTCTTCTAGATTAGAAGAATGGTTCTTGTGTCACTCTGTGGAGTGAGAATCATGTCTGATTACTCAAATAGAGTATGGTTCTGAGAGATGATGACACTGATGACACTGATGGTGATGATGGTGCTCATGATCTATTCATGAGATAGTCTATACAACTATATTGATGCTACCGGGTGAATGGTATGTTTGTGCTCAATATCATTACCTGTAATACCTCCCTAGCTAGGAGAGAGTGTTGATATAATGGTAGCCAAAGGAGGTATTTACCTCCACATGTAAACTTGACGAGAATAGAATACTCCGAGAAGCAATAAGAAACCCTAATGAGTTGGCTAATAACCCTAGAAGACATGTCAACTCAAGAAGATAACTTGTATTAGGTTATTATCCTCCAAGAGAAGAAGTCAGCCAGAACAAATAATATATACTAAACAGAGAGATACCCAAAATGAGAAGTTGGCCCAAGCAATTAGCCAGAATTACTATAAATATAGGAGGCTAGTCTTCATTCTAGCAGGCAATCTCAAAATTGCAGAGCAACACTTGTGCGCACTGCAGTGACCAGTTTTGTGCGCAAGTTTGGAGGAGAGCTGCCATTGTAGCTGCTGCAGCTAGCAGATCACGTTTGGCTTGGACTATCTCTTGGTTAGGGTTTGGACTATCTGATCAACTCTTGTTGGTGTGCTATCCTTGGGGAAAGGTGCGCTACCCTTTGTTTGGCTATCAATCCTATGGTTTGCTTCTGGAGTGATTCTCTGTCAAGGTTAAGGTGCTCGGAGGGTGGCTTCGGCCTATGGTTGGGTGAAAATAGTGATATTGTCAATGGTAAAACAAGAACATTCATTCGTATTCTAACACTTCTTGTGGTACTCCAATAGCCTCATGTATCTGCATGCCTTCGAGAAAGCCAAACTATTCCCCAGAGATGTGTTTTGAAAGAGTTTCCTTTAGCCTTCTACTGATAAATTTTGAGGTTATCTTATACAGAAAATTACAAAGGGAGATTGGACGAAAGTCTTCAAAGGAGGATGGGTTGTCTGTCTTAGGGATCGATGCTATGAAATTAGTGTTGATTGGGTTGTGTATATGTCCTCTCTCCCTCGATTCTTCAATCACCCTCAAGAGATCAGATCCGAGAATGTCAAAGCACCCCAAGTAGAATTCAATTTGCCAACCGTCCAGGCCAGGACTCTTCCCTTTTGGAAAGTGTGTAAGGCTTCTAACAACTCCTTTTTAGTAACTGGGGTCGTCAAGGATCCAAATTCATCCTCTTCCACAAATTTGGGGAAGAGCCGGGCCACCTTAATAATTTATGCAATGGATGGCTCCTCGTGAGCTTTAAAAAGTGCCTTAAAATGATTGGTACCCAAATCGACTAATTCGTTGAACATTGTTACGTCCTCCCCCCTATGATTTCGTAGACTCGAAATGGTGTTGGCCATCTTCCGACCTTTGGAAAAGGCCTGCAAGAATTTTGTGTTTTCATCTCCGTAAGCTAGCCACAACACCCGACTCTTTAGCCTCTAATGTGCCTCTCTTTCTTCCAGGATGACCCTGCATCTTTTTTCCAAACCATACAGGTGGTCTTTTTCGTCCTGTCTAAAGAATATCCGACCAATCCCATCTTGTAGTTTTGTTAGTTCCAAGTTGATATCTCTCAGTTGCTGATCATCTTTTAGTTGCTTGTTTGAGTCTTTTGAGATTCTCAACAAAATATACTGCTACTGGGGTCTGGGATTGTTCTGGTAGTTTCACCCATAACTCCCTTACTAGTTCAATAAAGGTTGGATCCGTGAGCCAATCCTCGAAGAATTTGAAGGGGCTTGTCACCCTTCTAGAAATGGTCCTGAATTCGAACAGAATCGGAAGATGATTTGATTTCCCCCCCATAAGTTACCCATTGTCGTACTAGAGAAGAAGAGTTTTGAAGATCATCTATTTGTAAGAATCTGTCCATTCGTTTGGCCACCCAGTCTGACCCAACCTGTCTATTACACCTGGTAGGAGAGAGTTTTTGGGGTTCCACGTCCACCATCCCACCCTGGTCCAAAAAATTTAGAAAAAAATTGTTTAAAGGGTCCGACGCAGCTCTAGGTCCCCAAACCTCTGAGGCACCTAATGTGAAATTGAGGTCTCCACCAAGTATAAAATATTTATGCTTAAGCCATTCACACTTAGCTAATGAGTTACAATAAATTTGTTTATCCTGGTAAGGACCATAGATGTTTATAACAGTTAAATTGTGTCCCAGGTCTGTTTAGAAAATAGTAAGTCGGATCCCTGAGGTAAAACCCCAAACAGTTTCTCGTTTGTAGTTCCTTTTCTTCCATCAAGTGGCCAAAGCCCCCAAGCAGCCTTTGGCATCTACTGCTGCAAACATCCATCTCGGGAGTAAAGTTTCCAAGGTCCTAACCACTACTGTGCTATCCCCTAGAGTTTCTTGTAGAAGAATGGCATCTGGCGAGAATTGATCAAACAATCTTTGTAAGGACGATTTTTTAGTGGGGTTCACCAACCCTCGACAATTGAAAGAGAGGATTTTCATGAGGCAACTCCTTCCCGGGGAAGATTTTCTCTAAGCGCCCATTCGATTGAGGATTGTCTACCTGATGCCAGGTCAATTATGGCCCGATCTTATGCCAGATATAAATGTGATTTTTGTCCCCTACCTTTACCCATCGAGTGTGACCGAGGTAGTGATCCCAGCCCCCAACCATTCGTCAAGAGAGATCCACTCTCTAGGAGGTCCTCCTTGAACAACGATCTACTCCTAAGGTGGTAACGAACTCTGTTATCTTCCGAAGAGGAGTTTGTTGAGGCCGAGGGAGTGGCTAAAGTAGGAGGGAGGGTGTAAAGACATAAAGTTTCCAAGGAGGTTGGGGAGGGGGTTCCTGAAGTAAGGGAAGGAGCGTTTCCAATTGGTGTGGGAGGTAGTCTGGTAGAGTTCATGTTCCCAGTCAACAATGAAGCTCCCACCCCCCCCGATTTTGTGGAAGTTGTGACCAACAAGGGTGAAAGAATCGACGAGGAAGAGAAGGGACAGTGGAGAGAGGCCAGACTGACTAAGGAAAGAGACTTCCCTCCCAAATTAAGTAAAGGAAACAAAAAAATTTCAACCAGATAAAAAGACTCCAAAGAAGAAAAAGGAGATACTTCCAACGATGACATACCTGTAAGTTCTTGTTCTCGACGGAGTAGGTGTTCCAAAGAAGGCGAAGAAAGTGGTTCAGCTGTCGAATACACAGCCTGCCCAGGTCCCTGGTTGCACCCACTACTTGATCCTTATCCCGCCGTGCTTACATCTCCAGTAAGCTACTGTTCCTTTCCTTTGGATTGCCTTGCGCCCATCTGTTGTTCCCATTTATTTGTCAGAGGAGAGGAGGAGGAGATTTTTCATTTTTCCATCCGGTATTTTCCCTTGAAAGGTAGTGGGAAATTCGCCACACCATTCCCATAGACGTGGCATATATGGCACCTAAAAGGGATTCCTTCATAGTCCAGGGTTTGTACAAAGGTCCCAACAACCAATTTGATGGTAATCTCCTGATATATACCCTTCCGCAGATTAATCTGGACCAGAATGCGAGCCACTGTCATGTATCCTGTGACTTCAAAATATATATCCGCTTCAAGGTATCTGCCCAATAGGTTTCCAATTGTCACAAAATGGTGTGTATTCTAGTATTGCATCAGGAGGCCCGGGAGTCTTACCCAAATGGGTTCCTCGTCAACCCGTTCCTACTTTGCATCAAAAGTGGGCGTCCAACATTTGAGTAGTGTAGGGGTGTATGCGAAACTCAAAACCTTATTTAGTACCCAATCCACATCATACGAGGAGGAGAAGACAAAGGAAAACCACTCTTTAGTGAGTAGCCTGATGTGGGGCATCTTGGAGATCTCTGGTAGCCATAAATTTGTAACCCAGTTTTTGAGGAAAGCCATACCGAGTTTTTTCCCCCTGATCCTTCCCACCATTGCTCTTTCTGAAAATTCCAAGACCCTGTCCAAGGAAATGTCCTCACCAAAAACAAGCCACTCAACACCAATTATTTCCCTAGCACACATGACAGCTTTAGACTGTCGTCCTTCCAAGATGTTCTGGGCTTTGTTCGATTTTTCCCCCTATTGTGATTTACTGGCAGGGATGCTCTTCTTGGTTCCAATGGAAATATCGGTAGGAAAAGAAGAGTCAACTACACATCCTGCAATCTCGGGTTTCGTATCCCCAACCTGTTCGTCTTCCACCAGGAAGTCTAAAGGTGAAAAACCTTGTGTGGTGATGAAACCTTATGAAACCCCGATCTGTCGCTCAATAAATTGGTTCTCAAGTAGGTCCGAAAAAGGTGCGCTATACCCAGAGGATAGCTCCCCCACGGAAAACCCTAGACTCTGTTCGAAGCCTCTTGGTGTATCGGTGTAAAAGGGTATTTTCCCACCCCATCCTTCAGAGTATACTGGACCATATGAAGGTGGAAACTGCTATTCCAAAGAGGAAATTGGACCTAACCAGTCTACCACTGAAAATCCCGAGCCTCCTACCACCACGCTTCGTGGAAAAAAACTATCGTTGTCCCCCAGCCTTGTGTGCCCAGATTCAATTAATTCACCTAACCCACCTGTCACCTGCTAGATACTAGCTAGAACGCCTCCTGAAGATAATGCTAGAGAAGGCAAGGTGTGCCCTATGGCATCCGAGGAAAAGGAGGTGCCCTTATCCTATAGCGACTCCATGTTTCAGTAATGGGCCCAAACAATGCTGACCTTATTCCAAAAACTGTGAAAGCCGCATGGTCCTAGTTCACTACCAACCTGAAATAAACCGACACCTGCTCAAATTGCCTCCGCCATTGTCACAAACCCTCATTTGACTCCCCGTTCCATTGCAAATTCCAATCGATGTATCCTCAACATCGTTACAATGTTATATGATAACAATGTTATATTATAACAATGTTATAATATACCATTGTTATATTATAACATTGTTATAATATCTATGGGACCTGGGTCAGGCTGACGAGGGGTTGGGGCAATGCCCGACATCGCCCTATCCCCCCCGCGGGCCTGGCTCAGGTTCCATAGATATTATAACTATGTTATAATATAACATTGTTATATTATAACAATGATATATTATAACATTGTTATAGTATAACAATGTTATAATATAACATTATTATAATACAACAATGTTATATTATAACATTGTTATATAGTTACATATTTATTTTCAAAAAAAACATTTAAATAAATTTGTAGCTTAGGTAATATTATAACATTGTTATAATATAACAATGATAACACTGTTATATTATAACATTATTAACAATGTTATATAGTTACATATTTATTTTCAAAAAAACATTAAAATAAATTTGTAGCTTAGGTAATATTAGTGTTTTTGTTAATTTATTTATTTTAGATGTTTTTTTTTTAATATTTTATTGAATTTTGATTATTTTTCAGTTTTTTTTTCTCATTTTATTTTTCTTTTTTCTAAAGAAGGGATTTTTTGCTCTTCTTTTTAACAAAAAAATGTATTTTTGTTTTTTAAATTATTGTTTTCCAGGGAAATTTTATTTATTTTTCATTTCTTTCTAGTTTTTCTTTGTTTTTCACCATTTTGTTAGGTCATAAAATTTCTTAGCTCATATGTTTTGAATATGGTCAATATAACAATACTTTTAAGAAATTATTTATGTTTCATTCAATGTAACTTGTAGTATTTACTGTTTTATTATTAAAAGTAAAAAATTATTAAAAAGTGACGTTGAATTTTTAAAGTATATTGTGATATTTTCAATTTGATCGTTGATTTTGAGGTTTTGGTTTTAATGGTACCAAGTGATAAAAATACGATTTCAAATGATCTCAAAATTTAACGTTTTGAAAAAGAAAAAAAAATTCAAAAACATCTTATTTGTTTTGAGGTGCTGGTTTAAGGTTTTCCTGAGCTACTATCTAAGTTTTGAAGCCCATGTTTGAAAAATGTTGTAATTTTGACCCCGTTTTAAAACATGGTGCTATCGGTAGCACCACTTTTTGATTTGGGGGTTGATTTTGATGTTTTTTTATGTAAAAATATGGGTTTTTTGGGCAAGAGTTCTCATTTTGAGTTGGTAACTATGTTCATACAGGTCATGTAGATAAAAACAATGAAACAATGAACATCTTAAACCTTGTTCGATTTCACGAGTGAACCAACACTTAAGTGGAAAAACATATGACCGTTTTAATTTGTGTGTGTTTCCTTTTTGGGGAATTTGGGAAGGATCGTTGGGGACAAAAAATCAGGCTTAGATTGTCAGTGAGTGAACCCATTTTAGTGTTGCAGTTGGTTTTCTCTAGTCCTGCATATCTTAATAATGAACCTCACTATAAACCTCCGGGAAGCAATTTTTGGGTCTATAGCCACACTATTGTTTAATTGGTCAAGATTGCATTCTATTTAGAAAACATATGTGGCTACTTGTGTCAATTTATAGAGTTTGATTTGTATGGAAATAGACAAGATCTGTGTTGTCCACAAGTTGTCTACACATCTTCATCCTAGTGTTTTGGGTACACCTTGTCAAACTGCTCACAATTTTAAGGTTAACAAAAATCAAATCCCTCTAGGTTGCTTAGAGGGATTTCCTACTATAATTTCATTTCAGATATGTATTTGGTGTGGCTTAGTTTGATGTTAAATTTGTGCATCTTTAGATCTCAAAATTTGGAACTATCTTATGTTATGTATGTATTATAAATAGTTATTCAAAACCTTCATTCACCTCTTTTTAATGCTTGTCATGAAGAGGATGTTGGTTGGTGTAGTGTTGTGATTCATCACTGATATAATGTGCTAAGTAGGGGTTTCTTTAGCATGATAAATGTATGGATGACACTTGCAAGGGTTTCTATTTTGTTTTGACTATCTTAATTGTCCTATGGACTAAATTAGGAAATCTCTCTAAGCGAGTGAAAATTATAACCCTCATATACATATTCAAGATCAGGTTAGGTTGACACTTCTTCAACCACAATGTTCATGAATGGCCTCTCTTAACCAAATTTTTAAAAAGATCTAGGGGTTTGAGGCAAGTTTGTCTTTCCTCCCTTCTTCCTTTTATTATGCTGGAAGATGTTTTAATTAGTCTCAATAAAGATATGAATTTTGAATGTAAATGTGAACGGTTCCATTCTTAAGATGTTTTAGACAGTCAAAAGTAAGTTAACCATACTGTATCCATAATGTATAGAAAATAAGTTGAATTTTCTTTTTACTACTGCCAAAATTCCCTACATAAAAAGCCAATTCGACATAATCTTTCTACTCTTTGCTACACAGACTAGAACTATTTGGTGTGGTTTAGTTTGCTTTTAAATTCGTGCATCTTCGGATCTCAAAATTTGGAACTATCTTATGTTATGTATGTATTATAAACAATGATTCAAAACCTTAATTCACCTCTTTTTAATGCTTGTCATGATGAGGATGTTGGTTGGTGTAGTGTTGTGATCCATCACTGATATACTGTTAATATAATGTACTAAGCAAGGGTTTCTTTAGCATGATAATTGTATGGCTAGCACTTACAAGGCTTGCTATTTCGTTTTGACTATCTAATTTTCCTTTGGACTAAATTAGGAAATGTCTCTAAGTGGGCGAAACTCATAATCCTCATATACATATTCAAGATCAGGTTAGGTCTACACTTCTTGGACTCCAATGTTCATGAATGGCCTCTCTCAACCAAATTTTTAAAAATCTCTAGGGGTTTGAGGCAAGTTTGTCTTTTCTCCCCTCTTCCTTTTATTATGCTGGCAAATGTTTGGGGCAAGTTTGTCTTTTCTCTCCTCTTCCTTTTATTATGCTCGGAGATGTTTGAGGCAAGTTTGTCTTTTCTCCCCTCTTCCTTTTATTATGCTGGCAGATGTTTTAGTGAGTCTCAATAAAGATATGGATTCTGAATGTGAATGTGAATTTTAGATAATCAAAAGTATCCATACTATACAGAAAATTAGTTGATTTTTCTTTTTATTTCGGCCAAAATTCCCTACATACAAAGCCAATTGTGCAAACTCTCTTAGTGGAAATGACATTTTTTTTTGTCAAATTTATAGTTTTTTGAATTTGTTTGGGTTTGTCAGTTTTCACCACTTCTACATTTTTCTTTAATTTCTGATTTAATGTCTTACACTTTCTCAATTTCTATTTTACTATATTTTAAAAGAAATTTTTTCCCTTTAAACTCAATTTCCGTTCTCTTTTAAAAGACCATTTTCCACACACACACACACACACACACACACACACACACACACACACACACACATATTCTAACCACCTCCTTCCTTCCTCTCTCTGTTGGCAGTCATTCTTCCGGTGGACAACCAAAGGTGGGTTCAGCAGAAAATAAAATCAAAAGATTGTTTCCAGGTCACAAAAATAGAAATCTTATGTTTTTATCGGTTGGCTCGGTATGCCACATGTACTTTCAAAAATCCCTAAGTCTAGTTCAATTCCATTGTGGATACTGAGTGCACTAGGGGGTTCCTCACAACCTTAACATGCTGACACAAAAACAAGGAAAGGAAGATCTTAACTTTTACATATTTTAATTATTATATCTTTCTTTTTAAAAATATTTAAACTTAATTTGTACATCATGGCATTATTGACATGGAATAGCTTCCATTATGTAGTCCACATATCTTTAAACAATATTTCAATATTTTTTTAAATCCCTAACTATATTATACTTTGATGTTCTTATTTTGAACTTGCATTCATTGTACTTTTGTTGAAAAATTAAATTAGAGTAGCTTTTGTTTTGCCAACTTTCTTTTAAATATTTTATTTTAGATTTTTAAAAATATATAAGCCAACTTGCTTTTAAATATTTTATTTTAGATTTCTAAAAAATATAATGTATATGAGTTTCAATTATTTCAATTCATATTATACTTTGATGTTCTTATTTTGAACTTGCATTCATTGTACTTTTGTTGAAAAATTAGAGTAGCTTTTGTTTTGCCAACTTTCTTTTAAATATTTTATTTTAGATTTCTAAAAATATATAAGCCAACTTGCTTTTAAATATTTTATATTAGATTTCTAAAAATATATAATGTATATGAGTTTCAATTATTTCTATTCTTTTTTTCATGAAGTAAAAATATCATTACATTATTGTATTTTTCTTACATTTTCTGTGCATAACATCTTTATGCACATCATTTTTATTGCATAACAAGAAGTAAACAAACTTACTATAAATACTTAGTGATTTGTACATGATTACTATTGTGCTTCTCGATATTAAATGACATGTAATACATATTTCTCAAAAAAGGCTTTCCATATATACTATCTATCTGTTTTAATGGTCAACAAGTAACCTTAAATTTTCAATAACAATACCTTCATAGTTAAGTTTAAATAGTGTATGTAGAGTGATAATAAGATTAACTAACCTAACAACTAAATATAATAATTCAATATAATCATCCATTACTCATTCTTTTTCAATCATCTATATATTATTACAAACAAAAATTCTTTGACCTAAATCCTTGATACATCTCCATTTGAAGCCGATTATGAAGCTAACTATTGAAATCCTTGTTAGGCAACTATATGCACTCATGGAGGAGGAGAACAATAATGAGACTATAGAACTTTTTGGAAACTTGTTCTTTAATAAATACACATTCAAATTGTTGATACATGAAGACACATTTGTCAATGAAAAACAAGTGCAATCCATTGTTATTCCACGAGACAAAAACGAATCCAAGCTAGAGAGAAAAAATACCACTAGCTACAACTCTTTATACAAAGTAAACAACGTTATTATGTTTTTTTTTTTTAATCGAACTAACATAATACCTTTGTTTTTTAGATACAACATATGTATGCCATCACTCTTTGTATTGTATATATTTTGTAAACAAACTTTTCGTTATAACAATACTTAAAATACTACCTTACTTTATTATATACAAATCATGTGAGGCATCAACTTTTGTAACCCATATCTTTCTGAAATATATATTCTATTTCAACACATTTTACATGTGGAAATGACAAATTGTCCTCTATGTTTAAATTCTAAATTCCTTCATTTGATTTAGGTATATAGTAATCATAACAATTTCATGAAAATAAATTCCTTCATTTGATTTATGTATATAATAATCATAACAATTTCATGAAAATAAAGGGTTATATAAATTCTAAATTCCTTCATTTGATTTAGGTATATAATAATCATAACAATTTCATGAAAATAAATTCCTTCATTTGATTTATGTATATAATAATCATAACAATTTCATGAAAATAAAGGGTTATAGTATATTCTTAAAATTGGTTTGTAAAGTATATTACCATTGCTATGTGTTATCTTGTTTTTTTTTTTTGAAAATCAAGGGTTATAAAGTATTCTTACATTTTATTAAAATTGTAAATTAATATTACTAAAATTGTATAATAATATTATTATATATTATGTTTGTATACACCTTTTTTGTTTCTTTGATCCATGTATCTATATTCATTTTTGTTGCTCCATTTATAATTTGTAATTTTACTTAAATCATTGTAATATTTCTTTTGTTAATATATATTATAAATGTGGATTTCTTTATCTCAATAATCCGCAGTATGCCTCTCCCATTAACCTTCCCTCCAAGATTTGACATGGGGAAGAGATTTAAGGAGCATGAAGGTGATCTTTTCACTGTTAATTGTTTTTTGGACAGAGTAATAACCATATGGTAGATTCAACCATTTTTCTAGAGCATTTGCATCTATATGGATTCAAATAAGGGAATATTAAAATGAACTTGTACCTTGAAAGGCATCACACCACCAAAATGGTTGCTTGTCGAGGATGCCTTGACAACCATTGATAGTCATCGAAGGATCTGAGTGAAGTTTTCCATCATCTTGTTCCTATGTCGCATGAGGGATTACTTTAGCAACATCTTGAAAGGATCTCCTACTTTGTCATCTCTCTTTTCTGCCACCATGGGAGGTCACTTGGGTTGACAAGAGAATTCATCCCCAAATGAAACTAGCTCGAGACCCAACTCTCTATACCCTGATCTCATTGGGGGAATGCAATGAGAATAACAACAAGAAGATTACTCTGATACTACCTATATGGATTATGTTGAGAATCAAATGAGATACAACCAAAACGATAGAAGAGAACACAAAAATATAGTGAAACCCAACTTCTATTTAAGAGGTTTAAAGTTTTGGTTGAAAAAGAGAGTGGAAAATATATTAAAGTCTTGAGATCGAATAGAGGAGGTGAGTATATGCTAACTGATTTCATGGAGTTATGTCAGTCTCATGGAATAGAGAGACAATTTACTGCTCGTTATATTCCACAACAAAATGGAGTAGTTGAAAGGAAGAATCAAAACATTATGAATATGGATCGAAGTATGTTGAAGGAGAAACATATTCCGAACGAATATTGGGGCAATGCAGTTACTTGTTCAGTATATTTTTGAATATGAGTCCAACTAAGAGTGTGAAGAACCAAGCTCCCCAGGAATCTTGGAGTGGTAAAAATAACAACATATCCCATTTGAGGATTTCCAGGTGTGTAGCTTATGCACATGTATTGGAAGAGATGAGGAGAAAGTTGGATGAGAGAAGTGAGAAATGTGTCTTTGTTGGATACAGTGAGGAGTCTAAGGCATATAGACTCTATAATCACATCACCAATAAGTATGTTATCAACAAAGATGTTGATTTCAAGGAAGAAGAGGTTTGGGATGGTAGCATTGATAAAATTGTTTCAGAGGGAGATGAAATATCACGTGAAGATGATGATGGTGATGAGCAAGCCGTACAGGTTGGATAGTTGATTCTACAATCACATACACCTGCAACAAGAAATCATGTAAGACAATCACCATGACTCTCCCCATCACAACTAAGAATGCCCAGAATATATGAGCGTGGTGAGCTATCAAGTCATGGTGGACTGTAAACATGATTAGAGGTAAGTGATGAATCAAATCCTACTTTAGCTTCATTAAGAAACAAATTAGAGGTTAGAAGACTAGAAGTTTAAGAGAATTGTATGAGAAAAATAATGAAGTTGATAAAGTTTCAAATTTTGCATTAATTGCATATGATCCTGTAAATTTTGATGATGCTATTAAGAAAGAAGTTTGGGTAGAAGCTATGAATGAGGAAACTGATGCCATAGAAAGAAATAACACTTGGGAACTTGCAAATTTTCTTAAAGATAAAAATTGTATTGATGTTAAATGGATTTACAATACCAAGTTAAATATTGAAGGTGAAGTTGAGAAGCACAAGGCAAGGATTGTAGCTCAGGGGTTCAATCAACAACCCGATATTGATTATAATGAAACTTGTTCACCTGTAGCCAGGATTGATACAATAAGAATGGTATTATCTATTGTTGCTCATAATAAATGGTGTATGTACCATAGGGATGTAAAATATGCATTTTTAAATGGTTTTATGGAAGAAGAGGTTTATGTGAAACAACCTACAGGATATGGGATTGATGGAAAAGAAGGTAAGGTATACAAGTTAAAGAAAGCATTGTATGGATTGAAAAAATCACACATAGTATGGCACAAAAAAATTGATGAATACTTGAAAGGTGAAGGATTCAACATGAGTCTGAGTGAACCAACACTATATACAAAGGTAAATCAAGAAGGTAAACTCTTGATTGTATTCTTATATGTTGATGATTTTATTTTCACCAAAAATCTTTCAATAGATGAGTTTAAGACAACCATGAAAATTGAGTTTGAAATGAATGATTTAGGATTGATGAAGTATTTTCTAGGCATTGAAGTAAATCAATCGGAAGATGGTATTTTTATTTGTCAAACTAAGTATGCAAAGGACATATTGAAAAGATTTAGGACGGTGAACTGTAAACTAGTTGTAACACCAACTGCAACTGGCACAAAACTTAGTAAGAATGATGAGGGGCCATGTGTTTATCCAACTCTATATAAAAGACTAGTTGGAAGTCTTATGTATTTGAAAACAACAAGGCTTGATATTATGTTTGTTGTAAGTTTGATTTCTATATTTATGGAGTCTCCGAAGAGCACCCATTGGCAAGAAGGAAAAAAGATCCTGAGATATATTGTTTGAACAACTAATTATGGTGTCTTGTACAAATCACATTCATATTTTAAGTTGATTGGATATACTGATAGTGATTTTGCAGGTAATGTAGATGACATGAAGATCGCATCAGGATATGTGTTCAACTTTGGATCAGGAGCAGTAACATGGGCTTCAAGGAAGCAACCCATTATGACTTTATCATCTACTGAGGTAGAGTATGTTGTAGCAACAACAATTGCATGTTAGATTGTGTGGATGAGAAGGATTGTGAATGAGTTGTTGCATGAACAACAAGAACTAACTCAGATTTTTTGTGACAATAAATTAGCCATTTATCTATCATGTAATCATCTTTTCTACAAGAAAAATAATAATATTGATACAAAATATCATTTTATTTGAGAGCTCATAAACAATGATGAAATTTCTGTAGAGTTTTGCAGATCTGAAGATCAATTTGCACACATGTTTACAAATCCCTTAGCAAAGGAATTATTTGAAATTCACAGAAGGAACATTGGGGTTTGTGAACTATAATGATATTGCATAGTTTTTTTTTTGGTTGAAATGATTAAGGAATGTCAGAATAATAATCATTCCACTGCCCAAAAGACCACTTATCTTAGTCGATAGAATTTTGAAGAATTACCACAACCCATAAATTAATTTTCACTGTCTCAACCACTGAAATATTAAAAGGGTATCACTACCACACCATTTCAATTTTGACTGATCAAATTTCAAAGGGGCAATGAACCATTAATGCTCTGAAAATCCAAATTCAACTTAGGCATAGCTAAGGGGCAAGTTAGCCAACTAATTATATATATATATATATATATATA
>JZKD02S1729515.1:393453-404837 GCA_000966675.3 Picea glauca | reverse complement strand
TTATTTACTCTGCAGTTATTGGATAATAATGCTTCATTGATATAACACTTGGATTATATGGTTAAATTGCTCTATTACTGATTCACCCCCCCTCTCAGTAATCCAACACTTGGTTCTATGATTAGTCTCTCAATTTGTATACCGTGGAACTCCAACTATTGTTTGGAGGACACAAAACAATATAATTGATTTTTTTAGCCATCTGGCTCGCAGATCCGCCTAAAAATTTCTATGGAGCTGTGACGCAAATGTAGTATGTGGCTTGTTTTAGAAAATTACGTTTATCGATGAACTTGGTAAAATTATTGTCATGGAATAATTTGAAATCAACAAATATATACTATGCGAAGTGCAATTGCACTATCATAACAAAAAGAGGACCTTAAAATTCAAATTGGTCGTTGTTTTGGCATTTTTTCTTAATCGGTGAACTCAGTAACATTAATGTCCTGTAATAATTTGAAATGAATGAATACATAGTGTGCAGAGTGAAATTGTGCTATCATATGAACAAGAGGCCCTTAAAATTCAAATTTCTCCTTGTTTTGCTTGCAGTGATAGAATTTTAAAAAACCTTTCTTTTCTTTCCTTCATTTTTAAAAAAATAAGCGATTTAACATCCTTTAATACTTTAATGTAATTAAATTTTACAATATCAATATTTAATATTAGTCATTTAGTATTTGAAAATAATGTTTTTAGATAAAGTTAGATAGGATGACCATCCGTAAACAATTGCAATCTTAAATCCGCCAGCCGTGGGGTCCTATCGATTTGTATGTCCCAGAACTCTGAGTGTTGTTTGGAGGACACATGACAATATAAGTGCAATGTTGAGCCAACCAGCCTGCAAGTCCACCTGTCAATTTGTATATCGCGGAATTCTGAGTGCTATTTGTAGGACACGAAACAATAGAGACTCAATTTTGAGCCCGCCAGGCCGAGAACCCCACGATCCAAAAAATGACTAAGTATGGAATGAGGGATCCACATATGCTCTATAAAATCTCATGTTGATATTTTATAAAATTACATGTTTACTATGTACTGCTCATTTGTCGGAAAACTTTTATATCACTCACCGGACCAAATAGTACAAACTTTCTTGTCTAATTAAATTCTGTGATATCAATAATTAATATTAATAATTTAGTATTGAAAATAATGTTTTTAGATATGTTAGATAGTTGATAGGGATTACCATCTATGAACAATGGAAAACTTGAAACCACCAGTAATTGAGTCCATTTGTCAATTTGTATATCGCGAAACTCCGAGTGATATTTGGAGGCCACGAAACAATGTAAGTGTAATGTTGAGCTAGCCAACCCATAGGTCCACTTGTCAATTTGTATATTGTGGAATTGTGGGTGCTTTTTGTAGAGCTCAGAACAATATAGGCCCAATTTTCAGCCCGCCAGCCATAAAAATCGCTATCCAAAAAGTGGCTAAGTATGGAATGGTGTATCCATACATGATCTATAAAAATTTCATGTCCATAGTTTATAAGAGTACATACTTAGTATGTATTACTTGTTTTTCGAAAAACTTCTAGGTCCGGAAGTTGGCGGATTCACGACTTCAGATTTCACTTGCTTTTATATCACTAGCCTGGACGACTGCCTGTCCGTTTGATATTGTAAGAAACAAATATAAATCGGCCCAAGTCCAATCGTTCTTTGAAATGAACACGAGGCCCTTAAAATTCAAATAGCTGGCAAGTCCGCTTGTGAATTTGTATAGTACAGAAATGTGGATGCTATTTGTAGGGCACATAACAACAGAGGCCCAATTTTGAACCCACCATCTTGAGAATCTGGCATCCAAATAGTGGCTAAGTATGGAATTAGGGATCCGTACATGCTCTATAAAATGTCATGTCCATATTTTGTAGAAGTAGATCTTTACTATGCATTAATCGTTTCCTCTAAATGTTGTTTAGAAGACACGAAAAAATAGAACTGCAATTTTGAAGGACCCAGTACGAAGCTTCGACTGTCAATTTGGATATCACGGGACTATGGGTGCTATTTGTAGGATATAGAGCAATAAAGGCCCAACTTTGAGCCCGCCTAACCGAGAACTCGCAATCGAAAAAGTGGCCAAGTATGAAATTCGGGATCCATACAAAATCTATAAAAACCTCATGTCCATACCTTGTAAGAGTTCATACTTAGTATGTATTACTCGTTGTTCGAAAAACTTCTACATGTGGAAGTTGGCAGATTCACGACTTCAAGTTTCAATTACCTTTAGATGACTAGCCTAACCGACCGCTTCTCCATTTGATATTGTAAGAAACAAATATAAAGTGGCCCAAGTCCAAATTTGCTATTACAACCACACGATGCCCTTAAAATTGAAATAGTCTGCAAATCCTCTTGTCAATGTGTATATCGCGGAATTGTTGGTGCTATTTGTAGGGCACAGAACAACAAAGACCCAACTTTGAGCCCACCAGCCCGAGAACCCGCGATCCAGTTCAAGAACCCACAATCCAAAAAGTGACCAATTATGGAATGAAGCCTGCGTCCATGCTCTATAAGATCTCATGCCCATAATTTATAAAAGTACATACTTGGTATGTATAACTCATTTCTTGCGAAATTTTGAAGGTGCGAAACTTGACGGATACATGTGTTCATATTTCCACCCATTTGTATATCAACAACCCAACCGACCTCTTGCCTGTTTCATATTATACAAAATTTTTGGAATGCAAGTTTCCAAATACGCGGGTTTTTCTTTGAAATAAGATATTTCACATCCTTTTATAATTTTATGTAATTAAATTATACAATATCAATATTTAATATTAATACTTTAGTTTTGAAAATAATGTTTTTTTGTAGTGTTACATAGTTCATAGGGATCACTATCTGTAAACAATCGCAAGGTTGGGCCCACCAACCGTGGAGTCCATCTGTGAATTTGTATATGGCGGAAGTTTGACTGCTGTTTGAACGACACAGAACAATAGAAATTCAATGTTGAGCGAGTCAACTCGCAAGTCCGCCTATCAATTTGTATATTGCAGAACTCTTGGGTGCTATTTGTAGCTAATAGAACAATAGAGGCCCAATTTTGAGCCCGCCATCCTGAGTACCCACGATCGAAATATTGACTTAAGTATGGAATGCGGGAACAATGCAATGCTCAAGTAGCCCACAGGTCCACTAGCCAATTTGTATATCACATAATTCTGAATGCTATTTATAGGCCACAGAACAATGGATGCCCAATTTAGAGCATGCCAGTCCGAGAACCCGTGATCCAAAAAGTGCCTAAGTATCGAATTCGGAATCCGTACATGCTCTATATTATCTCATGTTCATACTTTATAGTACATATTTAGTGTGTATTACTCATTTTTCCGAAAATTTCTAGTTTATCTTTTCTCTCTTCTTTTTCTTCTTGAAACGTGGGTTCCTGCATAGGTGGGTTTAACATTGTGTTTCCATTGTTATGCCCCCTAGAACTAGCACCCAAACTTTCACGATTTACAAATTTGCAAACAAACCCCCCTTCATCTCGTATGATTTCACTTTCTGTTTACCTGGTCCTTTTTCCAAATGTCTCATGATTTTATATATAGAACCCCAGCTTCAAAAATATACAAATTTCCATCTCCCCATTATGCTTCCGCTGCTCCCATACTCACAAACAACAACTAAAATTCCACCACATAGAAATTGATGACCGATATCTGTCACTGAGATGCAATATGACCATCCCGACCCTTCTTGTTTTGTAACCCGCCCGACCGCTTTTCATGCTTAGGTATTTCTTGGAATCAGTTTCGCGGGTTGGCTGGTGCCTCGCCACAATTCTCCATCATCGCTGCCTTCGTACTTGTTTCCAGATATGCAATAATTAAGATTTAATGCTAGTAGTTCATCCTGCAGGAACCATTAAGATTGTCATTAATGTCCGGAAGTCCGAAGAAGATTTCTCATTACTATGAATTAAACTAAGATTTGTGCACAAGTATGTTATCATTTCCAAGTATTCATTTCAAACATGATGTAATCTTTTTTTTGTGCGTCGACGGCTTGGCTCTTTTAATAAATTTCTATTTCTTAATCTCTCTTTGTCGGCACCGCCACCTTCACACTTTTTTTCTAATTATGAAATTAGTGAGTTGTGATGGTGACAGGTCATTCCGCACGAACCCTAGAGATTGTCATTGATCAACGAAAGGCTCGAGGAGATATTCCATTGATACACATTAAAACATAATTTGTGGAAGGTTATATTATTCCTCCCCAATTTTAATTTCAAACCCCATCTTGAGCAAACCAAAATTCTTGTTAAGTTGTGGCGGTAATTCTGTCCAGATACAGTACACAAATTGGGGGATAATGGCCAGAGGTTCCACTATTCCAAGACATATTCTTACTACTCATCTCCCTCCACCCAGGAGAAAAAAAGGAGATGGTCCCTTGGTACACTGAGAGATATATTTCAAGCCAAAAAATTCCAAGGCAACCTTGCCTGCTGAGAGAACTTGCCCAGTTGCATTCATGGCTGGTGCAAAGGTTGATGTCATGAATTCCGAGCTGGAAGAAGATGATATGATGGGCGATGATACAACAATGGATGGTGGCAATGCATAGACTCTTCCCACTCCTACAACCAAATTGAAATCAACCATAATGGACGAAACTTCCCACCTCGGTGATTGCGGTCTTGACAACACCAAAAGGAGTTTCAGAAAAGAAACCAACGGTAAACGCAATAGCCGCTTTGCAGCGTGAAAATAAGAATTCTAGAGTTCCAAATTAGTTCGTTCTGGGGGGAAGAGTTTCATTGTAAAGTAACGATCCGTTGATGCTCCCAGAGATATATTTCAAGACAAAAAATTATTCACTTGCAAGACTAGTGTCCTATTCTCTGGATATACAATTAATATCTTCGAGAATCAAGTCCAAAACTCTCACTGCTGCAAGACATTTTTGTACTAGTCATCCCCTTCCACCCATAATGGACTAATTTAGACCTCTGAAATTGCATGTGCAACCTGTGCTCCTGAATTTTTTTCGACTATGCAGAGGTGGTTTCAGCTAAGGGCTATTCCATTTGCCCTGCAACATTTTTCGTCTTCTTCCTCATGGGAAGATTATGAAAACTATCAAATTCAGTATAGGAAGATTCATCGAGAAGAAAACTGCGAGGATCTTTCATACTATGGATCCGATGCCTGTGTTTATCGCAGATATGTTCAATGTTTTGGCCCAAAGAACTGGGTCGAATTTCTAAGGATAGATGTACAATATTGTGTGTTTTTCTTATTTTCTTAAATGGATTTTCTATTAAAAAATAATTTCCTTCGACTCTTCGTTGCTTCTTCTTTTCTGGATTTAACACCTGTTCTCATTGGCATGGTTCGATGCTCTCATACTTCTTGGATATTGTGCTTGCTTTGGTTATTTTTTCTAAGATGGAACATCTAACAATTATATGACAATGTACTATGTCAATCCACCAGCCTTTTATGCAAACAAAAAATGGATTACACAGTTTGAAACCAACGTTCAATTCTATTCGTAATGCAAATAGAACATAGCAATACTAATGTAGAATCTTGTAGCAAAATCGTTATTCTTGTTTCTAGAAATGCAATTATTAAGTTTTAATGCTAACAACCCATAATGCAAGAAGCTTAATACTTGAGTTAATATGTTGCATTCATGGAAGAATGTATCAAGAACACAGTTACACCCACACGTTTCAATAAAATCTAATCTTCAACAAAGCATTTGCTGACAATTAGTAGAAAATGAAGTTTAGTAGTTAACTTAATATGTTACAGTCATGGAAGAATGTATCAAGAACATATCTACAGGCAAGGGTTGTAATAAAATCTAATATTCAACAATGCATTGGATGGAAGTTAGTAGAAAATGATGGTTTTGCAACAATGGGGCTTCTTTGAAACCAATTCGTACTTACGGAAAATGCCTTCCACCTTTCTATTTTCTCACTCTTTTATTTCGTGTAGTTTCTCTTCCTGGTTAGTTAATCGTTTTTTTCGCTGAACTTTATCTTTTTTGTCACTTATTCATTTTTTTGAAAATGTATGCCTGCGTGTGTGGCCAATTTTGCGGGATCACACTTCCACTCATGCTATTTTATCGTGACACCAACCAACCACTTCCCAATTCCATACCCAGAAACTTCTTCGACCATGAATTCCCAGTAGGCGGGTTCTAGATTGGACTTCTTTTATTCCATGGCCTGCGAACAATACCATCACTTCTACGATATACAAATTTGCAACCGGACTCAGATCATACCCTCTTCTGTATTACGGTCCACTTATCATGCCCTTTTACATGGTATACATTTTTCACTGAAAGCTTCCGAGAAATACAATTTAACCGTCGGGTCCTCACATATTTTGTGGAACTATTGTCACCCCATTTTGAAGCCTGTTTGTCCGCTTTCCATACTTCACCATTTCTTTGAATTTCTTTGGCAGATCATCGTTTTGGTGGGTTGAAGAAACATTCAGTTCCTAGTCATTGTTTCCTGTGCCTGCATCCCTTTGCAATTAGCAATTTCCAATTATATATAAGATCTTATTTCTAGGCATGGAATTAGAAATTTTCCTATTCCATACTTAGCCACTTTGTCAGAATTCCACAAATATACAAACCGACCATTGAACTATCCCATCATCATCTCTTTCGTTTTACACATTTTCCACTCAAAAATTCCGATACAAAAAATTTGACCGTCCAAACAGTTGAATGTCCTAAGTATTCCTGTAACCCTTTTTTGAATCCTGTCCGACTTCTTTTCAAAGCTTGCCATTATTTCCTTGCTCTCTGCCGTCTCCATCACCTTCACACTTGTCTATAATAAAAGAATATATATATATATATATATATGGTTTCTAAATATGGAATTACTGGCATTTAATTCTAATAGGTCATCATGTAGGAACCGTATAGATTGTCATTGATGGGCAAAAGGCTCGAGGAGATCTCCTATTGATGTGCATTAAACCAAGATTTGTGGGGGGGTTATATTATCCCTTCCAAGTGTTGATTTAAAAATCATGAAATGTTGTTTGCACATCGTGGCCTTTGCACATTCACAAACCTCCAATCCTTAATTTCTCTTCGTCGTACCCACCACCTTCGCATTTCTAAATATGCAATAAATAAGCTTTTATACTAATAATTCATCATTAATCAGCGAAAGGCTCGAGGATCTTTCCCATTCATAAGCATTCAACTAAGATTTAGCAGAGAATTACATTATCGGCTCTAATTTCTCATTTAAACCATCATCTGGAGAAAACCAACGTTCTCATAAACCTATGGAATCAACTCGACAATAGTTCTATGGAGATACAATGAACATCCTCGGGCGCGAGGATCATAACTTCCAATGGTCCAGGGCATATTCTTATTACTCAACCTCTACCACAGAGAACCAAGTAATTTGGACCTCTACGATTTCTCATGCAGGCTGTGTTCCTGAGGTTTTTGACTGTAAGGACCTGGGCTCTTGGTGCGCCGATAAATTTATTTCAGAAAAAGGAATTATTCCACTGCAGGACGACTCTTCTATTTCTTTGTCACCTCATGCCTTCTGCCAGATGTTAAGATTGTCGGAGCCAACATTGACTTTCAGAGGAGAAGATTGCAAATAGTTCCTAGAGAAGCATAATAACGGATTGGACCTCTTGCCCCATTTTTTGGAAAACCTGCTTCTAGTTCCTAGAGATATTACAAGCTTCTAGGTTAGTTCATTTAGAAATCCATTTCACGAAATTGCCTGGATGTTTACAAGAATAATGGGACATGAGTCTACAACAACTGTTTCCTGAATGGCCCTTTATATTTTGTATTTCACAGTCAATGAACAAGCCAGTTTTTATTGGGGCACGTTAATTTCCCATGAAATATGTTCCCAATCGTCAAGCTTCAAAAGGGAAAAGAAATTTTATATGTCATCCTATTTAGTTTTTGCAATAGCGCATTCCTGTAGGTTTCCAAAACTGTCTCTGTCCAAGAATGTCAACTGTTTCACCCAGTAACATTTTGGTACCAGGGCTTGTGGAAGCACAAGGCTTCCCACTATTTTTATGAGGTTTTTAATGGCTTCGTCTCTGTTTTCAAAGTTTTGTTGCTAGGAGAAAATGCTCCCCGCATACTTGAATAGACAACCAGTTTTTTGGACAAGAAGGGGACACTCGAACATTTGGATAATTACACTGTCATAAGAATTTTTGGCTCCATGGAACAACCTGCTCTCCTTCCATGTCACATTACGAACAAAATGTTTGTTGTAGAAGTAGCACGAAAATACAACTATTGGTTCCATTTGTTGCAAATGAAGAAAAAAAAATAGTTCATTCCTCTGCCTTGGAAATTAAAAGAGTTCGTGTTGAAAAATGTCAACAAAATTGAGGAATTCGTAGCACATTCTAGCATCTCCAACCTGAGATATGCTGAAATCATAAGAGGGTTCAACCCCTATAATATTTTTTGACAACATTTACAAACAATTGGCCTCGACGATTGTTTTTTAAATAAACACATGCCCCCCCAAAAATACAATGGCGACAACGGTCCTGCCTCTGATGTTGGTGACGTAGACACAGTGCAAATATGCACTAAATTGTACATGCAATAGGGAAAAGGCCCAGGTGACAAGAGTCTTCAATCGGCAAATAACACTCCAAAAAGTATGACATCTCGGAGAAACGCTCCAACGGTCCACCACAACAACAAAGAAACTCAGAGTTCTTCAAACGAAGGAGGAGATAACGATCCTCCTCACTCTAAAATTGATAGTTCACACAAGCTTCCAGTAGAGAAGAAGAGAAAAAAAAATGTGGGGCAGGCAGAAGAGTCTGAAATTCAGAGTGAAAACATGGAACTTGACACTGATCTGGATAGCATGATTTGCTTCCTTGATCAACCTGGAGACACCATCCACCATAGCCGTCCAATGGACATATCTGTTACCAAAAATTTTGACGAAGATGAATCCTTCATGTTGAGCATTGTTTTTGATACCCAGTCAAAAAAATTGATAATTGAGAAAAAATATGTTAAAAATAAGAAAGGAAAATATCGTTCAGAGGTTGACTTTTCCAACATGAGGCCATCCCAAATTTGTCAACTTCACACCGCGAGCGGAGAAACACTTCATGATTCCATTGGAGGCATTGAGACCGAGAATGCTAGACTGAAGGACCGGGTCAATGAATTGGAAGACGCTTTCATTCCTATGCCATTGCTTGTCAATCCTTTGGAAATAACCATCCCTGCCACCCCTGGACCCAACGTAAAATCATCCTCCACCCTGCTCGCACCCTGTAAAGGATATGTGGAGAATAATATAAAAAAAGGATATGTGGAGAATAATATAAAAAAAAGAATGGAACTGGTTACCGAGGCGTGGAAAAGATAAAAAACCATCACTTCCCTTGGAACCAGGGCACATAGTTTTCTTGAACATTTGCAGGCCGAGTTAAAAGATGAAGAAAATTTCTTTTTAAAAATGGTCATTCCTTTTGGCACCGTTGTCAACAATATGACATAAAAAAAAGAAGAGAACAAGATCTTCCATCCAAAAACTAGATCGGTCAATTGAATGCATGTTGGAAAGAAAAGGTGAAGAACCTGCATCTCATTGTTTATTCATGTGAACAAGCCATATCGAAGAAAGATAAGTTATTCACAAGTCTGTCAAATATAGACTTGGCTGGGAAAACCAACGACTTCCAAGACCCCGACTTAATCGCAAACTCCTTTCTCTTAACCATGCAAGAGTTCGATAAACAGGTTACTATGTTTAAGGCCTTGTCTCTGGAAAAGTTTTAAAACATCGTTCAATTTGATGAAGCTCATGTCCACGACTGACTAATCATATATTCAGTACAGAATGAGGAAATTCATCAAGCTCTCTGTAATCTTTCTATCGAATTCCAGGAATTAGAAAATGATATTTTCAAAATAAAAATCCAGAATGAGATAAACGTCACCCCAATGAGAATGACGCGAAACCCAATTGAACAGGCCACCAACGAAAGGAAACATGCAGTTTCCAGGATTCCAGTAGCCATCGACGACATCATTGAAACCACAGTCGTCGACGACATCAATGAAACGTCAGTCGCAAGAAAATAGCCAAAGGGCTCATATGTACCCTTGCCGTAAGTCTACTGATTGCATCTTGCTTTGTTTATCAACCTAGTTATTCCACTTTCTTAAATACATATGGGTAGGAAACCACTTATACCTTTCCATTTTTTTTTTTAGGTATTGCACTCTATCTTCTTTCTACAATCCCGTTTCTTGTACATATTTCTCTAATGGTCCGCGGGAGCCCCAATCCTAGTCTACATGACAAACGCATTGAAATTCCAATTTATATGTAACAGACTTTAATTTTTTTGTATATTTCAAAATTTCCAGTAGTATGTAACGAACTTTTATTTTTTGACATATTTCAAATAAAAATGTTTTCTTGTCTCCTTTTAAATTTATGTTTTCATACATTCTCATCTTTCAACAGTCTGTATGACAAATGCATTTAATTTTCTAATGTAACAGACTTTTAATTTTTTATATATTTAAAAATAAATGGTGCTCTACATTGCAAGCGTCATTTACTTATACCCCTTGTTCACAAATGCATTTAATTTTTTTATATTTCTTATCTCCTTCTAATTTTATGTATTCATATATTTTTATCTTTTACCAGTCCATATGGCAAATGCATTTAAATTTTCAAATTTATTCTTCCACTGTCAACAAATTTGTACTTTGTTATATACTTTCAAAAAATAAATGTTTCTAATTTACCTTAAAAAAATAAATGGTGCTCTACACGCCAACCGTCATTTACTTTTGCCCCATGTTCCGTGATATACATGTTGCACACAACATTTATGTGATATACATTTTACACCGAACACTTCTGTCATTTACAATTTGACCCCATTTGCCACAATTTGCTTTCTAACCTTCTTGACAGGGACTACACTATCACAGAACCTTGTTTTATATTTAGTTTTGTAAAAAAATTATAATGTATATGAAGTTACATTCTCTTTATTGTGTTGCAAAATTTATGTTTGTAAAATACATTGTACATATATTTTATTTTAATTATGAGTGTACATATCATAATTACATTATGACACATGTCATCGATTTCAAAATATATTTATATAAAACCTTTTTTTAATATAAATATATAATAATATTAAAACATATTATAATATTATCTAAAATATTAAAATATTAATGTAAAATTAAATTTAAAATTTAAAAATGTTTTCATATAATAAAATGATTTAGAGTATCTTAAAAATTGTAACTATAATAAATAATAATACTTAAAAAAAACATTAAATT
>JZKD02S1729515.1:380554-393390 GCA_000966675.3 Picea glauca | reverse complement strand
AGTAAAATTTGTTATTTGAATTACAAATTATGATTGTATTTGTATATAAATTTTATATTTAGTGTTGATGATGATAATGATAAATTTGAATTACAATTTAATCAATTTAAAATTGTGATTAGGCATTTGTATATAATAGTGTTGATGATGATAATGATAATGATAATGATTAAAGTTTAATGAGACTAAAATTCTTTAGAAGGTAAGTGATTATTTGAAATTTTTTAGAATTTTATTTTTATGCTTGAAAAGAATTAAGAGAAGTATTCCAAGATCACCATAGTTTTGTTGAGTTAAAAGGTTAGGAAGGTTGGTGGTGTGACAAATCTTTTGGATTTGAGATATAATCTTGGTATATGCTCCACATTCTAAGAAAAAATGTTTTTCTTCTTCAACCCTCTTAGTGTCATAAAGGTGAATTTCTCTTTCATCCCAAGGCATTTTGGGAATTGATTATAATCCTCTTTCACTATGAATCTTATGAAAAATTGTTTTTATTTTAGCAATGTTTATTTATTTATTTTCTTTACACTACTCAAAATAAAAATGTATTTTGATTTACTATATTATATTTGATTTTAATATTTTAATTTTCATTTTTTATAATTTTTTATTGCATCTAATTTTTTCCTTAAATTTAAATATAACAATATTTTTAATATTATTGTCCCCGAGGGGTAGGACAGTCAGTGACGAAGTGTGCTGTTAAGACGCTCCTTGATGTTAAAGTTATTAGTTCGAAACTTGTGGAGACAAAAAATCCAACTATATTAAGGATTGGTGTGAAGTCACGTTTTCTTAACCATTGGTTACTCCCACATATCACAGATAAATTAACAAACAAAAAAAATATTTTTAATATTATTAAATATATTTTTGATTTTGTTATATTAAAATATTTTTAAAAACCATTTTAATTTTATAAAGATGTGAAAACAAATTTATCATTACAATATCATTTCAAGATATATTTTTTCCTTTCTTTAGAGCATGGATTATAACGCCAATGTGATCAATTCCGTTTGATTAGTTTCAATTAATTTTGGTTTGCTTAAATAAGTTAAAGTCTTTTTTATATTTTCTATTTAATTATTTTTTCAAATTTAAAAAAAAATAAAGTTATTTTATAATTCCTTAATTTCTCTCTTTCATAAATACAATTGCATGTAGTTTATTGCAATTTAGCTTAACATAAAGGTTTCCATAACCTAAAATTCTAAATATCTTAACTTAAACCTTTTATCTTTGCAACAAAAAAAAATTGGCTTGTGCTACATTAATTGTAGCACATTGTAAGCAGATTCTTTTCAACATTATTATTGATTTGAAAGCATTTTTTTGCAGTTGATTTGCAACTACATTAGAAATTGTGCTGCAAAATATTATAGTAAATGGAGAATTTATTTGTAGTTTTGTAATATGATTGGAAGGATGTGCTCTAATGGAGGATTCAACATACTATTGATTTGAAAGCATTTTTTTGCAGTTGATTTGCAGTTGCAGTAGAAATTGTGCTGCAAAATATTATAGTAAATGGAGAATTTATTTGTAGTTTTGTAGTATGATTAGAAGGATGTGCTCTAATGGAGGATTAAGTGGGCGACATGTACAAAACTTCATTTATTTTCCGTCATCCATCCAAAATCCAAATCCCATTTAGATGGTTGATTTTACATTTATTAAATGTCCAATGTCAAATAGACGACGACATGGTCTCACCTTGTGCCTGCATGACGGTGGGCATACCATGCAGTATAGTTGGACTCTGTACATGTAATGATAAATGGAAAACCCCTATAGAAAAACATTTGAGTCCACCACATTTGGCAGTAAAAAGACGTCCTAACAAAAGTGAAAATAAAGATGTAAAAAAGACTTATAATTTATATTTATATATAGATATGCTCATAGCATTTATTATCTCTGCATTTTGTCTTTAATTTATTGGAAAAATATTAGTTTAGTAAAATTTGGATAAACAAAAATTTTAAATGCAAGAGCTAAGAACCTCATTGATTTTGTACAACTTACCTCCACTTCTTTTATTGAAACTTCCTCTAAGAACCTCATTGATTTTGTACAATTTACCTCCACTGATCATGAAGCTTCCTCCATAGTTTCTGAGGGTTCTATCTACCTACTGGAGAGAATGAGAATGCCAAGATAGATTTTGCATAATCCATATCCGTCCTCTAGCCAATATTCGTCAAATCCATCTACCTTTTAGTGTAAATTTATGCTAAGACAAAGATGGAGGTTGAGTGTATCAGAAGGAAAATTTACTAGGTGTAGCTCTAAATTAAATCTTAATAATCAGCTGGTAGACAACTAATAGGACTAGATGGGGGTAGATGGGGGTTGAGTGTATCACACCACAACATTCCATGGATTTAACACAATATCCTGCACTTCTTTATCTGTTTTCGTGAATGTGAAATTCTCTCTATTTTCCTGAATGTGAAAATGGTTGCGTGAGTCTAAAACAATTGTTGTTCTTGCTCTATTTAACGATATATTCATACCATTTATCGTACATGTTTTGTATTGATATGTAGAAGCATAGTAAGATTTATATAGTAAAGAGGCTATTACCTTTGATAACCTCTCTTTTAATATCCAATAATACTTTCTTTCGTATATGCTTTCAAACTCCTTGATTTAGGGTTTTAGTTTTGTTGAGCCTTTTGAGGTTTCTTTCCCTTTATAATCAAATAAATCAGTAGTACATCCAATATTTGGAACTATTATTGTTACGAAGCATCCCCAATTTAAAACTTTTGTTTTTTACTAGCTGTTGGAATTGTTTCAATAAATATGGCCTAGGGTGTTGCATCGTAAAGATCAGACTTCCTTAGTTGCCAAGTTTGAGGGATATCTATTTTGCTAAATTGACTCGAGACTTGTACATGGGCTTATTCCCTTTTTGAAACACATGTCATACAGGTCAGACATAGAACAACAATGAAATAATGAACATCTTAAACCTTGTTTGATTTCAAGAGTGAACCAACACTTAAGTGGAAAAACATATGATCGTTTTAATTTGTGTGCATTTCCTTTTTGGGAAATTTGGGAAGGATCGTTGGGGACAAAAACAAGGCTTAGATTGTTAGTGAGTGAACCCATTTTAGTGTCGTAGTTAGTTTTCTCTGGTCCTACATACCTTCATAATGAACCTCACTAGAAACCTTTATTTCAGGGAAGCAATTTTTGGGTCCATAGCCACACTATTTTTTAATTGGTCAAGATTGCATTCTATTTAGAAAACATATGTGGCTACTTGTGTCAATTTATAGAGTTTGATTTGTATGGAAATAGACAAGATCTGTGTTGTCCACACATCTTCATCCTAGTGTTTTGGGTACACCTCGTCAAACTGCTCACAATTTAAGGTTAACAAAAATCAAATCCCTCTAGGTTGCTTAACATGCCTAACATAGTGGTTTTCTTTGTCTACATGCATTTTCGTGCTTTGGAAGACATTTATGTTGCACTTGTTGTGGTTGTTAATGGTGATGGATGTGGATTAGGATTAAATAGCTCTTCAAGGAAATGTAATGGTATGTTGGAACTTGTTTTAAATTTCCAGTACTATAATTGCATTTCAGATATGTATTTGGTGTGGTTTAGTTTGATGTTAAATTTGTGCATCTTTATATCTCAAAATTTGGAACTATCTTATGTTATGTATGTATTATAAATAGTTATTCGAAACCTTCATTCACCTCTTTTCAATGCTTGTCATGAAGAGGATGTTGGTTGGTGTAGTGTTGTGATTCGTCACTGATATAATGTGCTAAGCAGGGGTTGCTTTAGCATGATAAATGTATGGTTGACACTTACAAGGATTTCTATTTTGTTTTGACTATCTTAATTGTCCTATGGACTAAATTAGGAAATCTCTCTAAGAGAGCGAAACTTATAACCCTCATATACATATTCCAGATCATGTTAGGTTGACACTTCTTGGACCACAATGTTCATGAATTACCTCTCTCAACCAAATTTTTAAAAACCTCTAGGGTTTTGAGGCAAGTTTGTATTTTCTCCCCTCTTCCTTTTATTAGGTTGGTAGATGTTTTAATTAGTCTCAATAAAGATATGGATTTTGAATGTGAATGTGAACGGTTCCATTCTTAAGATGTTTTAGACAGTCAAAATTAAGTTAACCATATTGTATCCATAATGTACATAAATAAGTTGAATTTTCTTTTTAATGCTACCAAAGATCCCTACATAAAAAGCCAATTCGATAGAATCTCGCTACTCTGATATCCGCTACACAGATTGGAACTATTTGGTGTGGTTTAGTTTGATTTTAAATTCGTGCATCTTTAGATCTCAAAATTTGGAACTATCTTATGTTATGTATGTATTATAAACAATGATTCGAAACCTTCATTCACCTCTTTTTAATGCTTGTCATGATGGGGATGTTGGTTGGTGTAGTGTTGTGATCCATCCCTGATATAATGTTAATACAATGTGCTAAGCAAGGGTTTCTTTAGCATGATAATTGTATGGCTAACACTTACAAGGCTTGCTATTTGGTTTTGACTATCTAATTTTCCTTTGGATAAATTAGGGTGAAACTCATAATCCTCATATACATGTAACGTCCCTGACCATCTACACCTCTACCATGCAACACTACCCAAATACCTTATCTTCTACAAACTAGCTCTGATACCAAAATGTAACGTCCCCAACCAACAAGAGTCCAAGCAACGCCACTAAGGAACACACACACACACACATATATATAACATGCATTTCTAATGAATTTAAAACAAATAACACATAATTGCTACTACCATACAGACTCAAATGGAATTGATAGTAATTCCTACATGCAACGAAACACATGATAACATTTCAAGAATCACAGACATGCATAACATACATAATTAAGCATGGAAATGATACTTATCTTTTAACCAGAGAAAAACCACCAACTACGTGCATACCTTCCATGAACCTCCTAGCCTTAGACCACATTGTGTATCACTCTCAACAGTGGCTCACCCCTGAGCTAGGACTAAACTCCATTGGGCAAGGGATTCTTAGGCTAGGCAAGGTTAATAGGAAAGTCACACAGTTTAAGAGTAAGGATTCTCTCCCAGGAGCCACTTATGCCCACTGCTCACAGAATCTCATTTCCCACATGCATGTCCCACCCCAAGAGTATACACCTTCACTGTCATGTAGTTCATCGACTCCTCCACCTCCCTTACCTTGGGCTTCAACAACAAGCCAGACTGGAATTCTCAGAGCTCTGTAGCAGCTACGGGACTCCCTCCAGGAGAACTCACTTCCTCAACACACTCTCTCACCTGGAGATATTTTCTCATAGGCCTAACAACCTGCTTCTTCAATCCACAACAACCTCTCTCACCTGGAGAGAGAGTTTCTCACAGGCCTGACAAACTGCCTCTTTAATCGCGGGCTTGACAACCAGCTTCTTCAAACCACAATAGCTAATTCGGGTAAGGAAAGGGACAACTTAGTAAATTAGAGAGGTGCACAATGGCCACAGGTTCAACAATGACGAAAATGGCTGGCTGCATGTTGGCTCAGTGCATGAGTGAACTCATGAGGAGAGATGGGGCAGATTGGTTTAGCATAGAGAATATGGTGAGATCCAAAAATTGTTTGTGTGTGAACTTCCCTACGTGAGTGAGTGCATGCATGAGTGCTCCCCCAACAATAATTCCCCCCTTAAGACTGCATGTGCATGATCTGACACTTGTCTCTCATGAAGCACGTTCCTTCCCTTTGTAAGTCACCTATCCTCCCCAAGGAACTTAGGATAAAAACATATCCTTCTAAACAACTTTTGGAATGATAATAAATTATTATTCTCTTGTGCTTAAGCCCTTAGACTTAGCCCCTCTTTCCAACCTCTCAACCTCCTCTCCTTACCCATCCTAGTGGAGCTTATTCCTCCATTCTCTTTTATCATGGTCGGTCTACACGCAACAATGCTTTTATATTAATAAAATGAATATTTACATGTACAAAATAGGCTCCTGGCCTTTAACACCTAGTCTCTCCGGCTTACTAACACATAATCATACCAGCTTATAATTGCTCATCTCACCAGCCTACAAATTTTTTTTACAATTCATAATACAACTGGGGCTTGTCCTAGGGGTATTACAATCCCCTCCCCTTATTTTTGCACCATCCTCAGTGAAATATTATTTACACTGCATCAACAAGATTTTAAAAATCTTCAAAAAGATGAAGATATTCTTCCCACATAGCATCCTCATGCTCCCATGTCGCGTCCTTAGGATTGTACTAGGTCCATTGGACCTTTACAAGCCCTATGGCTCGATTCCAGAGTTTTTTTCTCTTCTGGTCCAATATGCACACCAGATGCACTTGTAAGATGCCTTCTTGGTCCACCTGATTCACATTCCAATCAATAACATGATTAGCATCAGGTATATATTTCTTAAGCAATGAAACATGAAACACATTATGTACAATCATGGATGCAGACAATGCAAGCATATATGCAACTGGTCCAATCCTTTCTAGGATTTCAAATGGCCCACAATATCTGGCTGCCAACTTGGAACAGTTTCCCAGATTCAGGGAACTTCTGTTGGCTTTCACTTTCAAGAAAATAAGATCACCCACTTTAAACTCCCTGTGGGTTTTGTTCTTATCAGCATAAATTTTATGCCTGTCTCGGGCAACCTTCAAATTTTGCTTAATATTCAGCATTTTCTCTTCCATTTCCTTGAGTAACTCTGGCCCAACCACTACCCTATCAGCTGGGTTCTCCCAACTTATTGGTGTGTTGCACTTTCTTCCATAAAGTGCTTCAAACGAGCTCATCTTTACTGATGCTTGATACCCATTGTTGTAAGCAAATTCTACCAAGTGTAGGTTATCTTCCCATTTAGATGGTTTGTCCATCACATACATCCTTAGCATGTCCTTTATCACTTGGTTCACCCTTTATGTTTTCCCATCAGACTCAGGATGATAGGTTGTGTTGAAGTTCAGATTCGTTCTGAACCCTTTGAGCAACCCCTTCCAGAACTTTGAGGTAAATTTTGGGTCTTTGTTAGACACAATTGTCTTGGGAATACCATGCAATTGTGCTACTTCCTTCATATAGATATAAACAATATTAGCTTCCTTGTGAGTAGTTTTCAATGGAATAAAATGGGCAACTTCCGTAAGCTTATCCACCACCACCATGATGGAATCATGTTGCTTATTTGTTCTGGGTAATCCTATGATGAAATCCATTGTCACCACTTCCCACTTCCACTCAGGAATGGGTAATGGCTGTAGCAACCCTACTGGGTGCCTATGTTTATCTTTGACCTTCTAACACTCCATACATCTAGCGATGTATTATGCAATTTACTTCTTCATACCTGGCCAAGAGTAATGGCTCTTGACTGCTGCCACTGTGTTATGATATCTAGGGTGCTAAGCATAAGGCACATTATGCATTTCTTTCAAGATCATAATTCTCAATTCCAGGAAATTAGGTGCATAAATTCTATTTTTGTACAAGAGTGTTCCATCAGCTTCCAATTTATAATCTTCCACTTTCTATAGCATCTTACCTTGTTGTAGCTTTGCCACCAATTTCATGTACTGCAAATTTGCATTTGTAGCTTCCAAAATTCTTCCTTTAATATCAGTTAGATACATGCTAATGGTTGTAGCATGTAGTTCATGCACTCTTCTACTGAGTGCATCATCCACTTTGTTCTCCTTTCCTTTGATATGCTTGATATCAAAGTCATACTCACAAAGGAATTCCAACCATCTACTCTGCCTAGCATTCAAGGTTGGCTGATCAAACAAATACTGCAGGCCATTATGTTCTGTCCTCAGTTCAAACCTCCTTCCCATGAGGCAGTGCCTCCATTTCTTCAGGGTGTGCACTATGGATTCCGACTCCAAATCATGAGTTGTATAGTTCTTTTCATGATCCTTCAGCTTTATGGATTCATAACATACCACAAACCCATTTTGACTGAGGATGCCTCCTAGTCCTTCTTTGCATGAGTCTGCACACACAACGAAATCTTCATTCGGATCTGCAATCCTCAGGATTGGAGCACTGGTTAACAACTGCTTCAATTTCTAGAAGCTTCTCTCACATTCTTCTGTCCAGTGAAATTCATTCTTCTTCCTTTGCAAGGAAGTGATGGGGTGAGCTATCGTTGAGAACCTTGCAATGAACCTTCTATAATATCCAGCTAGACCCATAAAGGATCTGAATTCTGTCACATTCTTCGGTGCTAACGATTCTCTAATGGCTTCTATCTTCTCAGGATCCACGACTATCCCATCTTTTGAAATGATATGTCCCAAATAATGGATTTTCTTTTGATAGAATGAACACTTGCTCAATTTAGCATACATTTGGTGCTCTCTTAGCACTTGCAACACCATCCTCAGATGATGTTCATGCTCTTCCTCTGACCTGGAATACACCAGGATTTCATCCAAAAAGACTATGACAAACTTGTCTAGATATTCTCTTAATACACCATTCATTAGGCACATGAAAACAATGGGTGCATTTGATAACCCAAATGGCACCACTGTGAATTCATAATGACCATACCTTGTTCCGAAGGCAGTCTTGTTGATGTCTTCATCCTTTATCCTTACCTGGTGGTACTCTGACCGAAGATCCATTCTTGAAAATATCTTGGCATCCTTCAACTGATCAAAGAGATCATTGATCCTCGGAAAATGATACTTTTTATTTATAGTAACTTTATTCAAATGTCGAAAATCGATGCAAAATCTCAATACCCCATCTTTCTTCTTCACGAACAAGATTGAGGCACCCCAAGGTGACACACTTGGGCGTATATACCCCTTCTTCAGAAGTTCTTCAAGCTGCAATTGCAGTTCCTTCAACTCTGGTTTACGAATTCTGTAAGGAGTTCTTGACATTGGAGATGATCCAAGCATCGGGTTTATAGAGAAATCAATATCTCTCTTTGGGGGTAATTAGGGTACCTCCTGGAATACATATTCAAAATATTTTAATACTACATGGTCTTCAATATTTGACATCTTATCCTTTGGTCCTTCTTCCGTATGAGCTGCAAATATTTGGCAGCCCTTGTAAAAATTCTTCAATTGCGTTGCTGATATTTCTCTAACAGTAACTTCCCTGGGAATTCCTTGGAATTTCCTTGGGTTTCCTTCCTCATCTAGGGAAGTGAATGCCTTGTTACAATAGTATAAGATGGCATGGTGATGTTCCAACCAACCCATCCCAATTAGACATTCATAGGAACCCAAAGGTAAGATGTTCGATTCATCCCTTGTGATCATTCCATTCATGTCCATTGGACAAGACTTAACCAACTCAAAAACCTTTCTCTTGGCTCCTGTAGCCAGCTGCACTAACCAATATTTTCCATGCTTTCTTCTTGGAAAATGAAAACTTTCCACCATTCTAGGATCTATATAACTATGACTAGCCCCTGAACCAATTAAAATAGTAAAGGCATGGTTATTGATCATGCCTTCAACTTCAATCATGTGTAATTGAAACTCATATTTCTTGTTGTCCAGGGCTGCATAGATCCTTGGTATTCTATTGCCCATGTCCTCCACTATTTCTGCTTGCTGAACATTGTGGACAACTCTCATTTTGTCATTTCTATGGGGGAAATCTCTATACCTATGATTTCCTTTACAACCCTAACATTCCATAGGTGGATATCTTGGCATTTTCCCACCTACTTCAATCTTTCTGGGCTCTTTAAAACCTGGCTGTCCTTCAGGGATATTTTTGAAAAATGATGGCTTAGTTCCCTTCTTCCTTTGATCCATCTTGAATTTCTTCTTGTCTTCCCAAGCCTTCCGGAAACTGGGCTTTTCTCTTTGCTGCTCATATAATAATTTTTCTCTCCTTATAGTTTCTTCCATAGTTTTAGGATCATCATATTGGACCTTGTCACTAATTAAAGTTGGAAGTCCACTCAAATATCTTTGAATTTTGACAGTCTCATCTTTGATGAAAGGAACATACTTCAACAACTCTATGAATATTCTTTCATATTCATCTATTTTCATGCTTCCCAGATTGAGTTCAAAGAACTCTTTTATCTTTTTGTCATAGTATCTCTTAGTCAAGTATTTATTTTCGAAATACTTCTTGAATTCCTTCCAAGTAACATTTTTTTCTTTAATGTGCTTCACCTGCACTAGTTGATCCCACCACATGGATGCCTTTCCTTTCAGTTGATACATTGCAATTCTTTCTTCTGCATGAGAGGAGTAATTCTACTGTTGGAAATATTTCCTCATTCCAAGCAACCATGTCTCGACATCTTCCTCCTTCTGGTGCTCTCCATAAAACGTAGGAGGTTTAATATTGTTCATTTCACCTTTCAGTTCACCCACTCTGGATTTCATATGATTTCGGGTAGGGGATGGGCTTGAACTATTGTGTTCCCTCCTCTTGGAGTTCCCTTGGGAGTGATGATGGTGTCTACCAACACTCCTTGATTTTCTCTTCTCATCAGGGGACCTGTGACTTCCTGATTTACTGGAGTCACTCTCCTTATCCAATTTCTTTTCTATCCTTTCCAGGCTCTGTATCGACTTTATGTTGAATTCTCCCTGTTGATCCCTGGCTTTCATGAGTTTTTTGTTATCTTCTTGGTGAGTCTGGACATCTTTATGCAATCTTTCAATGATTTTCATCATGTTTCCTTCCTTATCTATCTCTTCTCCATGCCCATTGGAGTTTGATCCTTCAACTCCCAAATGGACATCCATTCCTTTAGCTTCATTCTCTGAATTGAAATTATTTTGTGCCTCCTCCATTTCTCTACACCCTGGTGTTATCACTGAAATTTCGTCCGCACATGGTTACAAGAACTCAACATCGTTAAACAATGACGAAGTCATCCATGGACCTGAATTAACACCAAAGCATTCATAAAAGGGTAAAAAAATATACAAATTAGTGAAAAATTGAAGGGCGCTTTGAAGACAGTGGGCGTGCGCGCACATGCGCGGAACAGGAATGCATAAATCATGCACATGCGCACGATGCGCGACTGTTATCGCAAAAATCCGCACACCTGCTAAACGACGCATTTATGAGAGTGGTCGGCCTCCCACCCACTTATGGTTCATCTCCCAAGCCGATTTGACCCTCAAATCTAAACTGGATTTGACTGGATGGCTGGTCAAAGACCTAGAAATGCCCTAATTAGCCTCTTTTCACACTACGAAGCAGTTAAACAATAGCTCAAAGGAATGCTATAAAAAGGCCATGGATGCACCTCATTTTTCAAGGAATTCAAAGTAATGTTATGCTGCCTCTATTCTCTTGAGGACTCCATCCTTGTGAACAGCATATTAGCACCATTGCATTGGGCAATCCATCTCACCCATTGAGTGGATTTGTAAAGAGTTCTTTCATCATTTTCCATTTTTCTTTGTTGTAAGAAGAGCTTGCTAGTGGGGGTCCAAGAGCCCTCCCTTGGAGGAAGAAGGGACTCATAGTCCCCTTTCTTCTTGGTGTATTGTTTCACTAATAGATCAGCCTCAACATTGGTGACATGGGTCTTATGGTTCTTTTTGTTTCTATGTCCCTATGTTCATGAATTTAGTTGTTATTTCATTTCTTAGTTTAATTCTTAATTGTAGTTTTTTATTTCTTTCCCTAACTCTCCTCCTTGCAGCTGTCCTGCTCAGCAGACCCAACTGAGCTTGCAAGCACCTCTATTTTTCTCACTAAGGTGGCGGAAGAGGCGCAACATATTGGTGACTCCACTTGGGAAATGTATCAATTTCCTACCCCATTTGGGTTTTTCTTGGTCTTCTTTTAGTTTGTTTAACTTGCAGGTGCACTAACCGGCCTAAGCCGACCTGCCAAGCAGCCAATTCCAAGTTGAATTGAGAGAAATCCATCTGGATTTTTCATTCTCGGCCATGTGTCATATATGCATGGGTTTTTAGGCCCACAGATGCGCATCGTGCGTACATGCGTCTGATTCACAACTCTGTTTTGCGCACGTGCGCTTGTTGGCTTTTCTCTATTTGCGCACATGCGCTCTATGCGCCTCTGTCTCCATTGAGACCCGCACATCTGTGCTAAAATTCACATTGTAAAGTTGTTGAGATGTGGGGAAGGCCATTTGCCTTCTTAAAAATGATTTCAAGCATGTTTTAAAGCTGCACCACACTTAGTCCCCTCATCATATAAAGGGGTTAGTCAAAAATACATAGGCACTTAGGAGGATAAAATCAATTTCCCTTCTTTGCTTTTTGCCACATGGATGGATTGTTTTAACTCACAATATAAGTTGGAAATCATTTTTAATCACATTTAACTTGCATTGGGACTAGAATTTGAATAAACAATAATTTAGTATGTTCTTCTCTCGCACCTCCAAGTGATCTTGAGAATCAAAAAAAGATTGTGAAACGATTTCATCTCCCTTAAGAACATTAAAATCTTTAGGAGAGGACAAAAACCCTTCTTGGGACTCCTCTTAGTTTACGTTTTCAAACACATCTTAATATTGTAACGGGCCCATACATGCCCGCATGCTACAAAGATAGGATAGTGTTTGAATTTTTCTTTCTTAGATCAAATCACTAGGGAAGTTTAAAGGTTTGTAAACGGGCCCATACATGCCCACATGATCAATCTAGGATAGTTTCAAAGATTTTCTTAGATTACATCACAATAGGGAGTTAAATGGATAGTAACAGACCCACATGTCCACATGCTAGCTTCCTAGGGACTTTTGAATTATGCAAGGTTGTACCAAAGACACTTAGTTAATTAGGTAATCAAACACTTGTAAGGA
>JZKD02S1729515.1:343474-367184 GCA_000966675.3 Picea glauca | reverse complement strand
GAGGTCCTTGCTTTCAGCCATGTTTATACCCCATGAAGTATTTACACCCCAGAAGTATGTACACTCTTCCACGTGGGGGAGTGTAGAGGGGGGGTACCCCCTTTGCGGGGTCCGGGGGGGATTTCCCCCTGGCTGGGGGGTCTAGGGGAAAGAGGGCCCCCAACGGGGGTTCAGGGGTGAATCCCCTGAAGCAAAAATTGCCTTGTAAAAGTATATTGTAATTTCATTGTAAATCTGGACCGTTCATTATAAGGTCACAGATCTAACGATAGAGATTATGTTAGGGTTTTTTTCCCTAGAAGGCAATCCTCTTTTATGAGGGAAATGTATTGCAGCTATGGATGATGGTGAATATTGTATTCTGAGAGAGAGGAGACTGTGAGAGAAAGAAGAGGAAGTTACAACGGGTTTTGCTGTAGGTTGTATCCCTTCAATTGCTGGATAATAATAAAGGAAGGACCTGGCAATTTCTCTAGTGGACGTAGCCCACACTGGGTGAACCACGTAAATCTGTGTCTCTCTTGTATTGTGTGTCTTCTGTGTTTTGTTTCTGCATTTGTTTTATTTTATTGCTCCGTGGTACTATTTTTCTAACACTACTATTTTAGGATCATCTTTCCTTGGTTCTACATTACTTGGGTCCACTTCCCAAGGTCATCCATTCACCCGCTCTCCTTTACGCGGAAGCAGGGGACCAACTTCCTCTCAAGGAGGAAGCACCAACCCACCTAGCCCCCCTCAAGGGTTAGGTTCACAACAAACTCACACCATGGCTGGAGCTAATCCTCCCCCTCCACTGAAGATGCCATATTTGGCCTCTCTCAACATATCGGATCTCAGCAAACTCACCAATGATCCTATAGTGCATGATCCCACATGGCCTGCAATGCCCACTAAACTACCTTCAGACATACCAAAGTTTGAAGGAAAGGCAGGCGATGAACCTGCCAAGCATGTCATGACCTTTCAACTATGGTGATCCTACAATAGCATTATGGATGATTCCATCAGGCTGCGATTATTTCAATGCACATTCACTGGCCCTTCAACCAAATGGTATGTAGAAGAAAAATTAGGGTCCCACACAAATTTTGAGTCATTGGCCAAAGCATTCTTGACCTTCTTCCAATTACCCATATGCCACGACAATGGTATAGAACTACTTTCTAATTTCAAACAAACCTCAGCCACACATATCACTGACCACATTCACGAGTGGCATAGGCGACGTAGTTTGTGCAAAGCAAAAACCACCAAGCAACAATGTCTCGACTAGTTTCTTAGATCACTTGTCTCTCTCCTTGGTAAGGATGTAGCTTCCACCTTCCCTCAATCTAAAGAGGAAGCCATCAGTAAGGCCCAACAATATCACCTCATCTATGCATAGTCAAGGTAATTATATATTGTACTTCCTAATCTTACCAAACCTGTGCCATTTGTCCAAGACAAACCTAGGATGTCTCACTCAGCAGACGGACTGATTAGTACCACCACTCACCACGGTCCACAACCCCAACCACCACCGATGTATGTCACACCTCAATACCCGCTGGAATACAGGGGCACTCCGTATTACCCCCCACCCCATTACGAACAATCATACCCTGTTGCTATACCTCCACCCATCAGTGGACCACCAATGACACCCCCCATACATCCACCTATTCAAATGAACCTTGGTAACCCCTCCACCTCAGCTTATAGTACTAGAAAAATCACTCCTCCTTCCTATGTACCTTATGGATCGTTACCACCACAGAATCTGTACTTCCCATTCTCTGGTCCTCCACAACCCATGGCTCCCCCACATCCTCATGCGAGGGTGAATTTTTTTCAACCCTCTGCCGTTCAGCAATACCAAAATTTCGAACAGCTGAATATGACCAATCCCACACATCCGTTGAACAATGCCAAAAAGAAAAGACTGAATAGGAACAACAACCCAAGACCAGGCGGGAATCAACCCCAACAGAACCAATCCACTGGGGGCAACCAGAACCAAGGGAATCAAAACCCCAGGGGGGGCAATAATAATAAACACTAAGGGAGAAATAACAATAATGTTAAAACCAACTTCCCCTGTGCCCTTTGTGGTGAGTTCGGCCATTACACTCATCATTTCCCCCAAATCACTGATTTAAAATGGTTGAAAGACTCTGGTAGTCTTCCCCATCCTCCATCACCGCATGCCCCTCAGCAGGCATCAAAAAAATACGTGCAACAACCCCCCCTGCCATGCTGCAAAATTCTATTCCACATCAATGTGTGATAAACATCCAACAGGACACACAACATCCCCCACCTCAGGTGGGACAATACCTCAACCCCAACAATCCAGCAGATCACACAATTCTCCTCACTAGTGAGGAAGAAATCCTTCTGCAAACATGTAATCATTAGTATCATGCACCCGTTGAGTCTCCTCTCATCCCGTTGGTGATTGCTCACCCTACCGCCGAGCCACCTCTTCGCATCCCTCACATCCCATTGTGCAGGAATGTCCACAACCCATAGGCTAGGGCAGATCATAACTATAGTTTGGTAGACGACTTAGCACAATCCCCGGATGCCATGTCAGTTTTGGAGGTCCTCCAGACTTGTCCTACTCAGCGTAAATTATTACTTTCCACCTTGGGTGCAATCAACCCCGAAGATACCCAACTCATTACCTTTGATCTTGACAGCAGAGAACCTCACCTTCCTGCCTTGATTGCTTTTCAAATACCAGTAAAAATACGGAACATCACAGTTCATCGATGTATCATCGATGAAGGTGCATCTACATGCATTATGTGCAAAACGGTATGGCAGAAACTTGGTTCCCCTGAACTCATGCCCTCTGCCATCACATTACGAGCTTATGACGGACGACCATCGTCTCCTAAAGGGCTCTTCCAAAATGTCCCCGTCGAACTCGGGGGCAAGACTATTCTCATCAATATCAAATTTATCAATGCCCCTCTCGATTATAATATCTTGTTCGGTCGTAGCTACATGTACGCTATGAAGGCAGTAACATGTTCCGTCTTTCAAAAAATGATGTTCCCTCACAATGGGAAGATCGCTACTATTGACCAAGTCTCACATTACAAGCCTAATCCATCTGCCAACATCGATAACATTCTTCCTGTCATCCAGACCAACCACAACGCATACCCACTCGTCGAGATGGGTCTTGGAATTTTCAAAGATCATCCTTGTTAGGAACTTACCATGGAGCACCACCACTCCTTCATCCTTCCAATCAAGTATGCGTCGTATCATCTAACATAACTCACACAAAGGATACCCTTCCTCCTACTGAGGTTTCTATCATATCTGACGTCCCACTCGTCACAGACCCCCCCCTCAAGAACCTCTTGGACACTCATTGACCCCACTAGTACATGATTCCACCTCTCCCCAAGGACATATCCCAGTTTGGGAGACAGTTCCCCAAGCCATCACCCAAATTCCCTTCTTTTACCCTCCACTAGGCATCGAATCTTTCCAGGTAGCTGAAACGCTCACCCTACCTAATATGGTGTTAGAAATCCTAGTTTGGTATTTACACCCACTCGAGATGGTCCCTCGACCATCCCTCCCCCCCCAGAAAGAAGGAATCCCCATGACGATTCCCATACTTACCTTCACCACACCCCCAATCACTAACCCCCCTGCCACAGCTGGGGGCAAGAGAAAGAAGAAAGAGCCCATAAGTCCACTTCCTCCACGCATCCCACCACCTTGCGCACTATGTGAGAAAGAGGGACACCCAACCAACAACTACCCATCTCTACCAGAGTTACAGAATTTGATTCCATTCAATCACACTCCCCCAACACTCACCACTACAACCAGTCCTGCCACTACCACCCCCCCTTCCAGTAGTAAAGGGTTGCAGACCAAATACACTTGTGCTATATGATCAAAGTATGGCCATTATACCCACCATTGCCCTGCACTTCCATGCTTTCGGTAGACATTAGCTGCAGTACGCCAGAACTTCCAGAGCAACCCCAGTCCTACTACACCCTCCTCCACAAATATCACTGACATCCGTTATGTCACCACTTCAGTCAATGAGCGTATGAGACGCCCTTGCTCTCTCTGTGACTCATTAGCTCATTTTACATACCAGTGTCCTATGATCCTTGAATATAGGCAACGTCAATTGACCCTGCTTCACCGACCCGCAGAGTCGATAATTGACATTACTTCGTCACCAGAGGATATTCAAGTCATTTCTCCTAAACCCAAGGCCCTTCCAACGCCTCCCTGGTTCTTAAATGACTTATTCGAGGATTTACCCCCCAATCCCCCCAACTCTTCCGCTTATTCCTCTATGGGTACTTTACACCCAACTACCACGGGTACTCCTCAATAATTCAATATATGGTTTATGTTGAGTGAACCCTCACCATCTCCTAACATAGTCCCACCTGCCTCTTCCACACTAGGGGGAAACCACACGACCATTGTCACCGATATCACTCCTCATGATCCCTTGTATTCCCGTCACTTCCAAAGCGACGCAGAAATACTCGAAGAGTTAAACCACCTGGACTCTCCCTGGGATGCGCTACACCACCGTGCACTCTTCTTTCCACAGTAAACCTCCGCGCCTCCTAACCAACACCCCATTTACGCTATCGAAACCAATGATTTTATCCCATCAGGGCCTATCGATTGGTTCAAAAACCCCATTCCTTCCCCTGATGCTTTTGAAGAAGGAAACATGGCCAACATTTCCCCAACCATTAAGATCGACATTTCCATAAAAAATGGCATCGTCGAAGAAATCACCATTGGAGCTGCTTGCACTCCTCAGGAAATCACCTCATATAAAGCCCTCTTCCAAGAATATCGAGATATTTTTTCCTGGTCCTACACGGAAATGCCTAGCCTCGATCCCTCTATCGTCTAACATCACATAGACACCTGGCCCGACATTACCCTAGTTCGCCAAAAACAACAACCACTACACCCATCCCAAGCCATGGCCATCAAAGCCGAAATTGACAAATTACGCGCTATCGGGTTCATTTACCCCATCGCCTATACCTCATGGGTTTCCAACCCTGTACCCGTTAACAAAAAATAGGGCACTATCCGTGTTTGCACAGATTTTCGTGATCTCAATCATGCCTGTCCCAAAGACAACTTCCCTATGCCTTTCATCGACCAAATTATTGACGACTGTGCCGACCACGAGGCTCTATCCTTTATGGATGGATTCTCTGGTTATAATCAAATCCAAATTCACCCCGTCGATCAGTATAAAACCTCATTCACTACCCCTTGGGGTACTTTTGCATATCGTGTCATTCCTTTTGGCTTAAATAATGTCAACACAACTTTCCAGCGGGCTATGACATACATATTTCACGATCTATCTCATATCATCCTCGCCTACTTGGATGACCTCACAACTCGATCCAAGAAACACACCCAACATATTGATGATTACGAATCATCTTTCAATGGTGTCATCAGTACAACATCCACTTGAATCCTCTCAAGTGCGTGTTCTGTGTCACCGCAAGGAACCTCCTCAACTTTATTGTTTCCCAAAGCGGTATTACTATGGACCCCCTTAAAGTCCAAGATATCACCGAAATGCCACCTCCCCAGAATTTACGTCAACTTCAGAGCCTACAGGGAAAAGATAACTTTCTTAGACGCTTTGTCCCAGACTATGCCGTACACGCACATGGTTTCCTTCGCTTATTACGTCACGAAATCCCTTTTCACTGGGACAACCATGCACAACAGTCATTTGACGATCTTAAAACCGCACTCTCAAACACACCATTAATTAGTGCACCTGACTACAATCGTAACTATATCCTCTACGTATTAGCATCAGCTGTATCAGTAGCAGGCGTTCTCGTCTAGCTAGGCGATGACAATCGTGAGCATGTCATTTATTACGTTAGTAAAAACCTCTCAGGGCCACCCTTGAAGTATAAACACAAAGAGAAACTTGCTCTCGCAGTTGTCCTCGCAGTCCAGAAATTACGCCACTACATTCTGCTTCACACAACAAAGGTTGTCACAAATTCCAACCGTATGTAGTACTTACTCAGTCGTTGGCAAGTTAACGATAAATTTGCTCGATGGATCATTATCCTTCAGGAGTACGACCTCGAGTTCTCAAAACCTAAGAGTAAGAAGGCCTTTGTTCTCGCTGAACTTGTCACGACCCTTCCCTCTGACATCACCAGTGCCCCCATCAACACCGACTTTCCCGACAAACATCTCTTTTACATCACTTCGGATGATCTTTGGTACGATGAACTCCTTGTCTATCTCCGAACTCAAAAGTTCAGTAACCACCTTTCACGAGATGATTGTTGTCGTATTCGCCATCAGGCCCCCCGCTACCTCCTCATCTGAGACATCCTATACCGGCGGGGAGTCGACACCATTCTTCATCGATGCCTGACTATTGAAGAGGCCAATAGAGTCTTAAACGACTGCCACAATGGCGCATGTGGAGGCCATATTTCAGGCATATCCACTGCTCAAAATATTATCCGAGCCAGTTACTTTTGGCCTACCTTGTTTCATGATTGCATTCATACCGTGAAACGATGTGAGCAATGTCAGCTCTACACCAATAAAGCCCGAGCCCCCCCCGCTCTTCTTCACCCCGTCATCACTGTCGACCCTTTTTGTAAATGGGGCATCGACTTCATGACTTGTAATCCCCCCTCCAGCAATGGTCACAAATACATTTTTGTTGCCGTCGATTACTTCACCAAATGGGCAGAAGTTATGCCCACCTTCAACAACACCGCTGACACTACAGTGCATTTTTTATTTAACCACGTCATATCCTGCTTTGGAGTACCACTCCAACTCGTTTCAGATCATGGGAAACACTTCGAGAATGAGATCTTCATCGAACTCTCATCTCGGTTAGGATTCTCTCACGAGTTTTCCTCACCATATTACCCTCAATCTAACGGACAGGTCGAGGCAGTTAACAAAGTCCTCAAGACCATGTTATAGTGCACGGTTAATAAACATAAAACCAATTGGCATCATATGTTATTTTCTACGCTATGGGCTTACCGTACATCTATAAAAACAGCTACTGGTTTCACACCATTTCATCTAGTCCATGGGGTCGAGGCCACTCTTCCCATCGAGTGCGAAATTCCCACCTTATGCACCACAATTGAGCTATTACCCGACATTGCTCCAATGGAGCAGTGCTTGCTGAACTTAGAGTCTCTAGATGAAGATCGTCAATCTTCCTTATAGAACAACGAGGCAGCTAAAAAATGATCCAAGGCTACCTTTGATCGACATGTCAACCTTCGCTCATTTCGCGAAGGCGACCTCATCCTGACTTACGATATCGCTCATGATACCTTTGGCCATGGAAAATTCGAGTCACTCTGGCATGGCCCATACATTATCCAACATTGCCTCACCAAAGGCACATACATCCTGGCCTCCCCCGAAGGCCTCTCTCTCAAAGAACCCGTCAACGGGTTGTATCTCAAGAAATTTTACGCTTAAACGTAGTCATTCTACTTTAGGTTATTTCTTTTTATAGCATTTTTAATCTTTTTTCCCTCCCTCACGTCTAAACTATCATTTGTGCTATTGACAGATGCTTCCTCCACCTGCCTACCACATTGATTATGCTGACGGCGCCAACCATTGGACACAAAATCTCGCTTCGGCTGCTTGGGATCTCTACACCCCCTCACATGAAATGCTCCATTTGAGCGGCATCTTTTTGGGTTCCACAACCAACAACCAAGCTGAATACACCGTCGTCATTGGCCTCCTGGACGATGCCCAACATCATCGTATTCGTCACCTTAGCATCTTCCTTGACTCTCAACTAGTCGTACTCCAGCTCAACAATGTGTACCGCATCCGTGATCCTTGCCTCTTTCGCAAATACCTACAGGTTAGACTTTTTATCTCGAAATTTTGATTCCATTACATTTAAGCATTCATAAAAGGGTCAAAAACTATACAAAGTAGTGAAAAATTGAAGGGCTCTTTGAAGACACTGGGCGCGCGCACACATGCACGGAACAGGAACGTATAAATCGCGTACATGCGCATGATGCATGACTATTATCGCAAAAAGCTGCACACCTGCTAAATGGCTCATTTATGAGAGTGGTCGTCCTCCCACCCACTTATGGTTCATCTCCCAAGCCGATTTGACCCTCAAATCTGGACTGGATTCGACTGGATGGCTGGTCAAAGACCTAGAAATTCCCTAATTAGCCTCTTTTCACACTACGAAGCAGTTAAACAATAGCTCAAAGGAATGCTATAAAAAGGCCATGGATGCACCTCATTTTTCAAGGAATTCAAAGTAATGTTATGCTGCCTCTATTCTCTTGAGGACTCCATCCTTTTCAAGATCATATTAGCACCATTGCATTGGGCAATCCATCTCACCCATTGAGTGGATTTGTAAAGAGTTTTTTCATCATTTTCCATTTTTCTTTGTTGTAAGAAGAGCTTGCTAGTGGGGTTCCAAGAGCCCTCCCTTGGAGGAAGAAGGGACTCATAGTCCCCTTTCTTCTTGGTGTATTGTTTCACTAATAGATCAGCCTCAACATTGGTGACATGGGTCTTATGGTTCTTTTTGTTTCGATGTCCCTATGCTCATGAATTTAGTTATTGAATTTCTTAGTTTAATTCTTAATTGTAGTTTTTTATTTCTTTCCCTAACTCTTCTCCTTGTAGCTGTCCTGCTCAGCAGACCCAACTGAGCTTGCAAGCACCTCTATTTTGCTCACTAAGGTGGTGGAAGAGGTGCAACACCTGGGACAATTCGGTTTAGCTATGACAATCGTTGACTCTGCAAACACAGTGTGCAGTCAACCAAAATTTGTCAGGACATTAGTCCTTAACAAATTCCATAGTATTCATAAACCAATCTGATTCAAATAAAAGTTTCAGATTCCATTTTCTTTCTGAGCTCTGCTCTATTCTACAATAATTTTTCAGGCACTAGCCCCTTTTTCTTAGCACCCAACCCATGCGACCACGGGATGTGGCCAAGCGCTAGGTCAATAGGAACTTATTCGGGACTTTGGTCCTCCGACTTCAGAAGTTTTCAAAGCATATCACAACCAATCTCTAGGAGTTTCGGATTGGCGAACTCATGAAGTAGGGTGGATCAATAGTCCACGACTACCCAACATACAGTGGTTGAAACCCACTATGGAACTCCAAGCATCTGAGCTCTAGGACTTCAGAGCTTCAAAGCTTCAGGAATTCAGAGGATTTCACATCCACACACCCCCAATTCCCCAAACCGTTAATCTACGAACACTTCCATGTCACCTTTGGTGACTTTATTATGTCTCGTCACCTCAACATTACAAAACTTTTGAAAGTTCTTCCTTTCATTCCCTTATGAACCATTCTTTCGGAGTGTCAAGTCTCCAGACTTCATGACTGACTCCACGCATTCACTGGGACCCATGGTTTCCGTACTGGAACTAAGATACCGAATAGTCACATCACTTAACTCCTTTCAAATTGCGGGGGCATGCATCCGCGGTTTGGAGTAACCCACCTTTCATCCCGCAATTCCTCTGACGATGACACGTAACCTCTCGGTGATAGCGTGGTTTGGATTGTGGGACCTCCTTGGAGAATTAACTCCCATGCAACTTGGGTCCCTGCAATGCCCCTTGGTCATCAATCTTGATCTATCGTGATCAATGCCAATGTGGGTCGTCGATCTGTTGACACATGTCCCTCTTGATGAACGGTCCAGATTAACTCCGAACTTCGGAGCTTCAGGCGTTCGGCCACTTTCGCTTTATAACACATAAATTTTTTGAAGTATCGAGTTCTGAAGGACTTGCAGGTTAACCCTGATGCACTTTTCTCCAGATATGACGGTCGTGAATTGTCCTCCTTCTCCTGAATAGATCCTACGAAAAACATTATTCTGCAACCCAATACCACATCTGTTGTGGGTTTATAATACCACTACACCTCCTGAGCTTCATAACACGACCAAGGTAACCTCTTGACACTCATGAATGTTCTGAGGTTCGAAATTGGTTCCTCTTGAAACAATTTCCACTTGAAACCTTGGTTCCAATGACCACTTATCCGACCCATCCAGGCTCAGTGCTTGAGCCTTGGCTCTGATACCAAAATGTAACGTCTCCGACCATCTACACCTTTGCCGGGCAATGCTACCCAAATACCTTATCTTCTATAAACTAGATTTGATACCAAAATGTAACATCCCCAGCCAACAAGAGACCGGACAACGCCACTGAGGAACATGCATATATATAAAAAATTCATTTCTAATGAATTTAAAACAAATAACAAAGAATTACTGCTACCATACAAACTCAAATGGAATTGACAATAATTCCTACATGCAACGAAACAGATGATAACATTTCAAGAATCACAGACATGCATAACATACATAATTAAGCACGGAAATGATACTTATCTTTTAACTGGAGAAAAACCATCAACTGCGTGCAGACCTTCCACGAACCTCCTAGCCTTAGACCACACTGCTCATCACTCTCAACAGTGGGTCACCTTCGAGCTGGGACAAAACTCTATCGAGAAAGGGATTCCTGGGCTAGGCAAGGTCAATAGGAAAGTCACATGGTTTAAGAGGAAGGATTCTCTCCCAGGATCCACTTATACCCACTACTCACAGACTCTCATTCCCCACATGCCTGTCCCACCCGAGGAGTATACACCTTCATTGTCACATAGTCCATTGACTGCTCCACCTCCCTTACCTTGGGCTTCAATAACATGCTGGACCGAAATTCTCAGAGATCTCTAGAAACTATGGGACTCCCTCCAGGAGAACTCACTTCCTCAACACACTCTCTCACTTGGAGAGAGTTTCTCACAGGCCTAACAACCTGCTTCCTCAATCCACAACAACCTTTCTTACCTGGAGAGCGAGTTGCTCACAGGCCTGACAATCTACCTCTTCAACCACGGGCTTGAAAACCCGCTTCTTCAAACCACAATAGCTAATTTGGGTAAGGCAAGGGATGGCTCAGTGAATTACAGAGGTGCACAATGGCCACAGGTTCAACAATGACAAAAAGGGCTGGATGCGTGTTGTCTCAGTGCGTGAGTGAACTCGTGAGGAGAGATGGGGCAGACTGGTCTAACGTAGCGAAGATGGTGAGAGCCAAAAGCTGTATGTGCGTTTACCTCCCTGCGTGAGTACCCCCCCAACAAGAACTCCCCCCTTAAGACTACATGTTCCTGAGCCGACACCTGTCACTCATGAAGCAAGTTCCTTCCCTTTGGAAGTCACCTGTCCTCCCCAAGGAACTTAGGATAAAAACATATCCTTCTAAACAACTTTTGGAATAATAAAAAATTATTATTCTCTTAGACTTAAGCCCTTATAATTATTCCCTCTTTCCAACCTCTCATCCCCCTCTCCTTACCTAGCCTAGTGGATCCGAGTCCCCCATTCTCTTTTTTCGTGTCGGTCTACATGCATCAATGTTTTTATATTAATAACATGAATATTTACATGTACAAAATAGGCTCCTGGCATTTAACACCTAGGCTTTTTGACCTACTAACACATAACCCTACCGACTTATAATTGCTCAGCTCACTAGCCTACAAAACATGTTTACAATTCATAATACAACTGGGGCTCATTCTAGGGGTATTACAATACATATTCAAGATTAGGTTAGGTTTACACTTCTTGGATTCCAATGTTCATGAGTGGCCTCTCTCAACCAAATTTTTAAAAAGCTCCAGGGGTTTGAGGTAAGTTTGTCTTTTCTCCGCTCTTCCTTTTATTATGCTGACAAATGTTTGGGGAAAGTTTGTCTTTTCTTCCCTCTTCCTTTTATTATGCTCGGAGATGTTTGAGGCAAGTTTGTCTTTTCTCCCCTCTTCCTTTTATTATGATGGCAGATGTTTTAGTGAGTCTCAATAAATATATGGATTCTGAATGTGAATGTGAATTTTAGATAGTCAAAAGTATCCATACTGTACAAAAAATTAGTTGAATTTTCTTTTTACTGCTAACAAAATTCCCTACATACAAAGCCAATTGTGTAGAATCTGTTACTGGAAATGACATTTTTTTTGTCAAATTTATAGTTTCTTTGAATTTCTTTGGTTTGTTAGTTTTCACCACTCCTACATTTTTTCTTTAGTTTCTAATTTAATCTCTTACACTTTCTCAATTTATGTTTTACTATATTTTAAAGGAATTTTTTTCCCTTTAAACTCAATTTTGTTTCTCTTTTAAAATACCATTTTTCCTATAAATATATATTACAAAACATTTATTTTAAATTCATTTTTTCTAATTTTTTTTATAAATCTCATATATATAATAACCTTTACATATTTTAATTATTATATCTTTTTTTTTTATATAATATTTAAAATGTATCCTTCTTTCATGTTGTTGTTTTGAAATTGCACATATTTACCTATAAAATAAGTTTACATCATGTTGTTTCAAAACTCTAATTATTTATACTTTCATAACTTAATTTGTACATCATGGCATTATTGACATGGAATAGCTTCCATTATGTAGTCCACATATCTTTAAACAATATTTTTTAAAGTCCTCACTATATTATACTTTGATGTTCCTATTTTGAATTTGCATTCATTGTACTTTTGTTGAAAAATTGGAGTAGCTTTTGTTTTTCCAACTTGCTTTAAATATTTTATTCTAGATTTTTAAAAATATGAAATGTATATGAGTTTCAATTATTTCTATTCTTTGTTTTTCATGAAGTAAAAATATCATTACATTATTGTATTTTTCTTTAGATAATTTTGCTATGTGATTACTATTAATCAATTCCTATGTATGTAATAGGCTTATGAAGATTCCAATAAATTGCATGATTATGAACAAATGGGATGATAGAGTTTTCTTCATTATTCATCATGAATTTTACATTTTTTGTGCATAACATCCTTATGCACATTCTTTTTATTGCATAACAAGAATTAAACAAACTTACTGTAAATACTTATTGATTTGTACATGCTTACTATTGTGCTTCTCGATATTAAATGATATGTAATATATATTTTCTCAAAAAAGGCTTCCCATTTATACTATCTATCTGTTTTAATTTGTCAATGAGTAACCGTAAAATTTCAATAACAATACCTTCATAGTTAAGTTTAAATAATGTATGTAAAGTGATCATACGATTAACTAACCTAACAACTAAATATAATAATTCAATATAATCATCCATCACTTATTCTTTTTCAATCATCTATATATTATTACAAACAAAAATTCTTTGACCCAAATCCTGTGATACATCTCCATTTGAAGCCAACTATTGGAATCCCTGCTCAACAACTATATGCGCTCATGGAAGAGGACAACAATAATGAGTCTGCAGAACTTTTTAGAAACTTGTTCTTTAATAAATACATATTCCATATTCCAATTGTCGATACATGGAGAAACATTTGTCAATGAAAAACAAGTGCAATCCATTGTTATTCCATGAAACAAAAACGATTCCAAGATAGAGGGAAAAAAATGCCACTAGCTACAACTCTTTATAAAAAATAAAGAACGTTCATTATTTTATTTTATTTTTTAACCTAAAACGACCTAATATAGTACCTTTCTTTTTTAGATACAAGATATGTATGCCATCACTCTCTGTATTGTATATATTTTGTAAGCATGCTTTTCGTTTTGACAATATTTAAAATAGTACTTTACTTTATTATATACAAATCATGCATCAACTTTTGTAACCCATATCTTTCATAAATATATATTCTATTTCAACACATTTTACATGTGGACATGATAAATTGTCCTCTATGTTTCAATTCCTTCATTTGATTTAGGTATATAGTAATCATAACATTTTCATGAAAATAAAGGGTTATATTATATTCTTAAACTTGGTTTGTAAAGTATATTACCATTGCTATGCACTATGTTTTTTTTTTTCGAAAATCAAGGGTTATCAAGTATTCTTACATTTTATTAAAATTGTAAATTAATATTAATAAAATTGTATAATAATATTACTATATATTATGTTTGTATATACATCTTTTTTTTCTTTGATCCATATATCTATATTCATTTTTGTTAGTTCCATTTATAATTTGTAATTTTACTTAAATCATTGTAATATTTCTTTTGTTAATATATATTTTAAATATTGATTTTTTTATCTCAATGATCTGTGGTATGTCTTTCCCATTAACCTTCCCTCCAAGATTTGACATGGGAAGGGATTTAAGGAGCATGAAGGTGATCTTTTCACTGTTAGAATTTTTTTGGACAGAGTAATAACCCTCTAGTAGATTCAACCATTTGTCTAGAGCATATGCATTCATATGGCCTTCAAATAAGAGAATATTAAAATTAACTTGTACCTTGAAAGACGTCACACCTCCAAAATGGCTTCTTGTCGAAGATGCCTTGACAACCATTGATAGTCATAGAAGGATCTGAGTGATTTTTTCCATCATCTTGTTCCTCTGTCGCATGAGGGATTCCTTTAGAAACGTCCTGAAAGGATCTCCTGCTCTGTCATCTCTCTTTTCTTCCACCATAGGAGGTCGCTTGGGTTGACAAGATAATTCACCCTCAAATGAAACTAGCTCGAGACCCAACTTTCTATACCCCAATATCATTGGGGGCATGCAATGAGAATAAAAACTATAAGATTACTCTAATGCAACCGATATGGATTATGTTGAGAATGAAATGAGATACAACCAAAACGATAATAGAGAACACACAAATATAGTGAAACCCAACTTCTATTAATGAATAAAAATAACAAAATATTGTAGACACAAACTGGTTATAAGGGTGGTATCTTATCTTTGAAGAGAAATATATGTTGGCTACACTTCATTCATAACAAGATTTACATCATGCTAAATTGCATGCTCAAAGGACCTCAATTATATATGAGAGAGTGAGAGGAGAATAATTCCCATGATGCATGTGGGATAAATCATTTTCTTTACAAAATTCCATAGGCATGTAAAACAATTGTACTTCTAGGGAGGTCACTCATCCCAATACTACTTTATCCCAAGCACACTTAAGTACAAAGTTCTGATGGGATCCAGTGCATTAAAACTATAGGAATGTACATAAGACCACAAGGAAATCATTATATGATGGCTTGTATTTAACAAACATTGATTCAGTAGAAGAGGTGGATGGCCACCAATATCCACCTGGATTATGCAGTTAACATTTTTTTCAATCTCATTTTTCTAAGCTAATGGGTGGCGATAAGGGAAAACATTGGGTGGGAGACTATTGAGTATGAGTGGGATAGAATGATCATGGGTACCATGGGAAGGTGGGAGACCTTGGGGGTTTCCAAAAATAAGTGCTGTTTGGATAAGATAAGTTGTATTTTCAGATGAATGGTTGGTGAAGGAGTCCCAAAGTCTTGAATGGAATGGAACTGGGAAATAATTCCAGAATGACCCTTTTTGAGGAGCTTTTCCAAACTGTATGAAATGACGATATTGGGAAAACTTGTCGTGATGCCTTGGAGAGTGAAGTGATTCCCATCCTACTGGAAGCTCATGTATAAGTCCTTAAAATCCATGGTGATGGGACCTAGAGTGCGTAACCATTAAACACCTAGAAAAATGTCACAACCCCCCATTTCAATGCCAAACATGTGGGAATTCAAAGAATAATCACCAATTTGAAGGCTCACATTTTCACAACAAGCCCCACTTTTCATGGAACCTCAATTAGATATCATGATATGAAAGTTGTGTTGACAGATCCAAATGGCTTGTCAAGAAAGTAAGGGAGAACTTTCAATGGCAGGTCCCAATTAGACCTACTCTCGCTTTGTGTAGCATTTTCGACTAGTATGTGGACATGGTTGCTACTAATAATTAAAATAATAAATAAGGGGAAAGACAACCGACTGCCCCCCAAAGAGTTATAATTAATTCTACATTCAATCTAAACTGAAAGCACACTAATCTAACCTAACTACTTCTAACCTATCCCACAGGATAAAAACTAATAGATGAACACAATTTAAAGTGATATTTTGATAACATAAATAGTTCATGGTAGCTAAGAATATGTTAAAAAAAACATATTGCAGATATTATTAGAACTAGTTGTAAATAATACATGTAACATCACCTCTATACTCATAAGAAATCACAACAACATGAGCACTTTAAATACTAAGCACATAAATAGTTCAAATGATTAGCACTAAGAAAAACTCAAATGGAAAACACATTTATGGATTAGTCCCAAACACATTTGACACAATTATAACTTCAAAAATGCCTTCTGCTCTTCATACATTAAGAAATAAGAGTATTATTAGTCTATACAATGGGAAAAATTCATTCGTTACATTCAATGAGTCTTATTTTATAAGACAAGAGAGACTCTTCAACTCATGTGACTGTTCACTTCGTTTTCCCTTTGTTTTTTCATTTTGTATTTTGAATTTATTTTACATTTTTGAGAATGAACATATGAGCATTACAAATAGAACTTGAAGAGACTCTTGAGTGGTTATTCTTTCCCTCAGGAATCTCATAAATTATATTCATTTACAAATATTATTCACTCAACTTGTTCTTGTCTTTTTCTATTCCTCGTGATGTTTCTAGGAATTTCTAGTGTTTTTTTGTTGATCAAGATCATCTGATATTTTTTTCCTCTATCTCAGCCTTCCATCGTTCTCTTGCAGGTATAATTTAAAATCTTGTAGCTTGAGTTGGGATTGCTTAAACATTGCACAACCCATTCTTCAATTAAATTCGGGCCTCTTCTTTGTTTTGAATTTTCTAGGAATTTTTTCCCTCAACCTGTCAATATTTGTTGTGCCATTCTGTTCTATCTTTCTGATGAGCTATCTCAGGCTTGATTTATTTTCCTATATTCATGGATATGGCCATCTAAAGTTTGCCCAGTCAATTTCCCCCCAAATTTGTGGCATGTTGTTCTCTATGATTTTTGAGGTTTTTTGTTACTGTTCTATCCCGAAGATATCTCCCACTGCATTATGTGGTTTGATAGCTTCCCAACGAGGAATCATGGGCCCAATCCTGACACCTTCATCCCAAGATATGCCCATTTGAAAAACAGTTCTCAACAGCCCTTGATCATGCATGTGGGTGAATCTGGGCCATTGATCCTTAACCTGAAAATAAAAATCCTACATGCATAAGAGAATTCAATATTGAATGGTTTAAACAGTTTTATCCCCTTTAGCTAATTTTTATAATAACCTAGGGAAGACATAGAACCTAAGGCTTGCAATGTAAATTTGGCGAATTGCTATACTAAAAATTAGGAGTAAAAAATTAAAAATAAATGAAATAATAACTTAATTAAATTAACCTACATAAAATGAAATTAACAAATAAAATTACCGGTTAAATTGACATGAGCTAGCCCACTCTGATGAACTATCACTTTGATAGGCTACCAGAATGAGTCCACTCTGATGGGCTATCAGAGTGAGTCTATCTCGATGGGTAAAACCTCTCTAATGGTAAATAAAAGATTAAAATAATCCAACCTCCGACATGTGCACGTTTCCCCACAATTAATATTAAATAATACAAATTCTATTGGGTGCATGTTTCCAAAAAAATATTAAATTAATGCATGTCCTGATGGCTTCACGTTTTCCAAAAAAGATTAAAATAATATGTGTTCCGATGGGTGCACACTTCCCAAAAATGATATTAAAATAATTATTGTTTCCAATGGTTCTCATGCACTCCAAAATATAATAAAATAATGCACTTTCTAATGGGTGCATGCTTTCCAAAAAATATAATACAATAATTAATGTTTTGATGGCTTCCCATTCCAATGGGTCCATTGGCCTTCGATGGTTGGGACATGAACTCATTGAGTGGTAGGTGAGATTTGATGGGTCAGACTTTAATGACTCAATTCCTTTCCAACAAGCCTTCCACTCTGATGGGTTATAGCTTGAGATATTACATTCAACTACTAAGTTTTCAAGGGTATTCGTTGAAGGGAAGATGGGGTTCCATGAAGATAGGAGGTGTGTCTTAGATGGTAATTTCCCATGGAACTTACCATGAAGCAAATGTGAGGACCAATGGGGAGAAACGTGGGGAGATGTCTCATGGGATATTATGTCGAATTTTAATGTGTGAGGGAAAAATTGAAAACATTAAGTTTTAAAAAAGAATGAAATACAAACTAAATTAAATGAGAAAAATAAAATGAATATGTACAACCTAGGAATTAGGGGTAAAAGGAAAAAAAAAATAAAGATAAAAATTAAAACGAAAAAGAAATAAAAAAAAGGAATATATATATAAAGTCAAATATTTCTAGTTTTATGGAGATATGAGAAAAATAAGGATTTACATATTACACCTTAGGTTTTATACAAAACAACACATGTAACAAATAGTTTCTTCATATGAAACTAATAATTTATCCATGTAAAAACATATTTGAACCATGTAAAAAAACATTTTTAAAGTGAACTTTATTTACCCCATGTAAAAATAAATATCTAATGTAACTTTAGGGAAAACCATGGGAAAATACCATGTGCAATCAAACCACGTGGTTTTACAAAACCAATGGAAAAATATAAAAATATAAATAAATAAATAAAATAATAAAAATAAATAAATAAATAAAATTAAAAATAAAATAAAAATATATACAAAAATAAAAATAAAATGCATAATTACATATATAATTAATAAAGTCTATTTATAAAGCAAGTGTTTCATGATTTCCCATCACATTCTCTAGTAATTGCCTTAGCATGTGGCTAAGTTTCTTCCCCGCCGCCTTTCTACCTATTTCAGTCAGTATCATTAAGTCCTTTTCTTAATTTCCTTCCTTATCTCTTATTTCCCATGTCTATTTCCCCATTTCCTTCTCTTTATCTTTTTATAAAGTTGAACCTTTAGGTTGAACTTTCAAAACAAGGTATGTTGGATCGTCTATTATCACTGGGGTTCTCTCCAGAAAGTGCCTTTATTTTTTTGAAAGCATTTTTTTTTTTTAACGAAAACGGTTATAGTTTTTATTAGAGGGGTGGCAGAGCCACAATTTCAGTTACAAAGTGTGATGCATCACTGTTTCAGCATAAGATCCATCGCTGTTTCAACATAATTTCCAACACTGAGTTTCAGCATCTGTTCCAACGCTGTGTTTCAGCATATTTATCATAACTGTGTTTCAGCATATGTGACAAAACTGTGTTTCAGCAAATGTAGCAAACTGTGTTTCAGCTACTGTTCCAGCACTGTGTTTCAGCATATGTAACAACACTTAATTTCAGCTGCTGCAACACCGTGTTTCAGCATAAGATTCAGCTTCTGTGTCCCAGCATCTGTGTTCCAGCATCTGTGTTTCAACACTGTGTTTCAGCTTCTGTTCCAGCTGTCTTTCTCAAGATTTTGCTGCCTTCTACATTCTTTTGCAAGCTGCTGCCCTTTTCAAGGAATACATTTTTTAACTGGGTCCCCACCATTTACACTAAGTTCTCCTTGAGGCAGAAGGCAACCTTCATTGGCTAGTTTGTCTGCTTCTTTATTTGAATCTCTGAGAATATGGTAGCACTTGAAGAAGGTGAAATCCTTTAGAATGTTTCTTAACCTTTGCAGATTCTTATTTAGCCCAACATCTTTAAACTGTCCTCTTGAGTGTATTATTTTGATCAAGATCTCAGAGTCTCCAAATACTTGTAGCTCCTTGTGTCCTCTTTCCCTTACTATCTGACAAACTTTGATCAAACTCAGAATTTCTGCTTGATTATTGGTTCGCTGTCCAAGACTCCAACAGAGGGTTGCTAATTTCTCCCCGTTGCTGGAATAAATGATTCCTCCTGCTCCCGCTGTCCCGGGGTTTCATTTGGAGGCACCGTCAAAAAAGGCTGAAGTTTTGCCTTGTTTTTGCCACCAACTCTGAAATATGTCATGGCTGTCCCTTATCCTCCATTCTGTTTCGAGTTGGGGTTTTTTCGAGCTATGGTTTTGGAGGTTCAACACGGAGGAGCCAAGCCACTCCTTTTCTTCCTGCAGAATCGAGGAGTCGATTTTGTGATTTTGGGAGCTCAGGGATTCTAGCAGGAGGCCTTTTGCTTTCGCTGCTACCATTTGAGGGGTCCATTCTGTGTTGTTGAAGATTTTCTCATTTCTAGCTAGCCATATCTTCCAGCATATGTACTTGGGGACGGAGATCCAGATTCTGGCCCAAAGTGTTTTCGGGGAGAGCGATGGGTAACTATCCTTCCAACCATTGAATAAGTCCACTACTGAAATGTTGGTGGGAACAACGACCTTGAGGCCTTGGAGTGTAAGCTGCCAGACTTTGTTTGCGAAATGACAGCCTACAAATAAGTGATCTGAGGTTTCCATGGCTTCTCTGCAGAGACAACATCTGTGGGGTCCGTCAATATTTCTTTTCAATAAATTTTCTCCCGTCAGAGTCTTTCTGTGCATTAGTGTCCAGAAAAAGAAGTTTACCTTCGAGATCGCCATCAAGTCCCATACCTCCAACCAGAACCTTGCCGGGAGAGGTCTATTTTGCTGCTGCTGGAGCAGAGCATAGCCTCTAGCTGATGTATAAATTCCTATGGGTCCCCAGCCCCAGGTGTCTATTCCTGTCTTGTGCATAGGGGCTGCCTCTCGTAGCTCTACTTTGAGCATCTCAAGTTGCTGAAGGAGGCAATCTGGGACATTGCCGAATTGCCAGTCTGACCAGGATCCGTCTTCTTCCCACTTTGATATGTCAAAAAGTCTCTCGATACCTCTGTTCTCAAGAAAATCATGAATTTCCTTCAGTCCAGCGTTTGATGCAATGGGTGGGTTCCCCATTATCCTGTCAGTCCAGAGTTTGGTGCGTTTTCCATTGCAAGGGACACGGTACAAGTGTTGATTGAAAAATCTCGCCCCTTTGATGCACAACTGCCATAAGATCATGGTTTTCCTGCTCCCTGCGTTTTTGAGATTTCGGATTTTGGCGTTTGGGATGTATCTGTGCATTAAAGTTTTGTTGACTGGATGTGAGGGGTCGCTGTGCATCTTCCACAAGATTTTGCAACCCAGAGCAGTGTTTGCAAGGGCTGGGTCGTGGATCTGCAATCCTCCTTCTCTCAGAGGCCGCTTGGCTGTCTCCCAATTGACTAAATGAAATTTTCTTTGATTCCCTTTCCCACCATGCCACATAAAATCTCTCAAGAGTTTATTGATCTGTCCTGCTATGGAGTTGGGCGCTAAGAGATAGGACGCTTGGTATATCGGTAATGAGGAGATGAATTCTTTTATCAAGGTTAATTTACCTCCATGAGTGAGCTAGTAACCTCCCTAGGCTTCGATTTTTCTTTTGATTTTAGCTAAGACTCCTTCCCACAGGCTGACTCTATTTACACCCAAAGTTAAAGGAAGCCCAAGGTACTATATCTTTTCCCATTTGGAGTGTCCTTTGAAGCCCAAGTTACCTGCTATCTTTTGAGTTTCATGATCTGCTACATTCCAACTGTAAACAACACTTTTTCTATCACTTATCAGAGCTCCAAACACCTTGCAATATGCTTGAAGAGTGCCCTTGAATGCTTTGGATACTCTGTTTGAGGCTCCTCCTAGCAGAAGAGAGTCATCCGCGAAAAGAGCATGGTTTATGGGCTTCAGATTCTTCATTATTCTAAGTCCTGGGGCTGCCCCTATTATCATTTCCTGTTCCATCTTCCTGCTGAGGGTATCCGCCATTAGAATGTACAAAAATGGAGAGAGAGGGCATCCTTGCCTCAACCCCCTCGTGGCTTTGAAAAAATTTGTTGGTCTCCCATTCACCAATGGAGCAATCCAAGGCCCGTGAGTACAAGATTTTATCAACTTTACAAATTCAGGATCAAATCTGAAAGAGAGGAGTACTTGATACAGGTAGGACAACTTTACTTTGTCAAAGGCATTTGCCATGTCAAGCTTGATCAGCATGCCTTTCTCTTTTCTGAGGTTGCTGGAGTGCATAGCTTCCTGGACTTGGATTACATTATCCAGTATATGTCTCCCTTTGACGAATCCTCCTTGCGATTCTGAGATAATCTTGCCCAACAGAGGTTTTATTCTGTTAGCAAGAAGTTTTGCTATAATCTTATAAGAGGCATTACATAGTGAGATTGGCCTGAATCTGTCGAAGGAGGCGGGGTTTGTTTCTTTTGGGATTAGCGCAAGGAAGGTAGAATTAGTACTGCCTCCTACTTTTGCTTTTTGAAGGACTCATTTTATCATTCTTATGAGATCAGATTTGATTATATTCCAGCAGATCCTGTAAAAGTGGATAGTAAACCCATCTGGACTTGGGGATTTGTCCGGATCCATGGACAAGATGAATTTGTTGAGTTCTTCTTCACTGATTGGGTTCAATAGTGTTGTGTTATCCTCTTTTTTGACCAATGTCGGGGTGTTCCTGAGGAATTCGTTGTATTCTTCTTCATTGTCATGGTTCTCTTTGTTGTAAAGTTGTTGAAAATGTGAGACAACAACGTCCTTTATTTGATCTATTCCTTTGCAGAGCTTCCCTTCATTGGTCATGATCTCAGAGATATGGTTCCTGGAGAGACGAGCTTTGAATTGGCGATGGAAGTAGGATGTATTCCTGTCGCCAGCTTTCAGCCATAGGCTACGAGATTTCAGCCTCTAGTACTCTTCTTCCTTTCTGAAGGCACGGTAAGTTCTGCATTGAGCTTGTTGCTCCTTTTCCAATTCTGTTCTGGCAATGTCTATTGTTTCCATCTCGAGCTGTAGCTGTCCCAGCTGCTGCACTGACTCCTTTCTTTGAGTGTTGGGGTTTCTTTTTGGGAGTTTGCTCCACTCCTTGAGGGATTTTTTTGTTATTTTTAGTTTTTGTTCCGAGACAAAATTGGGGGAGCCATTAAATGGGGTAGACCAAGCCCATTGAACCGTGTCTACAAACCCATTCTTTGTTTTCCATAATGGGCTGAACCTGAATGGGATTGGTCCTAAATTTTCCTCATCCTCTAGCTGAAGCAAAATGGGTTTGTGGTCCGAGGTGAGCTTGGGGAGGATGGCAGTGGAAATCAGCTTCCTTTCCAACAGCAAAGTGCTTTAGACCAGAAACCTATCCAATCTGGCAGAAATGTGCTCCTCCCCCATCCTGTTATTGGTCCAAGTGTACATCCCTTTACTTGGTTTAAAGTCCATAAGGTCCCACTGTTGTATGATGTCTTCTGCTACGAAAATCATTTGGTCCCTACTGGGCCTTCCTCCCCTTTTTTCTTTTCCATTCATGACTAGATTAAGGTCTCCGACAATGATTATATTGCTTGGGGAATTTTTCTCTAGAAATTCGTTTAGAGTTTTCCAACAATCTTTCTTTTCATTATGCAAAGTTGGGACATATAAATTGAAAAGTGCTATGGTGAACTTACTTGCCGTGTGCTTGAGCTCTGTAAAGCTCCAATGCTGCATGTTATAGGAGTTGACTAGAATGAACTGCTCTTCCTTCGACAATGTTGCTATGCCTCCGGAAGTGCCCCTTGCGCTAATTGCCTTCCATGCATTTTTCTGCCATTTGGATTTGCTGATCTCTAGGAGGGATTCCCCTTCGATTTTTGTCTCTTGGAGCATGAGGATGTCTGCTGGTTCCACTTTCATCAGATCCTTGACCGCTTCTATTTTCGTCGGGTTCCCCAATCCTCTACAGTTCCAAGAG
>JZKD02S1729515.1:327981-343129 GCA_000966675.3 Picea glauca | reverse complement strand
GGGATGGGTCGAAGTCCGGGGTCCATTTGTTCAGGTATAACCCCTGAGGCCCCATGAAGTATGGCCCATTTCTGAATATGAGGTTTTTGTCTTCAGGATTGTCAAAGACGAATACAAAATATCCTTTCCCTACGAAGTGGCTCTTTATTCCTTCTGTTATGAGCGGATTCCAGTTTCTCTGCACCCATGCGTCTACGGATTTGGGGGAGGGCCAGAGGCCGGTAAATTTCCCAATAAGTCCCCTGTCTGCTAAGTTCACTGCCGATCTGCAAGTTTCCTCCAAAGGCAATTCAACACTGGGAATGCTGTCCAGTTTCTTCACGAATTTCTGCTGCATTGCTGACGGCGGTCTCTTAGAGGATGCGGCGACCAGCTTCCTGAATGCTTCCAGTTCTGGTAATGGGGGAGGGTTAGAGGTGGCGCCCCCACCAGCGTCCATGGCTGGGGGTGCCCTAATCGTTGCAGAGAACCTGAACTGGGACACGTCCTCGCGCCCCTGCGTGTCTGAGGATGCCGAGTCGTGACTTTATATGCACCAGGGCCGCCGAAAAAGGGAATGTGACCTTCAGACCTTCAAAACGGGGCCGCTCTAAACTGAGGAATCACTGCTGTCAGCGAGCGACCTGAAGTGGGAGGTGGAGGAGTCGGCCAAGCTAAGCCTGGCCGCCGAGAGGGCTGAGGTTGCCTGTGCGCGCGACTAGGGTTCCAAGTTCCCTAGCTCGGGCCATTTGTTCATAACTGCTTTTTGAAAGCATTTTAGATGCATGTAATTGATGGGTTAAGGGAGAGGATCACCATCAAGTGTAGCAAGCCGCCCTGAATCCAAAATCGTGAATGATGATGAATGGTCCAAGCCAGGCGAAGTTCATATCGCTTTAGCATAGATCTATAAGGGGAAACTAAACTATAGGTAATCAAATAAATCTAGGAAAGGAAGAATGGCTTGCCTGACAAAGGAGGGCAAGGAAGAACCTCTTTGGCGACTTTCACTTTCCACCCTTTTCACTGCCTACATTCCCTTTACGCCCAGTCATTCCAAATAACACTTTCTCCCCCATCTTATTGTGGCTGAAAAACCACGCACGTAAACTCAGGGCCATGTCCCAACTCATGGAGCAACCTTGAAGCCTGCCTAACCTACCCATGCGGTTTTTCGGTGCACCACTTGCATATCATTTGAGTGAGTGAGCACGCACTAGGAGGGGGCCATTCCTCTTTCCCTTCTGCCCCCACATGGATGGATGGGGAAGCAAGCCACGTTCAACTTGAATGTGTTAAGAATATAGCTAGCGTTCATTCTGAGCCAGGATCAAACTCTTGATTAGAAAAAATGACCAAATTATACACAAGTTAGGGTTCCATGTCTATCATGGTTCCATCGGTTAGGGTTCTGCACCTAGGGGAAAAAATTAGGAGCAAGGTATACCAGGTAGGTTTCAAGTAACTAGGTGTCAAGGTGGGTAGCTAGGTCGTATGATGATCAATAATACTCAAATTTGGATACAACGAATAGAGAACAATCAAGGGGAAGATGATGACATGCCATGTGAGAAAATAATGTCACAAGTAGCGATGAATGATAAAAGGATATCTATGCCAACCGGATGCATGACACAAGTCAATCTAATCAAGATGAACATCTTGGAGGGAAGAACTACTAAGATTGCAAAGAGAGGGAGTACGGTCAGGTCAAGGAATAGGTCCTTATGATAGACCAAAATGTGTGATACTGATTATGACAAATAGCGAGTGAGCATTGAGAGACGTCATGAGAAGGTACTTCAACCAAGAAGCTCAATGGGATTTTTTCCTGGGTTGTGAGAGGGAAGATCGAAAAAGGAACTCGATAGAGTTCAATTTGAAAATGCATAAGGGTAGGCCTACAAGAAAGGTGGATCCAATAGCCTTGGGAGATTCAGACCTTAGGGAAACTGTGAGCCAAGATAATTTTCTTCTTGATAAGGGGAAGCCTGATAAGGATCAAGGTCAAGGTTTTGGGTAAGGATTAAGGGATTCCCCCATGTGCACCTCAAGGTTGGAGCGGTCATGCAAATGAATTGGCCCTCTGAACCTGCTCTTGTAAAATAGAAAAAATGATATCAATCATGCGATTAAAAGGAGACTTGCCAATAAGCCCTAAATATTGTATTCCCTACCTTCAAGTAAACTTATAAATGAGAGTTGGGTTTCTTCAACAATAATCATGGGTGGATGTAGATAAGTGTTATGAAAAATTCATGTTGAAAATGTCAACTCAAAAGAAGGATTAGTTATTTTTTGATTTAGACTTAGAGTTTGAAACATAAGAGTAGTATCCATTGCGAAAGCATAAAGATTAATACATGGAGCACAACATGAAGGCTAGAAGATGCATAATTTGAGTTATCCATTCATAAAATCTTCAAAAACAAACTCATTCAAGATAACCATCATTCAAGATCAAACCGCCAACTCCCTCAAGGTAGGCAAGGAGTTAACATTAGACTCAAGTAGTAGAGAATTAAGAAATAGGGATGAAATGTTAGTAGTGGGGGGGGTTTCCTTTTGCTTTTACAAGTGAAAGTATAGGGAGGTTATTGTGACCTCAACAAATTGTTGACTGGATGGATATAATAATGGGTCTCTTGAGAAAATCTACAATTAATAAAGTTATGGGTGTTACCACTATCGATGAGGATAATGACTTTACGATGCTTGATATAGCCAATTAATTTAATCATTTGGGGAGATAAAATACCAATTAGAGCATGTAGAGAGATGAGGGGTTCCACATAGAGTTCATCAAAGGGAGGATTGTTATCATCTAGCTAGAGAAATGATTATAGAGGGGAAACATCACCGTCATCGTCATAAATGGACATAAAACGTTTTTTCTCCTTACATTTGTGCCCTAGAAAGTATTTTTCATCACAACTATAGAAAATCCCTTTAAGTTGTTGTTTGACCATTTTTTCCCTTGTTAATTTGTATACCTTGAGAGGAGGAGAGGGAAGCACGGGATTTTTGGGGTGCGGATGAGGAATAAATGTTGGATTTTTTATTTGAGTAGTGACCACCTGCTATGCTTCCTTGACTCTATGAGTGGATTCAATTTGTGTCTTAGGGTGAGCCATTAGGATTTGAGCATAAATTTCATCCTTGAGCTCACCATTAAAGCATTTGTAGAATAAGGTGTCTGATATTCCTTCGATGTAGAAATCCAGTTGCTCAAAAGCAGTGATGTAGTATTCAACTGCATCTAAATTTTTAAGCTTGGTCAAATGGCCTAAATGACGAGTGTCTATGTCAAAACATTCATAAAGATTAGAAACAAATTGAGTCCAAGCAATATAACCTTAATGAGAATTTTTATGCCATTTCCACCATTGCTAGTGCTCTAGATATAAATAGAGGACATTGACACAAAGTTTCATTAAGTCATTGGTGATGCCATGTAGTAAGAAACAATGTTCCATTTGAGTGACCCAACTAGTGGGGTTCGAGCCATCAAATCTATTCACATCAAAAGAAAAGGAGTTAGAATTAAGATCCATCGAATGAGATGATTCTACTCCCTCTTGGTGTAAATGTTGTTGCGAGGAGTCAGGGCCCCTGAATTTATCAATAAATGTTGACAAGGTTGGCATCTGGACAAGGACATTGTCGAGTCTGGCTAGCTTGGAATTAATGGTAGCAAGGTTGGAATTAACTTAAGTAAAATTTTGATTGATATTAACTTGAGATGCTTTGAGTTGGGTCTACAAGTTGGCAAAGGACTCTTCCAAGGAAATAATGTGGTTTCCAAAGCCTTGGTTGTGGGTAGCCATTTGGGGAGGGAGCACAAGTAAGAGTGATAGGTGATAAGTAGAAGGGGGTGAGTGGGTCCACACAAAAAAGGGTTATTGGAGAGTTGTACGAATGTGATCAGTGTGGCTTTCGGGATTGAGGGAGATAGGCAGACAATAATAGGGTGGGTGGTTCCACACAAAAAAATTCTTATGAAAGAGGGGTACCACTACGATCGGTACGAAGCGAGGAATCTATTGAGATAGGTCCCAAATAGGGGTGCCAGTGGGACCACTTTATACTCTCTTTTCTTTTTACTCTTGTAGAGTTTGTTAAGAACCAAATAATTGCATACATAAGCACCTCAAATATTTAGAGAACAATGTATAAGAAAACCACTCTTTATTATAAGAAAACCCTTAGGGTAAGGCGACACCATACAATGTATACTATTATGGAAGGGATCCTCTCTTACTCACTTGCCTCTTCAAGGAGGCATCCTCCTATTGAGATATTGCTCCAAATATAATACTTCTCTTCATATCTCATTACATTGCTTGAACCCCTTTATATAGTGCTACAAACCACCTAAGAAAAATTTAGAGGAGGAACCTTCTAGAAGAATAATCTTCTAAGAAGTCCTCTTACATTTATTATATCTAACTACCATAGTGGGCCTTATTTAATACTATAGTGGACCTAGTCCACCTTACAATGAATGGACTCTATTATTATCACTATGGGCCCTCCGCCCCCCCCACTACCTCTCTAGCTACCTAACATTGATACCACTTGTTAAGAACCAAATACTTGCATACAAAAACACCTCAAATATTTAGAGAACAATGTACAAGAAAACCACTCTTTATTATAAGAAAACATTTAGGGTAGGGAAACACCACAATGAATCCTATTATGGAAGGGATCCTCTCTTGTTCACTTGCCTCTTTGAGGGGGCATCCTCCTATTGAGTTACTGCTCCGAATATAATAATTCTCTTCGTATCTCATTACATTCCTTGAACCCATTTATATAGTGCTACCAACCACCTAAGAACATTTTAGAGGAGGAACCTTCTAGAATAAGAACCTTCTAGGAAGTATTATTACATTTATTATATCTAACTATTATAGTGGGCCTTATTTAATACTATAGTGGACCTAGTCCACCTTACATTGAATTTCCTCTACTATTATCACTATGGGACCGTTGGCCCCCCCACTACCTCTCTAGCTACCTAACATAATTATACTCCTGGATGAATAATAATGTGGTAACATAATGCCCAAATTTTGAATATTGAAGATTGTGTAGGAATTTTATAGCTTGGATGTAGAAAGCAAGGTTCCCAAAGATTGAATGTGAAAAATTTCATCATTGTTTCTGGACTGGAAGCAAGGAGTAGGTTTTTGAAGGTTCCTAAGGACAAGGGAGCGCCCTATGCTATAACTCTCTTATACACTTGTAGGGTCCAACTGTAGTACTCAGCTCGATATCTGAGGACTCTAACTAAGGAGAGTTAATTGTATCCTTATCTATTTTACCTGATTACCCGGAAATGCGAGAGTATTCTTCCCAAGTGTTGTTCGCGGTGCCACTATAACAGTCAGAAGGCTGAGAAAATGATCTAAGGCTAGTTTTAGGATACCTAGAAGACTCCTGATATACTCAAGGGTACATGGAAGTGAAATTCTATTTACATGAGTTTTCTGATGCGGTACTACTTGAAGGGGTACCAATAGGGGTTACAAGGGTTTCCACCCAGGTGAAACCTCCTATAGTTCCTACATGTATGCTTCCATGATTTTAGGTTACTCCCTTAACGATAAATCTTTGTATTCTTTACAGACGCCATAACATGTCTCTAGCTTGAAAAAAATTCTAAAAATTGTCGAGGAAAGTGCTTTGATACCACTTGTAAGGTACCAAATATAAATATTAAGAGAAAGAGAACAAACACTATCCAGATATTTTGTAGAAAGAAACATAATAACAAACACAATGACAATATGGGCCAAAATATGATATTTTATTAATCTAGAAGCATTTTTCACTTTCCTCTTCGAGGGACAACTTCTAATAAAGAAGAGCTCAAATTAAAAATGATTCCATAAGACATCTTTTACAATGCTTCTACCTCTATATATACTACTTCTATATTTTAAGAACATTCTAGAGAATGAAATTTCTAGTAGGCAAAAGCTTCTAGTAAGCCTTCCTACAATGGTTGTGTTCACACTATTACATATGCCTTATTTACTAATGATGACCTTCATTACATAACAATACATAGTATTCTATCTACTTTAGGGGCTAGGGAGGTTAGGATCCTAACATAAATTTCATATGGCCCACTCACTAAACAACAATTGATAATGTAGGGGCCTCACAATAATAACTTAAAATTCCCTAGGCCTAAGTTCTCTTTGGTTAGGATAAGGGTGCCTTTGTGGAAGGATCAAGGGAGAACCTAACAATTGTAATGGGCCTCAGTGCACTTTTTGATGATGTCATTAGTTTGTAAGGAAATGTGATTGTATTCCTCTAATTATTCCAAGGTGAGTAATCATTGTTCCAATGTAGTAGCGTTAGGAAGGAGTTGAATCACTAATTGAAAGGTTGGATCTTACATTCAATGTGTGAAACAACCTTTGTGCCATAAAATATATTGAAGGGTGTGAAGCTTGTGGTAGTTTGAGTGAATGCCTAATATGTCCATAACAATGAGAAAAGCATTACATTCATAATGTCATGAATATTAATTACCAATAAATGTGAAATGTAAACTATCCATGCATATATATAAAAACTACATAAACATCCATACATTCCAATCAAAACTACATTAAAAAATCATGTAGATGATAAGAACTAGATATCTTAAATAACCATACCCATAAGTGGAAAATGCATAATATACAAATGTAAATGGATTATAATAGAAAATAAATAAGCATATCCATCAAACACTAGTGTCCACAAACAATAAACATTGATTCAAAACCAAATTAGTGCTAGTTATGGCTCTAATTTAGGGACATCAATACCAACAAGAATATTAGGGTCAACACCCTCAATGGGAGAAGAAGCATATATCCTTTGTCACTAATGGGCATATCTTAATTCAACAAATGCACCAATTAAATGATAAAACATACATGTCATGTTTTTAGGACATGTGCCTAATGATCTCACAATGCTCTTGTTGGATGGCATCCCTTGGTTATACTAACACAATGCCAAAGATGGACAACAAATCACAAATGCTGTTGATGGCCTCAAGTCTAAATCATGTTATCCCTTGGTCATACTAACACAATGCCAAAGATGGACATGAAATCACAAATGCTATTGATGGCCTCAAGCCTAAATCATCTTGCATGATCTAAATGATATTGCTTAGGTGTATGGTATGTTCCTTCATCACCATAATTAGGTCTATCAACATCCTCCTATGATGACATGCCATTCCTAATAGACCCTCTCCCTTCAAAGTAATCAATGTCTGGTTACATTATTTCAAAATAATTCTAAGATTGCAATCAATCATGCACATTAACATTAAATATCGTAGAAATGAATTTAACTAAAAAGACCATGATTATATTATGTTGTAATACATTATTTTAAAATAATTCTAAAATTGCAATCAATCATGCACATTAACATTAAATATCGCAGAAATGAATTTAACTAAGAAGACCATGATTATATTATGGATTTAATATGTTGACTTATTTGCAGGAACTCATAGGTTTTCCACCTATCTCTAATCAATCCTTTCATATTGATATAATACAAAGTCCATACTAGGGTGGGATCATATGGACCACCTAACATCTCAATCAATGAGGTCTCCACTTATTGACATGATAAAAATATTTTTCCTTTTTTCTGTCGTCATACCCTTCATAAGCAAACATATGGTGATTAGTGGATATCCACAAAGCCTGTTAAATGAAGGGGATGAGACATTGGAAACCTATTTAGAATAGAAAAAATAAATCTCATTCTTATATGAATAATGTCCTCCCTCCAACCCTTGAGAAGCAAATAAGGTCTAGTGTGCACAAAAACATCTTTAAGAAAAATACAACTTCACATGAAAGACTCATATGGTCAATATCACACTATCATAAATATTGCAATTATGCACATTAAAAATTTAACATATATTTGTATTAAAGAAAGCAAGGCAGAAAAAAATTTGTATTTAAAAAAAAAATTACAAGGCAAGGCAGAAAATAAAATTGTATTAAACAAAAAAATTACAGGGCATGATTATCTCTGTGCTCCATAAGATCGACGATCTATAAATATGAATAAAATGCTATCATGGAAATTTATAATGGAAGTTTGAAATTCTACTCTAACACGAATAATAAGGAGAATTGTTACCAAGTCAGTGACACTAATTCGATGTATCTAGTTAAGTCGTAAACATGAGTTTTTGGAAGAAAATAAGATATATTTTGAAGAAAAGAAGATATCTAGAAAATAGTAAAGAAGAAGATGAAGTTGTTTTAGGATTTTGACTTTTTATGTGCACTTCAATTTAGTTATAATTTTTTTTTAAATTATAATTTTGAATTATTGAAATTTTTATTTTTAATGTAAAAGCAAATTTAATATTTTCTAATATTTTTATACAATTTGATATTATAATGTTAATAATTAATATTTACAATTTTATTAATTTATTATTAAATTTTAGATAAAAAAATATCTTTTAATTATTTTAAATTAACATAATTTGTTTTTATAAAACATTATAAAATAAACAAGTGTAATAAGCAATAAAGCTCTTTAGAACTTGCCCCTTAAGGGGTTAGTTGGACAATATTTATGGGTTAGTCGGTTATATTAGTTGGACAATGCTTAAAGGATTTATGGGTTAGTCAGATGCATGCTATTGGATTAGTATCATCAATCATGAATAACTATATTTGACCATGGTATACTATGTTCGACTATAATTAACCATATTCATTAGAGAATAATGGATTCATGAGTTGTTCTCAAGAACTAAGATGTGCACAGAGGGGTTGGATCCAATGGTGAAGAGTGGAGATTTTTTCATCATTGAGAAAGTTTCAATTCACATGAGGGATTTTCTTAGAGCCATTAGGTCATCTTGACGTAGTGGTCAAACATGTGGTTTCACCCAGAGAGATTATATTAAATGGTCTCATGACCCATGCACATATAAGTGGATCAAAACCCACCCCCATGTCCTTCAAGTTTTAGTGGGGGGGAAGGTGTGTAGGGGGTGAGAGTTATCTATAACCCCAAAGGAAAATCAATAGTTGTTTATTCTTGGAGCTTAGATCCCTTTTACAACAATTTGGCTAAAGCCTATGGATTATTCCAAGGATTGAAAATTGCTCAATCACACAACATAAAAAACTTGGCAATGATAAGGATATTCATTAATAATCATCAGGTACTTGATTAAGGGATCTAATTCTTCAAATCTCAGGTTGGACTTGTCGCTAAGTCAAATCAAGCATCTCACCTCCTCTTTCTCTCATATTTTTTTCTTTCATATTCTGAAAAACAAAAATGTCGAAGCTAATAGACTAGCATCCCAAGCTACATCAAATTTTTTTGGGACCATAGTCATTAATTAAGAGGTATATATGGTTGACCCTCTGTGCTCTATATGGTTGACCCTTTGTGCTCTATTAATTAAGAGGTATAAATCCCTTTGTTGTTTCCATCAGGTATTGGTTCTTCCTACATAAGGACATGGATTAGTCTGAGTTGAGGGAAAATTTCAAGACCCTTAAGTGACATGAATCTAAATTGGAGAACTTGTAAGGAAAGTTGGAATCTTAGGGAGAAAATTTCAGTTCACATGAGAAATTGTTCATGAGAATTATATTAACTCAGACGAAAAATGTATTTTGGATCTAGAGGCTGAATTGGCTACTCTCAATAAGACTCTTGCTAACATGGATGAACATGGCAGGGAAACCCTATTGTTACAATTTCCTCAGTTGTGCTATAGCTCACACTACACTCAACATTGAACAATTTAGCCAACCCTCCTCCTCTATTAAGAGGCTCAGAAGTTGAAAACTACCTTCCCACATGAAGTCCTGTATTTTTCGTTAGTCTCAATTTTAATTTATGTATTTCAAAATAATCAAAATCTTAGGATTTTTTTTAGATACTATACGCATCGTTATGAACAAAACTTAGTATATTTCAAGAGCTACTAGAACTTAGATGCATTGATGGATAGCCTCTTAATTTTGATAACTTAGTATATTTCAAGAGCTACTAGGACTTAGATGCATTGATGGATAGCCTCTTAATTTTGATATGTAGTCAATTGCTTGGATATTTATTTTTATATTCTCTCTACTACAAATTTATTTACGATCTTTTATAACATAAATCTACCCATTCTAATTATATAAAAAAAATATTTTCCTAAATTTATAATAATGTTTTACAATTTGATAAATTTATTACTAATCCAAACATAACAACAATAAATGAAATTCAATTTGGATGATTCAAAACCAATAATAAATGTATGGGGTTAACCCCAAAAATAAAGACCTTCCTCCTAACATAGGCATTATCTTAAGAAGTGCTTTATATAACAATCTTTTCTAAGGCATTATCTTAAGAAGTGCATTATATAACAATCTTTTCTAACTAGCTTGCAGGTTTATTTTGTTTAATATTTAATGATATGTTAACTTTTACTTCTTGAACTTGCATGTTATTTATTTTAATACGATGATAAGGCATATAGTTAAAATTAATGGAACATTATATATATATATATATATATATATATATGTGTGTGTGTGGGGGGAACATTGTATTATAAAATTAATAATTAATTAAATATGATATTGGATTAAACATTTTAATATTAAAGGGATTTTGAGAATAAGTAATGGTTTTAAAGTAGATGTGTAACTATGTAATTAATGTTTTTAACTATGTAAATAATGTTTTTTTAAATGTATTTTTTCTTATTTAAAATAAAGTAAAGGAGATAAAATTTCATATTGAATATTGAATAGAGAAATGTTTGGATTATGCATGTAAGACATCCAACTCTCTAAGTATATTTTTAAGGGATGGGGTATACAAATTTATTTTTTCCTCAATCATCTCAAAGTCTCTTCTCGAGGACACCATCATCTTCTTCTCATTAAGATCCTTCCAACAATTGTCACCATGCTCAAAATCAAGATTTAGATCAAAAGTTATGGCCTTCTAAAGTTCCTCAGACCTTCATTGATCAAAAGCCACCTCACTTCCATGTGGCATCCACGTGGCTCCCTGTCACTTGTGCCATTTGACGCAACATTGACATGGTGCTTGCCACCTAGCCCATCAGGCCCTCCGAATCAAATTCTCAGATTCACTTAGTGTATTTATTTTCCATCGGATTTTTCTCCATCAGAGTCACATTCCACTCCAACTGGCACACTCCGATCAATGCACACTTCCACAAATCTAAGAGTCCTTGGAGTTGGGAAATCAACAACCTCGATTGCTTCATAGTCTCTAACTCGCACGACAATTAACTCCCTAATCCTCATTCTCACGTTAAGTGAACATGTGGGACCCAAAATGATCCATGGCTAAGATTGAATCTCTCCTATTCGTTGATCTATGGCTCAAATCACCTCTCAGAGTCCCTCCATCAAGGTCCCCTAACAACTCTATGCTCATACATCTTGATGGTAGTATTGTCTGATCAACGATGGAGATCTGTCCACTCACATGCCACCTCGGTTATCATAGCCACCATGTACCTACCACCTGGCGTGACACGTGACACTCATGCTACATCATGAACCACTCCCTCAAAATGCCAAATCACCATGACATGTGGAAATTCCTCGTGGACTGATGTGGTGTACACATCATCACCGAACACTTGGCTCATCCATCTAGGTATTGACACCTTTCCACTGTACATTGGTTGAGTGACATCATCCTCCTCCACTCCAAGCTTACGAGGGAAGGTCAGAATCTTTCCCTACCAGGACACCAAGTGCTAAACTCTCTCTTGAGATTATACAAATATCTGCAACTAAGGCCTCTTTCCTGCTCCTTGATCGACGAATCTAGTTCTCTCTTTAGAGTTCCTCCCATCAGAGTGCATCTCCTCCGAGACCACAAATCACTTCAACCGACACCCCTCCGATGAATGATCAAGATTATCTCAAACAAAACATCTAAGGGATAGGATTGTTAGAACAAGATTTGCCTCACCCTATGAAATCTTGAAGAGAGGGCCTTACTCCATTTCCCTATGCAGACTTACTTTCCTTGATTAATGAATCCAGAGACAAAAATAAATATTTTTCCACTTGTACGCACCTTGTAATTTATACAACATGTGTATACGCTGGTTGCTCCACTACAACCCGCATACATCAGGATTTGTGCTAGAAAATAAAAAATAAATGTCGGGTTTCCATGTCACGATAGAAGATCTCTGATCCTTTGCCTTCCATATACTGGAAATGTTCTGACTCGGCCCTTCAGTTCCATTTTGAAGGCTATAAAGAAGCCAATTCCGAGCTATGGAAAATGAGAGAGAATTCAACTTTGAGAGAAAAGTTATTCTAGAGAAATTATTACTTCATTATTGAGTCTGCATCCCTTTGTCCTTTAAGTTTGAACACAGTTTTCAACTCCCAAGCTCTTCCCTTATTGATGGAGAACCTCTTTGTCTCCCTTATATGAGCTTTCCTTTTATGGAGGATTGAAGTGGTGGAGGCCCAGTTGGAAAGAACTTGGTTTTTCTATTCTGAATCGTGTCGATACAGAAGTCTGCAATGTTTTCACTTCTGCTGATAATTTATTAATAAAAATACTCCTTTCCCATCCAATTGATATCTTGAAAATATATGTATTATGATCCATGGGCATGTTTGTTTTGAATATTAATGGATTATTCTATCTAATGTTCTAACTTCTTATATTATCACTATATGCTTTCTTTTCTTGTTTGTTGAGAACTTGTTGCAGGTATAAAGTTTTGGGTCGAAGTGCTCAATGGTGGTGTAGCACACCTTTTCTACTACTAAGGTTTAATCGCTCTTAAAAGAAGACTATAACACCACTTTGTACATAACTCATACAGATGTTATTTAACCCACATTCATTTAAACAATAAACACATTCAACAAAGAGTATTCATATGAATTAATGCCATAATCAACAAGCAATTAGGTTTTCATATTAATTTATATACACAACGGAAAACATGATACATAAGTAGCACAATCATGCAAAACATGATTAAAGCATAATCAGATACTTATCTTTGCAACAGTGGCAGTTTCACCAACCAAGTGCAGGCCTTCCATGAACCTCCCAGCCTTAGACCACACTGCTCATCAGCTCAGCAGTGGGTCACCCCCGAGCTGGGACTAAGCTCCACCCGAAAGCAAGGAATCTTAGGCTAGGCTGAGGTTACAGGGAAAACATCACAGAATGACTGGAAGGATTCTTCTCAGGATGCCATCTTACGCCCACTACTCCCAAAATCTCATTCCCCACATGCCTGTTCCGCCCGGGATTATACACCTTCACAAGCACAGTCCATCGGTGCTACAACTCCCTCTCTGGGTCTAGGCAACAGGCTGGATCAAGAAGTCTCAGAGCCCGAAGTTGGTGTTGGAAACTCTCTGGAAGAAACCACTTCCCAGCAAACTCTCTCTCTCCTGGAAAGAGTTGCTCACAGGCCTGACAACCTGCCTCTTCCAACAACAATCACCTCCCTCACCTGGAGATAGGTTTCACACAAGTTCGACACAGGCTTACACTGGCCAGTAAGCCCCGCGCAGTCCAGTGCTGCGTGGACACAACAGTCGATTGGGAACACAGACACAAGCTTCCCAAACTAGTTCAACAAACACGGGATAGTCTTCACGGTTTTGGTTTCAGGATTACACGTGGTGTGCAGAGATCCCACGCACAAGCTCCAACTTTTCAGACAAAAGAGGTACCAGCTATCTCCGAAATCAACATAGGCTTTTCGGCTTTCAGGGTTGCACCCCCGGGTATTCTTGCAGAGGTTAGGCCATTCATGTTCAGACAGTCAGGTGGAATGGAGGAGCGAGAGCCTTCACGACTTACCTCGTCTGTTTTATTTGCATGCATTAGGGTGGACACTTGTCACCCTTGAAACTACATGCATTCCTCATCATGCATTACCTTTCTCATGGTTAGGAACTTAGGATAAAACATAAATGGCACATGTTCTTTTGGAATAATATTAAAATATCATTCCCAGGCATAAGCCCCCCAGGCTCAACACTTAGCCCCTTTTCCCACCTTCCAGCCCCTAATTCCTTGCCCACTCCCCTTCACTCATTCATCATGGTTGGTCTGCACCTGGTGGTGTTTATATTTTATTAAATGTTCTACATACATACAAGTACAACATGAGGCTCTTGGCCTTCAACACTTAGGCTCCCTGGCCTAACAAACACATAAGTCTCCAGCTTATAAGAACTTGGCTCACCAACCTATAAAACATAATCACAATTCCTTTCAGAACTTGGTTCACTACAGGGATCGACCTTGGGGACACTACAATTCCCCTCCCCTTATTTTTGCACTGTCCTCAGTGCAACTTTACACAACATCTGCAAGCTTTTCAAAAATTTTCAAAAAGATGAGGGTACTCTGCCCACATAACATCTGCATGCTCCCATGTCGCGTCCTCAGGACCAGACCAGGTCCATTGGACCTTTACAATCTCTATAGCTCGATTCCGGAGCTGTTTTCTTTTCTTGTCCAATATGCGCACAGGATGCACTTGTAGGACACCTTTTGGTTCCACCTGAATCACATTCCAATCGATAACATGATTAGCATCAGGTACATATTTATTAAGTAGTGAAACATGAAACACATTATGTACAGTCATAGATGTAGGTAATGCAAGCATGTATGCAACTGGCCCAATCCTTTCCAGGATCTCAAATGGCCCACAAAATCTTGCTGCCAACTTGGCGCAACTTCCCAGCTTGAGGGAACTCCTACTAGTTTTCACTTTTAGGAAAACATGGTCACCCACTTTGAATTCTCTATGGGTTCTGTTACTATCAGCGTAATTTTTCTGCCTGTCCTGGGTAGCTTTTAGATTATGTTTAATTTTTATCATTTGATCTTCCATCTCTTTGAGCAGTTCAGGCCCAACTACTACTCTGTCAGCGGAATTATCCCAACTCACTGGAGTGTTGCACTTTCTTCCATAAAGCGCTTCGAATGGGATCATATTCAATGATGCATGATACCCATTATTGTAGGCAAATTCTACCAAATGCAGGTAGTCTTCCCACCTTGATGGTTTATCCATCACATACATTCTCAGCATGTCTTCTATTAC
>JZKD02S1729515.1:290278-325228 GCA_000966675.3 Picea glauca | reverse complement strand
GCTAACTGCACTAACCAAGACTTCTCATGTTTTCTCCTCGTTAGATGTAAACTTTCCACCACTCTAGGATCTACATAACTATGGCTAGCCCCTGAATCAATTAAAATAACAAGTGATCGGTTGTTAATCGTACCTTCCACTTCAATCATGTGCGATTGAAATTCTTCTTTCTTGTTGTCCAGGGCTGCATAGATCCTCGACATTCTGCTACCCATATCCTCCACTGTTTCATCTTGCTGAACAGTATGTACAGTTCTTGCCTTACCATTTTTATGGGGACAATCTCTGTACTTGTGGTTTCCTTGACAACCCCAACACTGAATGGGTATCAGTCTCTGTCTTTGTGCTCCCTCTTCAATCCTTCTTGGCTCTCTAAATGATGGCTGCCCCTGAAGACTATTTCTGAAAAAGGAAATTTATGTTTCCCTTCTGCCTCTGTTCCTTCTTAAACTTCCTCTGATCATTCCAAGCCTTCCGAAGGATAGGCCTTTCTCCTTGTTGTTCATACAAGCATTTCACCTTTCTTATTGTTTCTTCCATGGTCTTAGGGTCATCATATTGAATATTGTCACTCATGGAAGGTGGCAGTCCACTTAGATATCTCTGAATCTTGACAGCCTCATCTTTGATGAATGGAACATACTTCAGTAGTTCTAGGAAACTTCGTTCATATTCATCAATGGTCATACTACCCAACTTGAGTTCGAAGAACTCCTTCATCTTTTTGTCATAGTATCTTTTAGTTAGGTATTTCTTCTCGAAATACCTCTTAAACTCCTTCCACGTGACCTCTTTCTCTCTGATGTGTTGCACCTGTACAAACTGATCCCACCACACGGATGCTTTTCCTTTCAATTGATACATTGCAATTCTTCCTTCTGCATCGGAAGAATAATTCTGCAGTTGAAAGTATTTCTTCATGCCCAACAACCATGTCTTGACATCTTCCTTCTTCTTATGTTCTCCATCGAATGTTGGAGGCTTAATCTTGTTCATCTCTCCTTTCAATTCCTCCCTTCCAGATTTTCGATGTTTTCTGGTAGGGGACAGGCTTGAACTACTGTGTGTCTTCCTGTCAGAATATATTTGGGAGTGACTAAGATGTCGGCTACCACTCCTTGACCTACTTCTTCTCCCATGGTTCTGCGACTCTCCATCGTACTTGAGTCTCTTCCCTTCTCGAGTTTCTTCTCTATTCTTTCTAGGCTCTTCAAAAATTTTAAGTTTAATGCACCCTGCCGATCTCTGACTTTCATGAGATTTCGGCTATTAGCTCGGCGAGCCTGGGCCTCTCGGCGAGCCTGGGCCTCTCTTTGCAATCCTTCAATGATTTTAATTATGTTTCCTTCCTTATCCTTCTCTTTTCCATGCCCATTGGAGTTTGATCCTTCGATTCCCAGGTTAACATCCTTTCCTTCCTGTTCACCTTCTAGTTCGGGGGTAATCTGCACCTTTATGCACTCCATACTCGACGTTGGTTAACTGGAGTCCTGTCCTCCGTTGAACTCTGCACGCGCACTGTGAAATTAAATTCAGAGTTTGTCAGGTCATTACTCCTTTGGAACAATCCATAAAATTTATAAGCCAATACGAACAAGAATGAAAGACATTTTTATTTAATTAAGTTTTTCTTTGAGCTCTCGTTCGGTTCTACAATTTCCGGGACTTCGGAACTTCAGAATTCTCGGTCCACAAAGATACGACAGTTAAATATTCATAACCCAAGTCACCCTTCTCGCTACTTCGTGACTTCACGAGTTTCAATGTCGAGCTCTCATGCCCTTATATCGCGAGTTCCCGAAATCATGAATTACTTTATCCTCCGGGCCCACAGCACAGCTTTTGCCCTTCACCATCGTGGCATGTGGTACGTTCATGAGGCTCCATGTCTCTTTTTAACAATGTCATCGGGTCCCACCTCTCTCGCTTCTCTTCTCGACCCACTGGCACGTGGTACATATCCATGTGTCCATATCCATTCCAATAAAATCCAACGGTCAGATCTTTCTCAGATCTACGACACAGATCCTTTCGGCATTTTGGGCTTCCAAATGCCGATGCGCTCTAACTCCCGTTAGCCCTCTAGGCTAGACTCATGGTTCACATGACCTCCCCTTATATGACCACAGTCATACCTCTCTATCTGGGTTTCATACTTTCCAATGCCGAAGCACATATGTCCTCAGGATTCGTGATTCCCCGAACCTCAATTTCCCGCTGGATGACTCTCCTTCTGGAACTTTCCCGAATGCCTCGATCTCGGCCATGCATCCCCAAGAATGGACGGTCCTCACCGCTTCTCTCTATTTTGCGATTTCTAATGCTCCGGGTTCCTTGTCTTCAGGATTCGTGAAACGCTGAACCCCGATATGCCGATGGGCTCCCAATATCGCCCATGTGTCCCAACTGACGGACGACTCAGATCCAATATCGGGGTTTCGCAACTTGTGATTCCCCAATGACAAAGTTCTATGTCAACTCAAAACCTCGGTAGCTGATATATCGATGGGTCGCTCGATCTCTGCCACGTGTCCCAACTGTTGGATGGCCCAGATCAAATCTCAGGACTTTGCCTGGTGCAAGGTCAGAAAACACTCACCTATGTGAGTCTGGGTGTCTGGATCTCCAAATTGGACGATCGCGCGACACGCGTCCTTCCTTATACAGATGGCTCAGATTTCCTCTCACTATTTCGAAACTTGAAATGTCCCGACCTTCTCGACGTCGAGAACTCCGTTATCCTGAATGTCGATATCCTGATAAGCCAAATCCTTTCGGGACTTTCACCGTCCTGTTCACGAAGCTTTAAAACTCCGTGCAACTCTTTACCGATCCGATGGCTATCGGGTAATTTGCTCAAGATCTGACGACTGACAAGGGTTCACCTTCCCTCTCGAACAGATCCTATAGATTCCACACCACCGGTGTGGAGTCCTCTCTCCCTATGGACTCATACCACAATGGCTGCGGTTTCATAACGCTGCTATACCTCCTGAGATTTTAAAACTCGTCAAGTAACACCTTGACATTTTGGAGCAAACCAGGGTATGAAATTGGCCTTCCAGACCCAATTTTCCCTCGCATTCTCAGTCCAAAGACTGCTCCACTGGCCCATCTAGGCTCAGTTTCGAAACCTTGGCTCTGATACCAAACTGTAGCACACCTTTTCTGCTACTAAGGTTTAATCTCTCTTAAAATAAGACTATAACACCACTTTGTACATAACTCATACAGATGTTATTTAACCCACATGCATTTAAACAATAAACACATTCAACACAGAGTATTCATATGAATTACTGCCATAATTAGCAAGCAATTAAATTTTCATATTAATTCATATACAGAGCGGAAAACATGATACATAAGCAGCACAGTCATGCAAAACATGATTAAAGCATAATCAAATACTTATCTTTGCAACAGTGGCAGTTTCACCAACCAAGTGTAGGCCTTCCACGAACCTCCCAGCCTTAGACCACACTGCTCATCAGCTCAACAGTGGGTCACCCCTGAGCTGGGACTAAGCTCCACCCCAAAGCAAGGAATCCTAGGCTAGGCTGGGGTTACAGGGAAAAAAACACGGAATAACTGGAAGGATTATTCCCAAGATGCCATCTTACGCCCACTACTCCCAAACTGTCATTCCCCACATGCCTAATCTGCCCGAGAGTATACACCTTCACAAGCACAGTCCATCGGTGCTACACCTCCCTCTCTAGGTCTTGGCAACAGGTCAGATCAGGAAGTCTCGGAGCCCGAAGCTGGTGCTGGACACTCTCTGGAAGAAACCACTTCCCAACAAACTCTCTCTCTCCTGGAAAGAGTTTCTCATAGGCCTGACAACCTACCTCTTCCAACAAAAATCACCTCCCTCACCTGGAGAGAGTTTTCAAATAGGTTCGACACAGGCTTACACTGGCCAGTAAGCCCCATGCAGTCGAGTGCTGCGTGGCCACAACATTTAATTGGGAACACAGACACAGGCTTCCCAAACTGGTTCAACAAACATGGGATAGTCTTCACGGTTTTGGTTTCGGGATTACACGAGGTGTGCAGAGATCCCACGCACAAGCTCCAACTGTTCAGACAAAAGATGTACCGGCTATCTCCGAAAACAACATATGATTTTCGGCTTTCAGGGTTGCACCCTTGGGTATTCTTGCAGAGGTCAGAGCGTTCATGTTCAGATAGTCGGGTGGAATGGAGTGGACACTTGCCACCCTTGAAACTGCATGAGTTCCTCGTCATGCATTACCTTTCTCATGGTTAGGAACTTAGGATAACATAAATGGCACATGTTCTTTTGGAATAATATTAAAATATCATTCCCAGGCTTAAGCCCCCTAGGCTCAACACTTAGCCCCTTTTCCCACCTTCCAGCCCCTAATTCCTTGCCCACTCTGTGGATGTTCAGTCCCCCTTCACTCATTCATCGTGGTCGGTCTGCACCTGGCGGTGTTTATATTTTATTAAATGTTCTGCATACATACAAGTACAATAGTAGGTTCCTGGCCTTCAACACTTAGGCTCCCTGGCCTAACAAACACATAAGTCTCCATCTTATAAGAACTTGGCTCACCAGCCTATAAAACATAATCACAATTCCTTTCAAAACTTGGTTCACTACTGGGCTCGGCCTTGGGGACACTACAGGTGGACATAATCAAACGTTTGGACGAGGTAGGCCTCTTTCTTACCTCATTTGCACATTAGTTTATATAGCATATGTTGGAATTGAGTCGATTTCTATAGTCAATCCTGTGTGTTGTGGTTCACCCTAGCCATAGAGAGATTTTCTTCGTAACAGAATTGGCGACCCCACTGGGGAAGAATCTTCTTTCTTAGGGTTTGAAGTACTTTTCTCCTTATATTTCTCTCGTTTCTATTGTGGTTCTTGTCGTGTCACTTCTTGACAACTCATGTTCACTCTAGGTCTGAGTTTGCAACCTTTTTTCCCTTGCCTATCCTTGTTTCAAAGCATATACACACCTTTTTGCTTGACAATCGCGTACACACGCGTGCTGTCTCACTGCAAATGCGTATATACGCACTGTTTGCCAAAATAGTCGCGTACACCTTTTTTCCTTTCACTTTTTCTTGGTCTAGTGTTTTTTGGGTGGGATTTTATGCTTGCCAAGCCTTCTTAGGTCTTTGTAGTGCCTGTTGAGTGCATGTGGGATGACAGGAAACCCTCTTTTTGTAGAATTTTTGGGCGAAGTTTGTCTCTTCATCTTTTCATTTTTATTGTCCTTGTACATTGGGCTGGGTGCCTTGCTACTTGATATCCTTCTTGAGTTGTCTTTATTTTATACACAATAGGTTTATATATCAAGTTACTTTTCAATCCATGCATTTTCAATTTTAATATATTGAAAAATACAAAAAAATAGGCACTTTTCATTGCTTGGCATTTTTTGTCTTTAGAATTTTTATCCTTACTTTAGTACATACAGTGAAAGATCGCATCTTTACTTCTGAATCGTAGATTTGAATTTGGAAATTGCATCGTTTTTTAGGAGCATATCATTCATCAAAAGTTTAAGTTGGGACTTTTCATTATCTTCATATTTACTTTCTTGCAGAGTTATAACACCATGGGTTTCATTACCATATACCTTTTTGAGTAATCACGGCCATAAAATCAATGCTATAATTTAAAAATTTATTAGTAACGATTTTATTTTCTAGGTGCACAAACTAGTCTAGGATTTAGTGCCTTGGAATAGGATTTTGTGAGTAAAATTCTCCAAGGAAATTAAATCAACATATTTGTCTGAGTTAGGGAGTGGAGAAAACCATTGTATAATTGGTAAGATCAGGAGGCTTCACTCACATCGGAGTTAATCACGAGGTCATGTGAAGTTGGCTGAAGGGATATCCCCCGGATACTCGCCTAGCGTTAGAGATATTTATGTGGATTTATTTGTATTTGGGGATCTTGTTAGTGCCTATACCTCCATGAGAGGTGGTACTTTCAAGGTTTCAGGATTTTCTACCCTGCCCATATGGTGATCCAGACTTATGATTGCTCACCTGTGCATCGGTTATACAATGGTTTATTAGTTTCTTGAATTAGGTATCTCATAGGTTATTTGTAGGGGTTATTCTGTAGGTACCCTGGGTTAGATAGGGGTCGAAAAACACACAACCTTTATGGAGGATTACCTCTCCGGGGGGGTATGACCGACTGGTTGTTAATCCCATGAGGGCCCCTATAACTGATTATGTTACCTCTGATATTTAGCAGGTCATCTCAAGTCCCTCTTGGATGAGACATACCTTCTTTAGGGAGGGAGGCCACTCAACCACTTTAGCTCGTTTGCATGCATACTGGTCATTTGACTTTTGGTGTGCTCTTTTATCACTAGTTGACCTTAGGAGTTTCTAATGAGTTCTTTTTTATCATGGAAAACAGAGTCCCTTCGGCTCATTCCTTTATCGCTACCTACCCCATGATGCCTACTCATTTCATGGGGGTAAATCCTCATGTTTCTTATAATGGTATGCAGAACTATGATACTTAGTCTGTGCCTTGGGCCTCTAGTCAGTTTTCTGGTGACATGCCTTCACCCGTGCAATCCTCTCCCTAGTCCACGTATATGAATCCTAGCATTGGACCTGGGGGCACCGTGGCCCCGATGCCTACATCCTCATTTGATATGAGTCATGTCCCTCAACCCACTTTCACGATGGGACGTTGGAACCTCCCCTCTTATGGATCCAATCCTAGTTATGCTCTTTCAGGAGTCAATACTCATAGGGGTACTTGTTCTACTTATTACACTCCATCCATGCATCCTCCACCCGCCATGTCAATTCGTCTGAACACTTTTTGCATGACGAGTCTGCATATATCTCCGGGTGTCTTTCATGGGGAGAATCGATTTTACGGTTCAAGATATCCTCTTCATGGAACCCCTTCACAAGGGGGAAACATATATCATCACTCGAACATTCCCTATAATACTTCCATATTTTTGCAGAGTTCAATGATGATGCTCGTTCAAACCTTTCTGAATCAATTAAATGGAGGATAGTACATTCCCAGACAAGGGCATGGGGTAAAATAGGACCCATCCTGGCCTGTGATGTTTCAAAGTCAATATTTCCCTGGACCTTGGCATCAAATGCCACAGCCTGTAGCTAGCCCAGTCACTATTAGTCATATTGGTGCTCCATCGCCAACATCTACTAGTTATGTTGGTGATGGGTCAGCTACTTCTGCAAGTCCTATTGACAGTTCGTACCTAGCTGCTACTAGTCAAGCTTGGGAATTCACTCTTATCACCAAAAGTCCTAGCAATGCTGCATCTCCAACCTCTGTACACCATGTAGGAGATGAATCTTCAGCCTCTTCCTATCATGTTGAGAGTATGTCACCAAAATTTGTGAACGATGTTGGAGACATTGAGAAACCTAGATGTCTTAGATGTAAGACTAAGTTCCTTTGTAGTACTTTCGAAGGAAATCACCTTACTCGTCTGTGTCTAGTTACTGTTGGGATACCAGAAGCATGGGGCTCACCCAAGGGCCCTTCGAGTTCTGAGGCATCAACGGTTTCTCCTCACACTACTCCTCTTTTGATCGACTCAGTGGTCCCGCCACCATGATCCTCTCCCAACCTCACCCCCTTTGTCGAGGGTGAAACGTCTCTTATCCCCGTTATTATGCATCCTCTTCAACATATAATTGAAGAAGTGGTCACACCAGTGCAATATCTAGTCAATCCTACTCTCCCAGAAGAGAGTGACGTGTCCTTCAATCACGTCGTCAACATTCCTAATCCTGTGCCTTCTGAACAAGAGAGATTTTTCCTTTTACCAAGTCCTCTCCCTCCTAGTTTTGAAGAGATCACCTTTGACTGGGATAGTCCTGTAGGGTATCCAATACCCCCGCCTATGTCTTTTCCATTAGGAGACATGGTCTGATCTATCAAAAAGACTATATCCTCAGTTCGTGCTTTATCCTCCTCAACTTGGAGAAATTTGGGTTTTCCCAAGCTTATGTCGACTATTCATAAGATACTGATATTCCACAGAAGGTTGGTATGAGAGCCTTGGCCTCCCCCTTTACATGCTGATTATAACAGTTTCCATGATTTAATTTAATCTCTTTTCCATATTGCCTTTAAAAAAGAGAAAATATTGTCAAGTGATTTGTACCTTTCACACTCGTTAAGTTGGATTTGAAAGATCATTAGTCTTAGTTAAGATCTTTTCTGACTCATTACCAAAAATAGAAAAGATCGCCAAGTGAACTTGTCATTTTCACACTCGTAAATTGGATTTGAAAAGACGTCTACTTGGCACAAGTTTACCCCTTTTTCACACCAAGTAGACTGAAAGACATAAAAAAGACATTTTTTGGCGTTAAGTTGTGATTACATCTCATTCCCCTACTTGTAGTATTGAGCCTATAGCCAGTTCTCTCTTTGCATTATAAACCGTTTGCCTCGACAGTTTTGCATCCTCAAACAAGAAGAGCCTTGTTTATATCCTTCGTAATTTGACACCCTATACCTAGGAGGGAGCATTCCCCGAGTGTCCATGTCCTGCATGTACTTCCCTTCATTGAGCATAGGTACGTTCCACTGCTAGAACTAGTTTTTCTTACTTGTGACACTCATTTCCTCCTAGGTAACATAACATTCGTTTGTTATGAAAAAACAAAAAAAATATGGGAGGGAAGGGAGTACTATTTTATATTTGGTAGCAGTCGTGTCGCCTTTGAACAGAGCACAACTTTTTTGAGTCCATTCGTCACAATTTTGGGATTAGCATGACCTTAGGAGGTTGAACTCGTTATAGAGCCTTCTCTACCAACTGGTTACTCTTCCAGCCCCTACAGAGAACTTCATTGATGCCTCCTGCATATCATGGCTTTATATTTGGGTCTATGCTTCCAGAGTTCACCATATGTCTCATGCTCTTATTCAAAGGAAGTCTATCAACATGTGTCAACCACTCCTCATAACTCTTGACTTTGCATGTCGGTCATGCCCTTAGTGTCTCTCAGAATCACATGATACTTTAGTCCTATCATGCACCCTGGTCCTACTTTCATCTTTGGTAGGTAACCTTGAACCCAACAGTCAACATTTCATCATTGGCCATTGACTAGGTGGTTTCCCTTGTGTTCGACGACAAGACATCTATTCACACATTGGAATTTGTGTAGTGTCTTGGATTCCATTAGCCTTATTGGTGGTCTTCTCACCTTTGTCGACAATTTTCATCATTGGCTTCTATTGAAAGGGTCTTTTTCATTTACCCCTTGCACTTGGCACACACGAAAGACACACAGGTTCATCTGTTCGTGAACTTGTTCTTTGTCTAATTCCCACCAAATCATGAAGCGCCTGTTTTGTACCTCGTGCTGACTGATGATATATGCCTTAATGCTCTCCTTTTAGTGGGTCTCTTTCCATCGACATCAACTAATTATCTGGAAATGATATCTAGAGTATTATGAGTACCTTGATGTTTGCAGTTATTAGTGGCAGGCTCTCTCGCCATCGACAGTTGATAATACATCAATGTCTCCTGATCGATGGATTTTTCAAGTGTTCAACACCGACCACTCTATTCACACTTGCAAGAATGTACTCGGTGCCTTGATACCTACTTTCATTATCGGTAGGTTGTCTCGCTTTTGTTAATGTTATACATCAATGACCGGTAATCAAACAATGTCTCATTATGTTCGACCTCAACTCCTTTACTCACATGATGTAGACTTGCACCTTTGGTGGATTGTATAGAAGACTTGAAGACATCATTATGCGGCTGCAGCTTTCTTGATCTGTTTCTTCCTTTTCATTGGACCAGTACCTATATGACTTTAGTAATCATGGGAGATCATATTGTACTCCATGGTATACAAATATCTTCAGATTGGTTTTGAGACTTTTTTTACTGGGCCTTGTCCGTGAATATGACAACTATTGGCATATAACCACATTTATATTTGCCTATTTTATGGCCAATGGCACTTGTTCAATATATTTTTCACATGGATCTGCATTGTATTCTTGGCAGCCATGTATGCAAAGTCAATACAGAATGTAATGAACAATTGCGTTCATCCAGCTGGTTCTCTACCACTCCACTTCTGGGTTATTTGTAATGTATTTTGGCCATCGAAGATAGTCCTTTGACCTCACACATTAGGGGGAATCTGTTAGAACAAGATTTTCCTCACCCTATGCAATCTTGAAGAGAGGGCCTTACTCCATTTCCCTATGTAGACTTAATTTCCCTGATTAATGAATCCAGAGACAAAAACAAATATTTTTCCACTTGTATGCACCTGACAAGTTATACAACATGTGTATACATTGGTTGCTCCACTAGAACCCGCGTACATTGATATTTGTGCCAGAAAATAAAAAATAAATGTGGGGTTTCCATGTCACGACAGAAGATCTCTGATCCTTGGCCTTCCATATACTGGAAAAGTTCTGACTCAGCCCTTCAGTTGCATTTTGAAGGCTATAAAGAAGCCAATTCCAAGCTATGGAAAAGGAGAGAGAATTCAAATTTGAGAGAAAAGTTACTTCGGAGAAATTATTACTTCATTATTGAGTCTGCATCTCTTTGTCCTTTAAGTCTGAACACAGTGTTTAACTCCCAAGCTCTTCCCTTATTGATGGAGAACCTCTTTGTCTCCCTTATATGAGCCTACCTTTTGTGGAGGATTGAAGTGGTGGAGGCCCAGTTGGAAGGAACTCGGTTTCTCGGTTCCGAACCGTGCTGATACAGAAGTCTGTAATGTTTCCACTTCTGTTGATCATTTATTAATAGAAATACTCCTTTCTCGTCCAATTGATATCTTGCAAATATATGTATTATGATCCATGGACATGTTTGTTTTGAGTATTAATGGATTATTCTATCTAATGTGCTAACCTATTATATTATCATTATATGATTTCTTTACTTGTTTGTTGAGAACTTGTTGCAGTTATAAATTTTTGGGTCGAAGTGCTCAACGGTGGACAACATCGAACATTTGGATGAGGTAGGCCTCTTTCTTACCTCCTTTGCACATTAGTTTATATAGAACATGTTGGAATTGAGTCGATTTTTACAGTCACTCCTGTCTGTTGTTGTTCACCCTATCCATAGAGAGATTTTCCTCCTAACAAGGATTAAGGAACCTATCTCTAGACTTGAAACTTATAGGGACTCACCCTTGATCCTTTCCACAAGTCATAGGATAACATGTGTCATCCTATGGACATGTTGGCACTTTGATAGCCTGACCTTCCGGTAGTTTGAGATTCGATATCAATGGTCATGATTCTCTCAAGTGCATGCTTCGATAAATCAGTGGTCCTTAGACACTCAGACACTCTGTTATCTTAGCCTCCAACATGATTATAGTGCCATAAACAATCATGATTTCCTGACCTCACATCCTTTGATGATTCAATGGTCATTGTTAACTCAGAGTGATCCTCATCAGAGGTCCACTGCATCCATGTTCTTGACCAATCATACGACCATTCACCTGACCAACTTATGACTAACATCAATGGTCTAGGATTCACCGATATCTTTCTCTGATGGATCCAATGACTCCTATTGGCTCATAGCTTTTCCCATCAGACTCCCATGCCACCTTGTGCCCAAGAACTTTAATGGATGCATTCCCCAACCAATTTCATGATCAAATCGGTGAGCCAAATTAATGGTTATGATCCTTTCGAAGAAAAACACATGGTTTTCTTAGGTTTAACAGTTCATTCCAAGACTTAGCAAGTCAAGGATTTCTTCTAAGGATTTTCTATGATTTGTACCAAGCATTATTGGCCTTCACCTTACTCGAAAAACTACTAAGGAATTCTTCTCCTACCTTAGATGAAGAGTTTCATCCTACAAACCTTAAAACCCTTGTTACACGTCAAAATTACTCAACTAGATAAGTGTCGCATGTTCCTCTCAATTGTCGTAAGTGTCACATCTTCCTTACAACTTTCGCAAGTGTCACAAGTTGTTCACAAGTGTTGCAAATGTTGTCCAAGCATACTGCCATAACGATGACACTAAGGAGGCACTTAAAACATCTCATACACTTGATTTGGAGAAGGAGAACTGGTTAAATGAAGTCAAGGAAATCTTAGCACCTGAGAAGAGCTCTTAAACAAAGGTTCTGAGGGTGAGTGCTCCCCTACATCAGCCTTAGGAGTGCTGGCGCTCCCCTATAAGGCCTCAGGGAGCGTTATAACACTCTCCTGCCCCTCTGAAGGAGCGCTATCCACCTTTGGAGTGCTGGCGCTTCCCTCAAGCTTCCTAGGGAGCGCTACAGTGCTCTGATGCCCCTTTTGAGGGAGCGCTGCCTAATCTGAGGTAGTGGTTGGCCCGTTGAGGAGAATAAGGGGAGGATATTTAAAGTTTAGAAGGCAGTTGCATTCAAATTCTTGGTTCCATCAGGAGATCCCCGATCTAAGGAGGAGGTTCCTCAACTTGTTCTAAAGATAACTCAAAAGGTTAAGCTCCTCTTAACCTATATAAGCAAGCTCTATAATGGAAAAGGAGAATCACACCAAACTTATGATCTTATAAGTGGTGCTGGAAGAGAACGAATTGCTAGCATGAAACCTATGATCTCATAGGAAACACACAGTCAGCCAAAGGAGAGTGATCAGTGAAGCTACTATCATCCAGTTTGTGGATCTTTTGAGCAAGGGTTAGACGAAGGGGACTTGACGAAGCCATCACATTCGAATCTACGATTGTAAGTACTGCTGTCGTTATTCTCGTTAATATGACACGCTTCGCCTGTTTCTTTCTAGTTTGTGTCTGATGTTACATGAACTTATCATTGATAGATAGATCTGTTTTTAAGCTAATATCAATAGAGTAGGAAGTGGTCGTATCTTGTTTGTCTACAGGACTCAGTGAGGAGCAAAGGATCGGAGCTCAACTCGGAGCGTGTAGGGACAAACGTTGATAAAGAAGTACTTCTATTCTCCTTCCTTCTCATGTTTTAGTTTGTACATATTTGAAAGGAAGTCAGTGTCCACATTAATCATTTTCTGTCTTAGAGTTAGGGTCAAGCTCTTTGAGGCAATCTACCTGTCTATAGGGAGATTTTCCTACAACAGAAACTGGCGACTCCACCGGGGAGATAGCCTCAAATCGAAACTTCTTGTTTTGATTTCTCCTCATTGAACTTGTTTTACCCCTTGATTGTTTCCAACCTAGTTCACTCCTCTTTTGATTGGTTTCATCAACCGATTGGCTCCCTACCCCATCATACTCAGCCTAACTGTCAAGATTGAATTACAATTTTTGGATTTTTGACACCTCTGGGAGTTTTTTGAACCTGACGTTCCTGTCCATGTGTTCACAGAGCGCCAACACTCCCTAATATACTTGCACAGAGTGCTATAATGCTCCTTGTCCTTGAAAATAGAGTGCCAGCCCTCCTTTGGCCAATAAACCTTCCAGAATTGTTTTTTCAGGGTTTTTCCTCTGTGTCTTTCTTGCTGGGTAACCTTGTGAGTCAATCCTTCTTCTTTCCAGCTTCAACATTTTTCTTTTAGAAAAAACATCTTTTTGTTCAGATTTTGTAGCCTTCTTCACTATTGATTTTGAGTTTTTCTGCCATTTGGAGTTTGAAACCCATTTATTTTCTTTCTCTCCTCATCGACTGAACGAAAAAGGCTGGTGAAGGTCATCAAAGGTGTACATATCTTTTCATTTGGTTTTAGTCAAGATCATTGTTCTTCGAATTTTTCTTTTGGGTGTGAAGTTTGATTTATCTTTGATTGTTTCTTTTCTTTCACTTTTCGTTTTGATTACAATGAGAGGGTGTATTGTTTGTATGATTCTTGCTTGTGTTGGTCTGATTTTCATTCATCCAAGAAGATAATTAGCAAGAAGAGCATTGTGTTGAATTAATCATTATTCATATGCAAACAATAAAAAACATCTTCATGATTGATTGTGCATGTTAGAAGGCATCTCAAAATTTTTAGCATCACATCAGGATTTGATTGAAGAAAATTTGTTTGAGGACATCCCTTATTAGTGATTGTTAGTGAAAATAATTCTCTCTCTCTCCCTTAGATAGATGTTCATCAAAAATAAATGAATGCTTATCATCTCTGATGCATTTTTTTTTGGGACTGAGTCATAATTCCATTCGTTTCACTTCCATGCACCCCTTTTTCGTAAAGAACGACTATAAAATCAACGCTAATTAAAAATTATTTAGAACTTTTTCTTTTCGAGGATCCTCCACCAACAGTAGATTAGGCTTAGTACTTTGGATTAGGCTGTGAGCATAACTCTCCAAAGTTTCCAAAACAAACAGTAGCATCCTGAGTTAGGGAGAGTCAAATCCAATCATTGTATAAGTCTGCCTGGGATCCACCTCTCACACATGGGTTACGCATGAGGTCGCATTCGGGTGAGCTACGGGGACTAACCGTCCATGGTTTAACTAATTGTGGTGGTCAAATCATACTATGGGGATCACTTTGAGGTAAATCCACAATTGCTGCGTGGAAGCCTTTTAGTTGATTTTGGGCTCGATACCCTGCCTGTACGTTCGGATTGGACTGTCGACTGTTCCCGCCCAGGGGCTGACTGGGAATTGGTAACCTTAGTGGCCATAATATTTAGGGTCTTACATAAGGTGAAAGTGATGGGAAGTCTCACTGTACCTCGAGCAAACATTGGTCAAACTCACTCGGGCTCCTTGGAGGGTAAATCCACAATTACTGCGTGGAAGCTTGCACCAAGGCGTAAGTCCGTTAAGAAGATCACCATTGTAACTATTCCACCCTATCCCCGCCCCTTCTGGACTTGATCACGCGACATTGGATTTCATCACCAACTAGTACGGTCATCAAAAGAAGGTCCTGTTTGCTTGGTTGTGATTCTTAGATTTCTATTAGCGTATGTTGTTTATTTTCGGTAGTTGGCCATAGATTTTTTCCACTGACTCTTTTTCGCCAACATCGACCCTCCACACCGTTCGCGGAGGCTACAGGGACTTCCTTCAGAAAATATGGAAGGAAACACCCCTTTACCCCCTCATTCTACAGAGGAATCTCCTCAACAGAGTGAGGTTCAAAACACTACAACTTCCCAGGAAGAAGTTCCCACTCCTTTAGATAATTTTTGAATTGTTTCAGAATCTCCAAAAGATTTTTGCATTCCGGAGGGATATGAACGACGTGTCCTCCAACTGAATTCCACTGGTGAATTTGTCATTGTCAATCCTTCTGACATTCCGACTGGGTCCCATCAAAACCCTTTAGCCGATGACCCTTTTTGGACCGCATACATTGTTCGAAGTCCACTGCGCTTGGTGCAAGATCTTTATGCAACAGGGGAAGGTGCCGACACACCTTTTTCCTACACCGTACCCCTAAATAATTTTACCGGTACCACCATTTTTACAGCCACACCGCCTGTTGGTCTGAACGTACCGTCAGTTGGCCCAAGGTCTACTCTTCCCCTCCAGACGACCCAATCTACAATATTCCCTCACATCCCGACTATTCCCGCCGGTAATGCGGTGGTCAACCAAGATGCGATTGGCACACCTGTAACACCAAGACCTACACTCCCTTTTGGGTATAGGGCACTGAATGCTTTCAACACCACTAATACTCAAGCCACTACTACCCAAGTTGTATCGGGAAGTTCCATACCTATCCAACAACCCAAAGGGACCGGTCTTGGTGGTCCCAATCTGCTCGGAGGCACTGGTCAATCATTTATGTCTGGTTCTCAAATTCTGGGAACTCTACCTCAAGCTGGGGGCCATCCTCCCACCGGAGGACAAATTCCATTTGGGGGTCACCCTCATGCTGGGGGGTAGCCTCAATTCAGAGTCTACCATCAATCGTATGGACAAAATGTGTCTGCCACACCTAATCCGTGGAACGTCCCTTTTCAAGGAAACCCACAGTTTTCAACGGGACACAATTATTAGACTCCACAACAACCTCCTTATGGACAAATGCCAAACCCAACCTATAACCCGCAAAACACTTCCGGTTATCCTACGATCACACATGTTTCTCAAAACACCTCGAATCCTGTGTACTCATTTCAAAACCAACCTCATACAAGAGGGCCCACTAGTTATAATTATCCACATAACCCAGTAATGGGCCCTACTGGTGTCCCTCTGCCACACCAACATTACCCACAGGTTAACTGACAACTACCTTTTCTAGATACCCTGGATCTTCCATACTTGTCTCGGTTAATGAATGACCCTATTTATCATTCTCCGGTTTGGCCAGCTATTCCAGCTAAACTTCCTTCTGATATCCCAAAATTCAACAGAAAGTCTGGAGAGGACCTAAACAACCACGTGATGACTTTCCATTTGTGGTGTTCATCCAACTCCCTCATGGACGATTCTATTCGTTTGCGTCTTTTCCAATGAACACTTACGGGTTCCACAACGAAATGGTATATTGAACTACCACACGCATCTTTTCATGATTTCAACTCCCTCGCCATGTCCTTCCTCACACACTTCCAACTGCCCATTCGATATGAGACGGGTACTGAACTATTAACCTCCCTTTGTCAGACAACTTCCGTACATATCTCCGACCATATTCATGAATGGAGATGACGACGAAGGCTAATCAAAGTGGTCATTCCTAACCAATTGTTAGCAGAATGGTTCACAAAATCATTGTTACCCTAGATCGCTCGTGATGTTGCCATGGGTGGTGTGGTCACCGAGGAAGAAGCCATCGCCCGAGCTCAGTACTTAGACTTAGTCTATTCACAATCTAGTACTCTGTATGAATTGATATTGAATGCTACCCATGCCACTAACGACCCATCCAAACCATCGGCTGCTTCGCACGCGGATGGAGTTATTGGCTCTGTCAAAACCCAATCTACTTCCCAGTCGGCTGGAACGATTCAGCGGCCCGCTTCGACGACTACTCCCAATCTGACTGCACCCTCTTCTACCCCCCCTCAAACTCAGGTCTCTGAGGTGAATGTGGTCCAATCAACCCCTTCACAACAACTTGGGGGCAAGAAGAAAGTGAGAAATAAACCAAAGAAGAACAATAACAATGAACAACCCAAAACTCAACAGCAAACCCCTGCTGTCGGAAAACAACCACAACGAAAACTGAAATTCCCATGTCTCATTTGTGGAGACGATCACTACACTCGAGACTACCCACATCATGATGAAGTGGCCAAACTTTTCAAGGGAAATTCACAACCCGCTGCGCTTACTCAGCCTTTTCCACAACAACAATCTTTGGTTTCCCAAACCCCCATGCCAGGGGGCAGTTCCAAACAACCCCATGATGAGGCCTCGACAAGTTCCCACATTTACATGTTTAATGGGGTTAATCTAACCACTTGCTCTGTGACATATGACATGCCAGTTAAACCTAATAAGCTGAAGATTGCTAACGGTTCTTCACTGGACCCGTTACCATCCTCTGTTAATCCTCCGTCTGTTATCCCTCCATCCAGGCCACTCCAGATCGAGAAACCTTCTCTTGACTCCATCTTATGCCCTCCTAAGAGCCCCATCCAAAAATCTACCTTCAATCCTAATTCACGGGCTGCCCAAAATTACAATATTGTAGAAGATTTGGCCCAAGCACTGTGTGCTATGTCCACCTTGGAATTTCTACAACATTGTCCCAGCCAACGTAGAACACTCTTAGCCACTATCGACACTTTTGATCCTAAGTCATCAAACAAACTCACGTTTAATCTGGACGACCATCAACCGTGACTCTCCCACCAGCTAGCTTTCCAAATCGATGTCATTATTCACAATCAACAAATCCACCGAACTATCCTGGATGAGGGAGCCTCGACTTGTGTCATGTCTCTAGCTTGTTGGAAAGTCTTGAAATCACCTGCCCTTAACAAATCCCCTACAATGTTACGTGCTTTCAATGGATGAGGTTTTCATCCTCATGGATTATTACAATCCCTAGCCATTCAGTTGGCTGACAAAACTGTTACCGTTGACGTCGAGGTGGTCGATGCTCCCCTCTATTACAACCTATTACTCAGAATAAGTTGTTTCTACGCTATGAATTCCATCGCCTCATTGGTGTTCTGATGTGTACAATTACCCCATCAAGGCAAAATTTTCACCGTTGATTAGCTTGATTTCTGTACACTCGACGCTCGCATCCCTGCCACCAAAAATATTCCTTTTTTGGGAGACCACTCAGTTACGTATGAAAGCGTTGGTGTTGGATTATTGAAAGATTCTAGCCTTATGGGTACTTTCCCTACACCACTTCCACTTACCACGCATCATATTTCCGCCGTCAATATGATCTTGACTATGCCTTATCAATCCTTGGAATCATCTGACCCTTGGGTTGTACCTAGTCCTCTAGAATTCAATGTGCTCGGTGACACTATGCCACTTAGCCCAGCCGAGGCCGCATACGTAGCTATTCAATCTGCCTCTCCCTCTCTGGACAATCCACATTTATTGACATCGGATGCATACTCGGTGCCCTCATGGTTGGATTCCTTGTCGTCTGTTGTTGATTACATTTCCAAAATTTTTCCTTCGGATGAATCTATTATGGAAATGCTTAGCATTGAAAATCTTCCTTGGGATGATAACCATCACTGATCCTCTTTTCTTCCCCCTTGTGAAGAAATTTGGGCAGATATACCATATATCTCCCCTCCTGGTGTTGATTTTTCATCATCTCCCATGCTTTCAACTTCCGATGATTTGGATCCGGTAGTTGACATGGTGATCTCTTCGATAGGGTTATTGGAGCTCGATCTCCTTACCCCTATCATGACCCTCGACATGTGTTCCTTCCAGAGTGATTCTCTTCCATTCGATGAAGATCTCTTGGAAGCCATGATCGATTTTTGTCCCTTGACATGGTACCCTTCTAGAGCTTTATCCTCTTGGAAGCCATGATCCAGACGAAACCACGAGCATAGTTTCTCTTCTCTGTGGCAAGCTCGTTAAAAAATGAAGCAGAGGCCTTGAGCATAGTTTTCCTCTCTGTAGCAAGCTCGTTAAAAAATGAAACATCAATCTGGGGATCGAACCCGGAACCCTGAGCATAGTTCTTTTCCTGTGTCAAGCTCGTTAAAAAATGAAACAGTCACCTCTCTCAAACCTTCATTTCATCCACCTGTATCCTTTTTCTCCATCTAGCACAGAAATTGGTGACAACCTCAAAGTCGGTGAATGCATTGAATCTTGGGGGGCATGTCTCCAGCCTTTGATGATCATTCTGGAGCTAAGCCACCAACTTTCAAGCTGGGGGCATACCGAGCTTAGTCTTTGTTCTTTCTCGTGCTCATAAATACATGAGAATGTAACTGGGTAAAGTTTTATCTCTTTTTCAGACCCGTACGGATACACGAACACACGAAAAAGGAGTCCCCCTGGAGTCATCTTTAAACCCTTTTCAGACTCTCTAAATATGAAAAGATTGTCGAGTGATCTTGCTTCCTTTCACACTCATTAAAAGTTTTGAAAGGGCATCTTTCGAGTGATATTTTATCTCTTTTTCGGTCTCGTTAGACTAATGTACAAAAAAGGAACTGAGAGAGTTCTCTTTTAAGTGTTTTTCAAAACTCTATAATCCCGAAAAACCTTCGAGTTTTCTGTCTTTGGACTCGTTAAAACACACATTGATAGGCCCATATGGGACCGATCCCTTACTTCTTCCGGTTCGTTAAACAAAGGAAGAGGAGCTTACCGAAGGTGAGTTATATCGAGCATGTGTTATCCTCCTCGAGCTCATTAAATAAAAAAGAGGTACTCATCTATCTGGATGGGGGAAAAAATTGAAAGGAGCAAGCCAAGCAGTCTCTTGAGAATATTATCCAGCAATTCTTAGAGTCGCCCTTGAACACGGAACTTTGTCATTTTCATGCATCATAATCCACTGAACCTCTGCACTGAGCCAATCCTTTGAGTTCCTTTCACTCCTTTTGGTCACCCAACGCAAGTCACCATATCCACTGCATAAGTGTTGGTCCACATCAGGTTTCTCTGTTGTGTCGCAGTGTTCAAGGGAAGTGTCCGCCTCGAGAGTCAGCCATCCCAAATATCTTGCCTCAAAACCTGTGTCAGCCCATGTCCATGTGGTATACCAATTACATCTCCATGTCTGTTTCATGTCGTTGATTGGGGATACATCAATGCCCTCCCTCGACGAGTCTATTCCTGTCGACTTCAACACATTATCCAAGAATTAGACTTAGAAACCAGTTAGTACTTTGGGACCTACATGCCTCAATGGCAAGCCTCCTCACATTCGACAGTAGGCTTACATCATTGACCTCTGATCGGATGATTCCATGGATGTTCAACTTCATCTCATATATTCACATTCGCTGGAATGTACTAGGGTACCTTGGGAATCATTAACATTAATGGTGATCTCCCTTTCACTTGTTAACGGTTCACACCATTGACTGGTGATCAAGTGGTTTCTTCCATGTTCGACATCAGGACATCTATTTACATGGTTAGAATCGTACCACATTGAGATTGGTAAGAAGAGCCTGGGTTGAGTAACCACTTTGATATATGCTTTGCCCAGGCTGCGAAGGAGTTTCTATTGAACAAAGAACACATACACTGTCACATAGATCCACTTTGTATTGGTCGTGGCTATGTCTCGTCATCTCGTATATCCACTGTGTATTCTTCGTGGCTACGATCAATCTGAGTCATCAGAGTATAGATCCACATTGTATCTTCGGTGGCTATACCTTTTTCTCAATACAATTATGGATCCGCAGTGTATTTTATGGCAGCCATATCTCGCAAGTCTTGATCACCCAAGCATATGTATGTCTGCCTTGGGTTTTGACATATGTCATGATATTTGTTGGATGTTTGTGTGCAGCTTCCTTCAGGTTCTCCAAGTCCATAACCTTGCTTGAACATCTACAAAGAATTTTAGTTATCAGTTCGCATCTTCTAGCTTCATACTTTGGGGGGCATTCTGTTACACGTCAAAATTACTCAACTGGATAAGTGTCGCATGTTCCTCTCAATTGTTGTAAGTGTCGCATCTTCCTTACAACTTTCGCAAGTGTCACAAGTTGTTCACAAGTGTCACAAACATTGTCCAAGCATACTTCCATAATGACGACACTAAGGAGGCACTTAAAACATCTCATACACTTGATTTGGAGAAGGGGAACTGGTTAACTGAAGTCAAGGAACTCTTAGGACCTGAGAAGAACTCTTAAACAAAGGTTCTGAGGGTTAGCGCTCCCCTACATCATCCTTAGGAGCACTAGCGCTCCACTATAAGGCCTCAGGGAGCGTTATAACGCTCTCCTGCCCCTCTGAAGGAGAGCTATCCACCTTTGGAGCACTGGCGCTTCCCTCAAGCTTCCTAGGGAGCGCTACAACACTTTGATGCCCCTTTTGAGGGAGAGCTACCTAATCTGAGGCAGTGGTTGGCCCGTTGAGGAGAATAAGGGGAGGATCTTTCAAGTTTAGAAGGTAGTTGCATTCAAATTCTTGGTTCTATCAGGAGATCCCTGATCTAAGGAGGAGGTTCCTCAACTTGTTCTAAAGATAACTCAAAAGGTTAAGCTCCTCTTAACCTATATAAGAAATATCTATAATGGAAAAGGAGAATCACACCAAACTTATGATCTTATAAGTGGTGTTGGAAGAGAAAGAATTGCTAGCACGAAACCTATGATCTCATAGGAAACACACAATCATCCAAAGGAGAGTGATCAGTGAAGCTGTTGTCATCCAGGTTGTGGATCTTTTGAGCAAGGGTTAGACGAAGGGGACTTGACAAAGCCGTCGCATTCGCATCTACGATTGTAAGTACTGTTGTCATTATTCTCATTAATATGACACGCTTGGCCTGTTTATTTTTAGTTTGTGTCTGATGTTACATGAACTTATCATTGATAGATAGATCTGTTTTCAAGCTAATATCAATAGAGTAGGAAGTGGTCATATCTTGTTTGTCTATAGGACTCAGCGAGGAGCAAAGGATCAGAGCTCAACTCAGAGCGTGCAGGGACAAACGTTGATAAAGAGGTACTTCTATTCTCCTTCCTTCTCATGTGTTAGTTTGTACAGATTTGAAAGGAAGTCAGTGTCCACGTTAAGCATTTTCTGTCTTAGAGTTAGGGTCAAGCTCTTTGAGGCAATCTACCTGTCCGCAGGGAGATTTTCCTACAACAACCCTTCCAGTTCAACACAAGAGGTTTACACAAGACTTAAGATTTCTTAACCCAAACAGGGGATTTATTTTAGAGTGACAGTCTGAATCAGGACTTAACCATTTTGAGGTTTCTCCAGTCTCTTAATACAATTTACACCAAGCAATAAACCTACTACTTGGCATTCAAATGAGGATTTGATTCCCTCAACCATTTGTACGATTCCTTAATCATTCAAGACAAAATGCAAGGTCTCCTGCTTATATATGCACTAAACATGAAATTCCATACAAATACATTATAATACATGTTCATATTTACAAATACAGACATCCGTCCATACATTTCAATTCAATTACATAGAGTATAAATATACTTATCTATTTATAAGATGTAGGTGACCAATTGAGTGTGGGAAAATGCCTTTCCACCTAACCATAGTCTCTAAATGATTAGTCATTTCGACAGTAGGCCACCCCTGTGCCAAGACATGATACCACCATGGAATCTCTCTCAGGTTCTAAAGGTGATTTTTGGTAACAGAAAACTATTCTTTTTATTAGACCCAAAAAAATTGGTTTGGTCTCCCTCTTTTTTTGTCTCCACTCATGCATTATTCTCTTTCATTCCCCATGTAGGAAGGTTCTTGACCTATCCTCTTCCTTCTGTTAGAAAGAACTCATGGGTAAATTTGGGGCTGTAGGATTGGTACTTTGTTGTACCTTTGACTGACAACTTCTGTTTTCCTAGCCATATTTCCCATACCTATATTCATGGGGGTGGTTGGTTGTTCAACTACCAACCCCTTCTGATTAACTGATTTGTCTTGAAATCAAGGCTAAGGGAAATGATTTGAATATTTCCAAAATAATATCTCAACAAGGAGGTTTGGGTCATTGTAGCATAATGAACCCCCTCAATATGTTTCCTCACTGTTTCCTCTAGTGGTATCATGGCCCATACTTTCAAGGCTTCACCCATCAGTCAACTAGTTGACATTTAAAAAAAAAGAAATACAATTACAATTTTTATATGCCATGATTTGGCAATCATTAACATGATTAATTAAATATAATCAAGGTTTAAAAAGGGGGTCTTACAATCCCCCCACCGCTTAAAAGAAACACTATCCTCGATGTTCTTCTCAACAACACCTGCCATGCCTTTATCTTTCAACTACCTTAGCATTATCGTTTTTTTCCTCACAGCCTGGTATTCACTCAAAATATGGAGTTTTAGAACATGGCTTCAAAAATTTCAAACAACAGGCATATTAATCCTAATTTTATGCAAAAACATTTTATTGTTATTCATGATTCAAGAGGAAAATTTACATATCAGCACAATACTTATCGATGTATTTCATGGATCTACATCAATATGGATATCACATTTACTTGACTCACTGTTTTCTCTTGAAATACTAGGCTCATGATCCCAAATCATTAGAAATAAATATTTATCGAAGTCTCCTCTTCCTTGAGGTCACCCACCTTCCAAGCTAAGGCTCAAACATCCCCTTCTATGCTATATAGTCCCTCGGGAAATCCATCTTTCTTGCCAAGGATTTCTCTCCCTATAAGAGTTTTAGGGACTTCACGGAGTCTTACAGCTGAGGTGTCCCCCAATATTACTCTGTCTAGGCATCCCTCTGGCCCATTTTACCACAACACAACAATATCCTTTTTCCACACCTTCCAACTTGACAACCATCATCTGTCCCTTTAGTAAAAATCTATAATCTCACCTGTATCACGTGCATATAGTGAGTTTCGTGATATATCATCATCCATTTCAATCAAGACTTTCTTCGAAATACGCCATCCACAAATTTCCATTTCACTTTTCCATTTTCAGATATGTTCCGTACAGGAACCAAATTCCACAAGCTCGAGACTTTTTTCCTTGGGTAGTTTGGCTCTTTTACAATTAACAGGCATTAGTCTTCCTCATGGGTTTACAATACTTCCATATCCAAGACCCTTCTTCCCACAATTCATTCTTCACACAACCAAGCATTTTGTTAGCTCTCATGCACGTTATATTTTCATTACACACTTGCAATTGCTTCCAAACAATTTTGGAACTATGCATACTAACAATTTCATCACATTTAATTGTTTAAATAAACTAAAAGGAATTATATTTACTTACACATAATTCATTTAAGCATACCAAGCCTTTCAAAATGTAATCAAACATTAAGCGTATTTAATCAATGTGCCAATTTCAATGGACACATTCATACACAACACACCCTTGCATTGATGTCATATTATCACTTTTCAAGTTAATTACCCTGCCATGGTGTGTTGGGACTCAACCGAATTCTCACCACATGGTTTCTTTGTTCACATTCATTATTACAAAAGAACTTTGTTTCCTTTTTTGAGATGATCATGACCTCAAATCAACATATGTTGTATGAAATCAAAATTTTATATAAATGTCTTCCAACATTCTTTCTTTATTGACAATCAGGGTGCCAATGTTCATGGCCACTCATGTTTCCTCTTTTTATTATTTCATAATTATGGTAGGAGATTTGAAGATCCTCCATCTATAATGGTAAATCCAATACCTTCCTTATCATGCAAGAATGGATCTCCTCAATGCATCCAATCAATGTGATGTTTACGAGCACTTTTGTTCACATTCATTCATGATTAATTAATGCATTCATGCCACATTTGTCCATGAATTTCTTGCAAGGATTTCAATCATCCTTGACTGTTAGAGGCTCGTCCCTCTTATAATTCAAGTTACCTTCTTTCATGAATCATACCATACTTGAGTATCAATGGAATACAACAACCACTCAAAATCACATTGATATTATCGAGGTAATAAAACATTTCAAAAGGGATTCTTACCCAATTCATTTCAATTCTCATGTCACATGGGCATGAAATATTTATACATATTCTAGATGCTAGCACTCCCTATGATATTACCTCATCAATGGTGCTTCATGGGAACTTCTAAACTCCCTTTGACAACTTTCAACATCAGTCTTCTTGTATTTATCCTCAGCTTGAGTGATCCGGATTTATGAGCGGAACAAAATGGATAAAATATTGAATACAGTAACACAGAGAAATGGAGAACACCATTAGATATCCAATGAACAATAACTTCTATTGAATAAATGAAATAGGATGAAACTGTAAAATTGCAAAACTGAAAACAACTTGCTCGAATGGTGGTAGCTATCTCTGAGAATATATGTGGTTGCTACGTGCATCTGTATGATAAAAATGATTACAATGAGGCTCCATGAATTCTAAAACCCTAGACATCCAAAAACCTAACCCTAAGAGGTGAAACGCCAAAAATTATGTGGGCCTTGTTGGGTAAGTTGTTACCTCAACTTCCTTAGGTTGTAACTTTTGCATACGACCTTTGTTTTAGGCATGTGATAACCCATTGGAAAAGTCTTTTTGTGAACTACACATTATGCCATCAAACTTGAATTAGTCTACAATTTGACTATGGCAAGCCAAAAAAACAATGTTTAGGGCCCCAAAATGGACCTGGAAGTACAAAATGATGTGTTGACATGAAAAATTACAAAATAATCCAGTTGGATTAGGTGGGAGGCCACCAATCTCCACCTGGAAGATGTGTAGGGATTCAGACAACCTCAGAAGTGTAGAACCCACAATTACAAAGAAGTACAAAAGAATGCGTTGAATTGAAAACTGTCAAGAGAAGATAGTTGGAATAGGTGGGTGGCCACCAATATCCACCTGGATCAGTCCTCTCCCCTTAAGAAGAAATGTTCTCCATTGCGTTGAGTTCCCCCATCAGGTGAAGAAACTTATGTTGAATTTGGCCTTGGGTGAGCCACTTGCCTTGGTGTAGGAGCTTCCATGCCTTGAAAACCCAATAAATATGGATCCTCTGCTCATGAGTGCCCTTGACATGTGTGTCCACTATCTGATCAGTGGATTCCTATTCCATGTATCTAGGGTTGAGCTCTGTTGGTGTCAGTTGTTATGCGATCTCTGAGGTGTCCAATAGTGGTGGAAAATATGGCTGAAGGAGCTCCACATTGAACACTAGGTGCAAGCCAAGGAAGGGTGGAGTGTTGGGCTCAAAATAATTTCTACCCACAACCTTGGTGATAGTGTAAGGCCCATAGCATAGTGGGCGGAGATTTCGATGGGGCTATGTAAGGTGATCTTTCTACAAATGTAACTAGGCCTTGTCTTGCACTTGAAACTGGTGTGGTACACTGTTTTGATCATGGCACTACTTGTACTTAGCATTGAATTTCTGCAAAATATCATGGACCTGTTGGAAGGTGCTAAATCTGCTCAATGAATCTGGTGGATTTTTTGGCCTCAGAATAAACATGGGAATGTTTTTCCTATGTGGTTACAAGAGTTAGTGAAACATCAATGGGACCTAGGGGTTGTAATCCCAGCCCCACCTGAAATGGGATATGGTTGGTGGATCTATGGAGAGCTTTGTTGTAGTTGTGCTGGACATAGGGAAGACTCTCATCCCATGTATGCATATGCTTAGAGTTTTACATGCGCAAGATGTGCACAATCATCCAATTAACGACCTCTATTTGGCCATCAGTTTGTGGGTGGAAATTAGTGGATTTAGTGAGCTTGGTGTCCAAAAGTGACCATAGACTCAACCAAAATGTGCTGAGGAACATTTTGTCCTGATCAGAGATGATGGTCGGTGTTATCCCAAAATGGACCCACACGTGTTCAAAGAAGAGTTTGGCAGTATTTGTTGTTGTGATGCTTTTCTTGCAGGATATGAGGATGACCATCTTCAAAAACTGATCAACTACCACAAATACACAATCATTTCCTTTCTTTGTGGACAAAAGGCCAGACATGTAATCCATCAAGATGGATTCCCAAGGCCTCTCAGGAGTAGGAAGAGGGGTGTATAATCCTTGGGTCTTGATGGTTGACTTGGAAATGGCACAAGAAGTGCAAGATCTGATATACTTGCTGATATCCTATCAAAGTTTTGGCTAATAAAAATGTTTCTGTAGAATGACCAAAATTTTGTCCACACCAAAATGTCCTGCCATCTGAGTGTAGTGAGCCTCCCAAATTATCTTTGCACACTCACTTGAAGGAACACAGAGATGGACCAGATGGCATAGAAGTTCATCCTGAATGTGAAAATTGATGACATTCACGCATGTACCCAAGAGCTGATAGGTGGTGGTGAAGTCTGAATCTTGTTGATAAAGTTGGGGCCACTTAGATGCCTCATGTACACAGGAATGGAGCATAGTGGTGAGTGCAGCCATGGGAGGTCAACTGAGGCAGTCAATGACACGATTTGTGCTCCCTGTCTTATACTTGATGTTGAGATGGAACTGTTGTAGGTAGGTGGACCACTTCCGATGGAAGTGATTCTGCAACTTCCCCTATGTCTGTATGAACTGCAGAGGCTTGTGATTAGTGTGGATGATTGTATCCTTTCCTAGAATGTAATTTTTAAATTGACGACAAACTTGTACAATGTAATACATTTCCTTGTCATAGGTGGGGTATTTCCGGACAATATTTGAGAGTGTCTCACTATGGTATGCTACCGGATGATCGTGTTGAGTGATAATTGTGCCTACAACATAGTAAGATGCTTTAGTCTCAATATCGAATGGTTTTTACAGATTGAGTAAGGAGAGTAATGGATTTGAGCACAAGCGATGCTTCAGATAATCAAATTCTTGTTGTTTTTCCTTACCCCATGCGAACTTTTCCCTGCCACCACCCTAGGTCACTTGGCTAAGGGCCCATGCAATATGGGAGAATCCCAACATGAACCATCGGTAGAATTTGGCTAGTCCCAAGAAGCATCGAAGCTCAGTTAGTGTGGTCGAGGCTGGACAATCACAGATGAATTGGATATTAGCTAGATCAACATGTATCCCATGCTCATCAACAATGTATCCCAAGTATTGGAACCTGTCCATGCTAAAGGAGCATTTTTTCAAGTTGGAATAATTGCTACAAAGTGCTCAAAACCTGCTAAATATGTTGCATGTTCTCCTCCCAATTTTTTCTAAAGATGAGGATGTCATCCAAATATACCACCACAAAAGAGTTGGTGAAGGGTCTCAATACATCACCCATCAACCTCATGAAAGTGGCTGATGCTTTTGTTAAACCAAAGGGCATGATGAGCCATTCGAAGGGACCTACTTTAGATTTGAAATTTGTCATCCATACATCAGTTGGTTCGATGGGAACCTGGTGGTAGCCAGACTTTAGTTCAATCTCACTGAAGAGATTTCCCCCCTTGAGTTGGTCAAGAAGGTCATAAATTCTAGGAATTGGGTACAGGTTCTTGACTGTTATTTTGTTTAATGCTCTGTAATCAATGCAGATCCACCAAGTCCCATATTTCTTCTGCACTAGTACAATTGGGCTTCCACAAGGGGAAGTGTTAGGTCTTATGTGCCCTTTTTGAAGGAGATCTTGGATCTGACGCTTGATTTCGTCATTTTCCATCAACGAGTGATGATATACTAGTCCATTAGGAAGAGGTGCACCGAGGGTTATATCAATTGGATGCTTGACTTGGCAATGCGTCGATACCCTGGTGGGTGAGGAGAAGATGTCTCTATACTCTTCCATGATCCCGTCCACTTGCTTCTATTGCAAAGAGAGGTTCTGTGTAGAGGCCAAGGATGTGGTGACGTCCTTCCACTTACTATGAGCCCAGATCACAAAGAAGACAAACTTCCTGGTCTGTTAAACTACCTTATTGTATTTCTTAGCATAGATTAAAGAAATAGTGGTAGGTGGTGCTACTTATGGAATCCATTACAACTATCTACCCAAAGTAATAATAAAACTGTGGGGTCTAATCTCATACAGAGCATGTTTCTTCCAAAAATATGGTTGTCCTAAAATAACATCACAAAATTCAAGGGGAGCAATATCACACAACACCTCATCTTTGAAATGATTCATGCTGTAGGGCACATGACACTGTTGGCTGACACGTATATCTCTTCCTTGGTGAAGCCATTTTATGGTGTAGAGTTGCAGGTGTGGTGTCATCAGAAGTTCCAACCACTTGATGACCTCTGTTGATATCAGGTTCTTCTGATTTCTACTATCGACAATGAAATGAAGCAGAGCCCCCTTTACCCACATCTATGAGTGAAAGATGCATTCCCCTTCCTCTGGTTCTTCTAGTTTGCTTGGTTTGACTTTGGTGGTAGCGACAGTGGCACTGGGTACAACATCGATAATCCACTTCCCTCCTTTTGGATTTGATTCAAGGTCAGAATCGATCTCTGATTCTGAAGCTTTCATCTCGGCCACAAGTGACTGCGTGGAGTGACATTCTTCAGTTTTGTGCCAAGGGATTTTATGGTATTCACACCATTTTCCTGTGTCCTTCTTCGACTTCTCATTAACCTTGTTGTATTGCAGATTGGACTGGTTTTCCTGAGAGTGGCCATCTCTTCTCTATCCCTTGTTGTGTGCATTGGGGCCACCTTTTTCCTTCTTTGACTGTGAGGAGTTTGCAGATCCAAATTCTCACCTCTTCTACTTAAATTTCTACTCGATCTTGAAAGCATATCTATAAGTAATACCCAATGATGCGATGTCCATAAAATCCATTTCTGTTTGAATGTATCTATGAAAACATCCATGGTATGTCAATACCAGATGTCACTGAGAGTATTTGATACCCAATTTGGTGCGCAGGGTATGGAAAATATTGGTGAACTCTGGTACCGTATGGTCCCTCTCTTGACATAGGGTGCTCCATCTTGTGTACTGGTCCTTGTAGCTTCCAATAGGGTAGTACTATTCTTTAATGACATCCCTAAAAGAATCCCATGTGGGGGTGACTGCAAATATTTCATATTCCTCTATGGCCCTTTGCTCAGAGTAAGTATCCCACCAATCCTTAACATGGGGGATGAAATTGAGGAGTGCAAAATTAATTTTTTCCCTATCAGAAAAATGGTGGACCAAAAATTATCCTTCCAGCAGATTCAACCATTTATCTACAACATCCACATCTATCAGTCCTTCAAATAATGGAATATAAAAATTTACATGTACCTTGAAGGGGGTTGCATGGCCGCTTGATGAAGAGGTTTCTCCTATAGGCAGTCGTCGAAGGATCTGTGCAAAGTTGTGCATCATTTCATTCGTTTATCGCGTAAGGGATTCCTTGAGAAACATTTTAAAAGGATCTCCTGCTCCATCATCTTTATTTTTGTCCCCCATGGGTTTTTTCCAGGCTCGACGTGACCGATCTTACAAAGGATTGACCGGTTCGAGTCCCAACTTCTTTTACCCAGATCTTGTCGGGGACATGCACGAAAAAAAATAAATGAAGACCATATTTATTTGATACGACTAATCTGTATTTATGAGTGGAAAAAAATGAATAACAGATTGAATATAATAACACACAAATATGGATAAAAACAACAAATATCCAGTGAACAATAACTTCTATTGAATAAATAAAATAGGCTGAAACTGTAAAACTGCAGAACTGAAAACAACTTGCTTGAATGGCGATAGTTATCTCTAAGAAGAGATGTGGCTACTACCTGTATCTGTCTGAGCATAATGATTACAATGAGGCTCCAAAGGCATTTTTAACATTACTCATGAATTCCAAAACCCTGTACATCCAAAAACCTAACCCTAGGAGGTGAAACACCAAAATTTATGTGGGCCTCGCTAGGTAACTTGGTACCTCAACTTCCTGGGGTCTTAAATTTTTCATATGACCTCCATTTTAGGCGCGTGATAGCCCATTGGAAAGGTCTTTTCGATAAATACACATTATGCTGTAAAACTGTAACTTCGTCTACAATTTGACTGTGGCAAGCCAAAAAAACACTGTTTAGGGCCCCAAAACGGCATGGAAGTACAAAAATATGTGCTGACATGAAAAATTCCAAAATAATCCAGTTGGATTAGGTGGGAGGCCACTAGTATCTACCTGGAAGATGTGTAGGGCTTCATACATCCTCAGAAGTGTAGAACCCACAATTACAAAGAATTAAAGAAGAATGTGCTGAATTAAAAAATGTCAAGAGGATCCAGTTGGAATAGGTGGGTGGCCACCAATATCCACCTAGATCGTTGAGGTTTTCTACCATTGTTAGTTGTCCTTCCTAAAAAACTCCAATACTTTACTACACATAACATGCATAATCACATTCATAATCATATCAATTATCATATTAATTAAAAATGTATGTACCATAACATTTAAATCAGTAAAACATTCCCAGATATGTTCCAACATATCTATATGCACTCTACTACATTTCTCCTCAATGTGTTTACTAGTGAAATCACAATCAAATTTCAGTTGTTTTAGTATCCTACAACCATACAACGATCATCATTCTCATGCCAAATCATTTACACATAATCGACATATCATCCTTCTCATCCTATAGAAACACAACAAACAACAAGGAAAGGAGTCAAGGGATTTTCCCTCTTTCCAACTCCTTTACACAATCATAAATTTCCAGTTCTATTGAACTATTCTCAAGGCCTCACGACCTTTGCACAACATGGATTCACCAAGATCATTTATTTAAACATATTTGTTAACTTATTTTCCTTTTACCAATTGTACTTTTAAAGTACACAACTCTGTCTCATAAATAAGATTTTTAAAGTGAGGAAAGTGTTCCTCAATTTCTCATTTATTGCCCATGCAATTTATTCCTCTTGGGATTTTCCTACTCTGTTCCTTGAGCAGTTTCATCTTGACATTCTCTGGATAAATCAACATGATACAACACCAATATTTTAGTTCACAATTTAATCATGAACTAGTGCATTCCACACATTTAGTAAATAGAAATCATATCAGTCACCATTTATTGATATATTATTTATTCATGCCTTATATTAAAATGCAATCTAGGATTTTACACAAATAGGCCTCGCATCCCACTGCCTAATTCTCAATAGTCATTAATGTTATGACTTTGTTCTCCTAACGAATTTCTTTACACAATTCCTCCACATATAACTTCTTCAACATGCAACTTTCCTTGTTGCATATTCATCACTATCTGAAATGACCTCCACCTTGAGTCAACCTCAGTTTTCTCATTCCATGGATTTACCCAATATTTCATAAAGAGTATAAACATGCATTCTTATTATGCATTCAGATTATACATTCAAACCGATACCTCTATTTTATTAGCTTGCATTCACATTGTCCTTTCATGAACTTAACCACATGCCTCAACATATTGTGTGTCCACCATAAATACACTCTACAATTTCATATGCATATTTATTTAAAATTATTTAACTCATGATTATTTACATTCATTCACATGAAAACTTTAAAGTAATTATCAAAATCATATTTCCTTCTTTCATAACACAGAGCATTCTGGTTCATTTCTCTTTCAACATTTTACACCAAATTTTCTCGAGGAATGAAGTACACCTTCCTCAATCTGTTATTTAAACAAGACAATTCAAACCCTTATATGTAGGGTTAGCCATGCATCCATGGCATTATTTTTTCCATGAAAGCACACTCCTTGCCTTACTTCCCTTTTACTCAGGCAGTCATCCCATGCCTTGAAGAAAATAAGTATATCTATATATGTATTATGCATGTGCATTGTTTGCACATTTTTATATTATTCATTCATATTTATCTCATATTAATATAATCCTTCTTTGAAAAGAACTTACAACCATCCACATGACTAGTTTCCACAAGCATAATCATACTTATGGTGCCTTCTCTCATGGAAACATACAACAAGAAGTCACTCTTTCTCAACTACTATAAAATCATTTACAATTATAAAATACAACTAGGTAATTACAACATTACCCATGGTAGTAAAATGCCCAAATCCATCTTCCTTTCATGCTTCAAACCATTCTTGGTCAACCTATCTTTTCCAAGGGAATTCCTTTCCTAGATTCCCTCTTACTATTTCTTGAGAATGTCTAGCCATACGTGCATGGATATCATCCGCATATGGATGTTATCTAATCCATTAGCCTATAGGAGATTTCCCCAACATTCTTTCTACTTGATTCAGGATCGATACTTTACTGATCCTTTGCCTTATCTTCATAAGGATATAAACAATAACATCATCAACATTCTTATTCTTTATGTCGTTAGCCTTTCTGCTATTATCAAATCATATTTTTCCAAAATGATTCCTGACACCCCTATGTTAGAAATATTAGATGTGCTCGTTTAACCATAGACAATATAAAAATATTGTCACTCAACCATAGGCCGAAGCCACCCCCGAGAACCTTAACCTTGATAGAGAGAAGAATGTTGCTAGAAAATCAATAGACAACCAAGGATAATGCACCAAGCAAAGATAACCAAGACTGATCAGAAAGTCCAACCCCCAAAAATAGAAATTATAGGTTGCAGGAACTGCAACTGCAGCTGCTCCCCAGACTTGCGCACTTACCCAGTTTCTGCAGTGAAAAATTGTACATTTATGCAGTTTTGAGCTGTGTGTACCAAATGAGATATGGATTCTTGTATTTATACTATTTGTCTTGAGTTGTCTGGGCTGAATTCTCATTCTGGAGGCTAAACACTTAATATTAAATATTTCCTTTAGTTGAATTGTCTTCTGGGGTTATGTCCAATGCTTTAGGGTTTCTTCTTGCTTCCCAAAATATTCTATTCTTGTCAGGGTTACACGTGGAGGTAAATACCTCCTGCGGGTACCATAATATCAACACTCCCTCCTATCTAGGGAGGTATTGAAGGCAATGGTCTTGAGCACGAACATACCATTCAACCGGTAGCATCAACATATCTGTACAATCTATCTCATGATTAGATCACTAGCACCATTATCACTATCATCTGATAGCATCAACTGCATCATCTCTCGAATCCATACTCCATATGAGTAATTAGGCATGATGTTGAATAAGTCACTCACTCCACAGAGTGATACAAGGACCATTCTTCTAATCCAGACATACATCCTAGAAGAATGATTGTCACAACATATGCTAAAAGTTATGCCATGGACTACAGAGACCATTCCTATAGGAATGCCAATCTAGGACTAGTTTCCAATCAGGCAATATGTACCATAGAGATCCATCTCAACCTATATGCCTTAGAGAATATGGGTCCTAAACCATTTTCCTAATCGGGCCCAAATCTGTGGCTTAGGAAAATACTAGTCCATGACATGTCAACAAACTATCAACCTGGACCATTCTCCACAGAGCGAATACCTATCCACCAACAATATGTTCTATCTCAACCATTCTTCTCCTGGAGAATGTTTGTACACAATCACACTGACAACTGATAATCATTTTCAACACCATTGATAGTCTACATGGAAATTAGAACAATGTCATTCAATAAAACACAACTATGTCTATCCATAGTAGTACACAACTACAATACAATGGTACACTACCACACCAAGTAGCACATGACTACTTAATCAATGAAAAATATTCATTACCAGTGGAACACATGCATGTTATAAGATAAATCGGTAGGTGCAGACACTAACTGATCTCCCTAGATCCACCTAGATCTAGAACAAAACACACTAGAACATGACACTTTCCTTAATTTTTAGATATTGAATTTACTAACTAAAGAGGGATAGGTGACATAGTGTTTAAACACCGCTTCTTCTTTCCATCACCATCCTAGCTCTGTTCCAATGCTCATACAATGATGAACCTGCAAAATAACGCAACCAACCAAAGTGATAGTAATAGAATAAACTCAATATAAACCTATGTATGTGATC
>JZKD02S1729515.1:265365-290228 GCA_000966675.3 Picea glauca | reverse complement strand
TTATAAGTTGAAGAGGATAAGGTGAGGAGGTTAGGATGATCCCACTAAATCATGAAAGCGAGTAAGATCCAAACCATTCAGATGCCACCTCACCATGGAAGTTTCTCCTTCTAGATGCATAGAGAAGATGCTCGTTTTTCCCACGTATGAGAATTTTCACACCCTGCCTATATAGAAACCTGCGAACACTTCGATACCTAGCTATGGTGTAGCCTGCGAAGATCAGGCATGTTCGCACCCTGCCTATATAGAAACTTATGAACATCCTCTTTAATAAGGTTTTTACGAAGGAGAATGCAACTTCTTTTCTCAGGAAAAGTTCTTCTCCCTTCTTTCTTCAGGAACTCGGGCCACTGACCCCTCTGAAGGCAACAGATAGGTTTACATCATTAACGGTCATAGGGATGACAAAAATAATGTGATATCCCCCCAAAGTATGAAGTTAGAACAGAGTGATAGCTGAAATACTTTGTCGAGTGTGTGTAGGGAATAAGGAACAATCAATTGGAAACCTGCCAACAAACAAGGAAATACAGTACAATAATATATCATCACTGAGGTAGGAATTCCCATACTCAGAATACAAATGACTCAAAGAATAATTGTCGACATGCGAAGATCCATGTCAAGTAATATAGGTCATGGCCACCAAACATACACTGTGGATCCATGCCAATATGACTCAAATCTGAACATAGCCACGAAAAATACAATGTGGATCTATGCAACAGTACAAACTGAATATACTCCAACGCAACCTAAATCCATGAGAAAATATTCAGAGTCTTCATCTCCACCACTCTATAGTACGAATCTAACCATGCGAATACATGTGCTAAAGTCAAACATGGTAGAAACCACTTGATTACCGGTCATTAGTGAATATCGTTAACAAGTGCGAGATAAATCACCATTAATGTCAATGAATCCCAAGGTATACTAGTACAATCCAACGAATGTGAATCAATGAGCTGAGGTCAAACACTCGGCGGAATCTCCCAATTAGGGGTTAATAATGAAAACCCACTGTTGAAAGCGAGGAAACCTTCCATTGAGGCATGCAAGTTCCAAGGTACCAATTGATTTCTAAGTCTAATTCATGGATAATGAGTTGAAGTCGATAGGAAAAGACTCGTCACAAGAGGGCCTTAATGTATCCCCTATCAATGGCACGAAATGGGTAAAAATATTTGATGTAGATTAGAGTAACCAGTAACTTAGGACTAACTCAGGGATGGATGACACCATAGAAGGCTTAAGGACTGCATAAATGGCCGACACAATAGAAGGCTTTCTGAGTTGAACTTCTCTTTGAACATATTGACGACACGACAACTGTCTTGGAAATACTGACTCAACAATAGGGATCACAGACCAACGGGTAATATTATAAGGAGTATGATCAAGAGATGATCGTATTTTCCAACCTAGACACAAGGTGAGTGAAAGGGTGTCATGTTCAAAATCGACTCTTCCATGGAATACAGGTTTAGACACATTTCTTTCCCAAATTCCCCCCCACCATTTCTAGCGAGTACCTCTTTATTTTTACACAAGCTTGAGGAGGATAACATATTATTGAAATTGAAGCTCATCCTTTGGATGAGTCCCTCGCAGTATGTTTAACGAGCCCTAGGAAGGAGTGGTTTGGTCCCACATGGGCCTTTCAATGTTTGTTTTATGAGTCCAAAGAAAGAAAACTTAGGTTTTTTTCATGTTTATAGAGTCTAAAAAACACTTAAAGAGAACTCTCTCAGTTCCTTTTTCATAAATTAGTCTGATGAGATCAAAAAAGAGATAAACTATCGCTCAATAGATGTTTTCTTCAAATACTTTAACAAGCGTGAAAAGAACAAGATCGCTCGACAATATTTTCATGTTTGGAGAGTATAAAAAGAGCTTAAAGGGAACTCCAGTGGGTTCCTTTTTTGTATAACCTTTATGAGTCCTAAAAAGTGATAAAAGTATACTTGGTTACATTCTCATTTATTTATGAGAACAAGAAATAACAAAGACTAAGCTCGATAACTTATTCTCATGTATTTACGAGCATGAGAAAGAACAAAGACTAAGCTCGGGATTGTTTTCATTTTTACGCAAGCTTTAAAACAAAATAAAACTATGCCTGGACCTGGTTTCATTTTTACACAAGCTTGAACTAGAGGAAACTATGCTTGAGGTAAGTGGTTTCATTTTTACACAAGCTTGAACCATAGAAAACTATGCTTGGACTTCCCAACACATAACATATGGATGGTTGGTACTTAGCCCCCAGCTTAAGAAACTAGCGGCTCTAAATTCAACATGAAGTCCAGAGGATGAAATCATTGCCCCCCAATATTTGTTTCATCCAACTGCGGAGGAGAATGAAATGAAGCTTCAAATACTATACGTAGGAATTGACTCAAATAGAGAGGGGGAAAACTATTTCATTTTTTTAACGAGCTTGACACAGAAACAAGAACTATGCTCGCAACCTCTGTTTCATTTTTTAACGAGGTTTACACAGAGACAAAAAAATTATCCTCATAAGTGGTTTCATTGTTTAACGAGATTGAAATCATAAAACCATACTCAAATACCTCTGTTTCAATTTTTATCGAGGTTGCCTCAGAGACACAAAAACTATCCTCAGAGTCTCTCTTCTTGATCATGGATTCCAAGATGACAATGTTCCAGAATGATACCATGTCAAGGGACAAAACTCGGTCATGGCTTCCAAGAGGTCTTCACTAGATGAAAGAAACACACTCTGGAAGGACACCATGTCGAGGGTCATGACAGGAGTAAAGAGATCAGGCTCTAACAACCCTATCGAAGAGATCACCATGTCAACTACTGAATCTAAGTCATTAGAAGTTGAAGCCATGAGCGACAATGCCACATAATTGACCTGTGGCAGGGGAGATACCATCTACATATAAGAACCATTTAGGGAGGCAATCTAGTCGGGGTCAATGACTGAAAGTTGATCAACAGTCACAACTCGTCCATCGTGAGGGAAATATATCACACGAAAAAGAGTAGACACAATAGCTTTCATGGCATATACATAATCTTGCCCAAGGAGTAAATCGAAATCCAAGGGGTCTTGGACTACTATGAAGTCAATGAAGATAGTTTTCCCTCCCAAAGTTACAGGAAACTGACGAAGGGTCCCTAAAGGTTGAATAGTTCTTCTGTTAAAAGATAACAGATTCTGCATAACTGACACAAGCTGAGGAAAACCCAAAGCTTTCCAAGCAAAAGAGGACAAAATACTAATGGGCGCACCTTCATATATCAGTGTCTGAGGAACATCTCGACCACAAACCTGTACTGTAATCTGGAAAGGAATGTGAGAGGGAAGATGAGGTCCAGTTAGCACACCCCAATCAAAACAGATGGCCTCATTACTTGGAGGGGGTTCCACGGAAGAAGGAGGAATACCCACCAACATGGTATATTTTGTATCAATGAGAAAAACATGGGCAGTATCGGGTTCAATCCCTGGCATGAGAGTAGGATCGATCGATGGAGAAATCAGATCGACCACTTGGGTTTCCTTCTCCAACGTGATATTGGGGTCAACAGGTGGAAACAGATCGACCTCTTTGGTTTCACTCTCTGGAGGGAGAGTGGGATTGACTAAGGAAGGGATCGAATCAACCACTTTGTTAACTGGTTCAACTAAGGACATAACCATATTGACGACATGATCAACCAGATTGACCGACAGAGGCACCAGATTAATGATTCCATCAAATACAGGTGGGTCAAGAGTAAGCTTGTGATAAGCAGCTGAAATCTGAGGCTGGGAAACAGTGATGTCTTCCAGCAATTTTGAGGTTTCGTCCATAGGAGGGCAAAGGTGAGTTATATGACTCCCTTTGCATAACACACATGGGAAATTGACACTACTTTTCTTCTTCCCAACTGTTTCGTGACTAGTTGATGGGAGGTCATTAGCATGTTGTTCAGAGGTAGACGACATGGACTAGAAAGGAGTTGTAGACCATGCTTCTATGACCTTGGATAAAATAGGGCAATCCTTAAGAATATGGTTACCCTTACAAAGCCTGCAAGGGTACTTGGGCGTATGAGTTGTTTGGGTGATCTTGACATCATCAACACTCCCAGCATGATTAACAGTAACTGGTTGTTTTCCAACATGTTTGATAGTGGTTGGAGGTTTTGACCCTTGTTTGTCTTTCTTCTTCTTAATACTTCTTTTCTTCTTCCTCTTATTCATTGGGTTAGTAGCTTCATAACTTTCACTCGATGAAGAAGATGAAACAGAAGGAGACCTTGTAAGCGAAGAAGGAGAAGAAGACCTTACTGGTGAATAAAGTGAAGGATCAACACGAGGTTGATGCTCTTGGGGGGAAGTGCTTATGACCGAAGCACTTACTGCATTCGAGATTACCTGAGTGGAAAACAACCACATTGGAAATCCAATCGTGAGACCTGGAAGGCTCAAAGTAGCAATGTGAGGAGGACCAATGTTCCCATAAGAAGGAAAATTAAAAGGTTCCCCTGCAGCATGGGTTCCTTCATTGGTCATTTTTGGAACTGACGCCATTAAAATAAAGATCCAATCTAGAGTCCACTAGGAAAAACAAACACACGCTAAAAATCTAGTAAGAAAGCAAGCAAACAAAAATTTCTCACAATGAACTCACTAATTGGTGATGAAATCCAACGTCATGGGATCAAAGTAAGAAAGGGATGAGATAGAGCGGGTGGAAAAGTTACGTTGATGACCTTCTTAACGAACTTATGCCTTGGTTCAAGCTCCCACACATAATCATGGGTATACCCTCTAAGGAGCTCGAGTGACTTTGGACAACATCGATTCTAGGTACCGTGAAGACTTGCCCCTCCACAGTCACCTTGTGTAAAGAACCTAAAGAGAAAGGCCACTAAGGTTACCAATTACTATAGTGATGCCTGGGGAAATAGTCGACAGTCCGATCCACACGCAAAGGCAAGGTATCTAGCCCAAAATCAACTTGAAAGGCTTCCACTCATCATTGTGGGTATACCTTCAAGCGACACCCATAATACGCGCAATCTCTACACTAATACCAACAAAGTGGGGTGAGTAACTTTGCCAGTCTTAATGCGACCTCGTGATTGACCCTTGTGTGAGAAGGGATTTCTAGGAAAAAATGTAGTAAGTGGATTTAACTCTCCTTATCACAAGATACTATGTTTGTTTGCAGCTTTGGAAAGATATCTTTCACACCTATTCCAAAGCCCTACAACTAATCTAATGTAGGTTTGCTACCAAAAAATATAAAAATGTCTAATCAATTTTTATAAGTGCTTTATTTTTAAGGCTATTGTTACTCAAAAGGAAGATGGCATGGAAAATATGGTGTTTTGACTGACTCAAAAGTTATGCAAAGAGATGAAGATGCAATCTTTTCATTTTGATGAGATCTATGCTACGAGAAGAAGAAAACATTTATCATTCCCGGATGCACAATGTCCCAACATTTTTTAAAAACTCATCAATATCAATATCTTTAAGAAATGATCAAACTAGACTGTACACCAATACATGATTCATGCCCCCCCCGGCCATGAGGGGGAAATTTTTTCAGAATTTAAGACCAAAACAATGCCAAGAATCATGCAATTTCTCTACTTCAAATGCAAGGATGTCCCTAATCTAATATAAAGCAATAAATTAAATCTTTTTTGTTTCAAAATTTTCACTAAAAGCAATAATGAGCTTTCTTAAAACAAAGAAACCCAAACTAAAATTTTTCTTTTAAAGCGAACTATTCAGAAGAAATCTAATCTTTCCCTAAACAATTCTAAAGAAAACACATGCTTTGTAATTGAAAGACACTCAAAGTGAGAGACTAATACTTCAAAACCAAACACAACAAAGATGGTTAAAAGCAACTCAAAGAATGTCAAGCAAACTATAAACAGATCAATATAGGCTCCAAAAGTTCAATCCAACCGATCAAAGAAAAACTGGGCATCAAAATATAGCAAGACCCAATCCAAATTTTTTTTACAAGTAAGTTCTCAAGACAATAGTATATTACAGTGCAAAAATCAACAGTTTTCGCAGGCTAGCAATGGGTAGGGTGCGAAAATGTCGCACTGGTTTAAATAGTGAGGTGCGAAAATCAAAGTTTTTTGCATGTTGTATACAGGTGAAGTGCGAGAATGTTTGTAATCAAAAGGAATTTGGAAAAAGGACAAAGAGTATAAGTGAAATTTCATATCCAAAGATTCTGGATGGATCACCCACAGACTCAAAAACCAGAAAAAAAGTAATCAAAGCAAGGGAAACTAGACTAACTAGGAAACAATTCGTTCCCCGGTGGATTCGCCAATTTTGTTATAGGATAAATTGGTAGGTGCAGAAACTAACTGATCTCCCTAGATCCACCTATATCTAGAACAAAACACACCAGAACATGATGCTTTCCTTACGTTTTAGATATTGAATTTACTAACTAAAGAGGGATAGGTGACATACTGTTTAAATGTTGGTTCTTCTCGCCATCACCATCCTAACTCCATTCCAACGCTCATACAATGATGAACCTTCAAAAGAACGCAACCAACCAAAGTGATAGTAATAGAATAAACTCAATATAAACCTATGTATGTGATCAAGGAATCATACAATAAAACACAACAAGCTTTATAGGAAAGAATCATATTATTGTATCATATTAAATGTGAAAGAGAGATTAAAACCATGGCCTTGATGTCGTAAGGTCCCTTCCAACTGTTCTTCATTCCCCACACACTTCCACTCCAAGAATTCTGAAAGCATAGATCTGATAATATTCACAATCTATCTTGACAAAATGGCTCATCTAGCCAAGCTAACAATTTCCAAAGCTCAATCCAATCCAAGCTAATCCCAAAAGCTCCAAATCTAACCTTCTCCATGAGAGCTCCTCTCCTTTTATAAGTTGAAGAGGATAAGGTGAGGAGGTTAGGATGATCCCACTAAATCATGAAAGCAATTAAGATCCAAACCATTTAGATGCCACCTCACCATGGAAGTTTCTCCTTCTAGAAGCATCGAGAAGATGCTGATTTTTCCCACGTATGAGCATTTTCGCACCCTGCCTATATAGAAACCTGCAAACACTTCGCGACCTAGATATGGTGCAGCCTGCGAAGATCAGGTATTTTCGCACCCTGCCTATATAGAAACCTGTGAACATCCTCTTTAATAGGGTTTTTACAAAGGAGAATGCAACTTCTTTTCTCAGGAAAAGTTCTTCTCCCTTCTTTCTTCAAGAACTCAGGCCATTGACCCCTCTGAAGGCAACATATAGGTTTACATCATTAATGGTCATAGGGATGAAGAAAATAATGTGTAACAATCCACCATAGTAGCATACATCTAATGTCCACAAACATACAGTCTTCATAGCAATCATATCATTTGATATCAATCTACACATAAAACAATATCATGATATAAACTGAGTTATTTGGGCCATTCTTCCACTCACATCTGTGATATCTATAAGAGAATCTTCCCTCAGAAAGTAAAACATTAGCCATGGGCTATCTGGACTATTCTTCTCAATCATACAAGAATAATTGTCCCTGATTTATGAGCCCAGATCATTCTCCTAACTTGGCCATTCCTCCGGCACTAAACATAGTGAAACCTAGATAGAATGATTCTTCCCTAGGAAATGTCTGTCCCTGATTGTTGAACCTGGACCATTCACCTAACTAGGCCATTCATTCGGCACTAAACATAGTGAAACCTGGAGAGAATGAGTTTTCCCTAGGGAATGACAGCCTGGACCATTTCCTAATGGAAATGATTGTCCTGCACCAACCTCCAAAACAAACCATTCTTCTAAACTTCTCACAAATGTGAACTTCGAAAGAATGACTTGCTGACGAGGTTGACCATTCTACTTGACCACTACTCATAGTGACTACCAAGAAGAATGACTGTCCTAGATCATTCTCCCACATTGGCCACAAGGGGAATCGATGTCTATGGTACATCAACAATCTATCTAACCATTTTCATAACGAAAATGATTGTCCGATCTAGACTATTTTCCAAACTGGAAAATGCATGTCTGTCAGAAATATCAAACCACTTTTTGAACTGGAAAGGAATTTATCATCCTGGACCATTTTTCGAATTGAAAAATGGCTTTCCATAAATAAATAACACATCAATGCTCCCTCCCAACATGGGATTAATCTCTTCCTTTTTCAATAAGGAAATCGTCTCCACGAGCTCCATCTTGTACAAAGGCTTTACCAAAATATCTTCTATCTTCTCATCTGTGGAGATATATTGGAGAGCCACTTCTCTTTTCTGGACTTCATCATGGAGAATGTAATGCTTGACTCAATGTACTTCGGTCTGTCTGGAACACTGGTTTTCTATGAAGGCTTCATATGGCTCTGATCATTACAGTATATCATGGTTGAATTCAACACTTTTGTTTCCTGCTAGCTCATGAAATTATGGAAAGACTCAAACTAAAACATATCCAAGTAGGACTTCTTCTGTCATCATGAGAGTTTGTCATGGATTAGCAATCCATCATCTTGAACTTCTAAGTAATCATTCTGATACATTATCTATGTTATAGAAATTTTTCACCATGTTTATGTTGTGCATGAGAGGCTATGCACCAAGTTGTTTGAATCCATACAATATCTTCTTCCATCTGCATACAAGGGTCTCTTTTTGGTATACCTCAAAACCTTAAGGTTTCTCTACATACACTTCTTGTTTAATTACTCTGTTGAGAAGAAAAATCCTTACATTCATCTGATGTAAACTCCAACCCATGGATATTACAGAAGATATAATGGCTCATGTAGAGGTATGTCTGGTTACTGGAACAAGCTATCATCATAATCTTCTCCCTCCATTTGGGAGAACCTCTAGCTTTGATTCTCACAATGCTTCCATTCATAAGTATTTCATACACTATTCTTCATCACAGCTTCCATTTCTTCTACTTGATTGCTTCTAGTGGGTTCAAACCAAGCTGGTAGTCTTGTGATTCTTGATATACTATTTGGTTCTTCTACCTTTTGTTTCTCTCTCAAAATCTTCATGTTCTTCCTTATGTTTCTCTTTAGCTCTTGGGTCCATGGAGTTTTCTATAGATTCCATACCTTGAAGCTTCCAAATTCTTCCTTTCATCATAGGATCATGGATGTACATGGACAACCAGGGATATTTTAAGGCTTCTTTTCGAGGAAGACTTCTTCTAAAGTCAAACTGAACATGTGCTGCTTTTCATGGCTGCTACTATCAATGGGAACATGGATAGATATTTCATAATCCTCAATGGATCATATTATTTATGATTAGCTCCCTCATAATCCTTGCTTCATGCATGAATTCATGCTCTTCTTTTGGAATTATATAATTGGCTCCCTCCATCTAAGAGATTCCACACTTCCGTCTGCATCCTTATTGCTTCATGAAAAGTGTCACAAGTCTTTTTCTAATTTCCTCTTGATTGTTGACTTCTTTCTGTTTTTACTTCTTCCAGGTTTCTTCAAGTTTGATTCTGATTTCGTCTTATCTTTCAGTTGTTACTTATGTAATAGCTTCCACAGGAATTGTTACCAAGGGTTGACAATGTACTTCATCTTTTTATGTGTATTTCTCGACTTGTAGTCATCGTGATAGCAATCCTTATATTGTTATTCTTCCATAGGTATTGTTTCTCTTTGAACATCTTATCTTCTAAGAAATAGATATGCAAGATATGTACATAAACTATGTAAACATGGTATGTACAAGAATTATGAATAATATTTTTACCTTGTCTTAGAAGAAGAAGTCTATTTTATCCTATTTGGCCTTCTTTGAGTGTTCTCTTTCTTCGACAACTATTGCTTCGTTTGTTTCCTTCCTTTTCTTTAAATCAGGACAATGGTTCCTGTCGTGACCATATTTTCGACAGTTGAAGCATTGTATATTTGAAATATCCATTTCTTGATTTGGTTTCTTCCTTGAGCCAAACTTCTTCTTATTTATGAAATTCTTGAACTTTGTTGTGAAAGCTTGATCATCGTATTTCTGTTGGGATTTCTCTTTTGCGCTAATCCTTGATTCTTCTTGTGCAAAACAAGTCCAAAGTTCTTCAAATGTGGGATACTCCTTTTTTGTGTTCATGCTTGCGGAAAATACATCCCATGTCTTGGGAATGCCATTGAGTACTATATTTATCAATTCCTTTTCTGAAATGATTTCTTCAATATCTTGTAGTTGATCTCTTAACTGAGAGATTCTCACAAGGTATGATGTTATGTTGTCATCATCATTCATTTTCATGTAACAAAGCTCATTCTTCAGACTCATTACTTTTCCAATGTTTCTAACTAAGAAGAGGTTTGTTAGGGAATCATACATATTCTTAGATGAGTAAAGATGGGAGATGTAGGGTATCAAGTGGCATTTTATAGATTCCACTATGATACTCATGGAATTGATGTCATTGTCTTTGAACTTCTCCATAACTGCAACATTATGAGGTTCCTTCTTTTTTCCTTCTTCGAACTGTGGTTCCACGATATTTCCTTTCATGATATCCAACACTTTATTCTTGGCAAGGATGAGGTCAATCCTTGTCTTCCACACTCTGAAGTTAGAAGCCCCTTCTAACTTTTTTTTTGACTTCATAGAGTAAGTCATAATTGTTTTGAATTGGTCAACCTTTCACTTTGACGAAAAACTCGAACTTGGCATATTAGCTTGCTGAGAGTACCAGGAGGTGCGCTAGGTTAAGGTGTACCAAGATATCCATAAATTATGTCAATCTCTTCCCTTAAGGTGCCTCAACAAGAGGGTTAGGATTTCATTGCTATAGTAAAACATTTGAATGCAACTGCAACTGTAAGTGAGAAAATCCTCCCAATTTATCTTCTAGTGGTTAGACTATCCAAAGATAGTGTGTGCCCATAACTTGTTAGAAATAATAGATTTTATCATTTAACCATAGACAATATAGAAATATTGTCACCCAACCATAGGATGAAGCCACCCCCGAGCACCTTAACCTTGACAGAGAGAAGAATTCTAGTAGAAAATCAATAGCCTACCAAGGCTAATGCACCAAGAAAAGATAACCAAGACTGATCAGAAAGTCCAACCTAGAAAAATAGAAATTACAGGTTGCAGGAACTGCAGCTGTAGCTTCTCCCCAGACTTGCACACTTACCTAGTTTCGACAGTGCACACTTATACATTTTTGTAGTTTAGAGTTGCGTGTACCAAATGAGATATGGCTTCCTTTATTTATGTTGTTTTTCCTGAGTTGTGTAGGACGACTTCTCGTTCTAGAGGCTAAACACTTAATATTAAATATTTCCTTTAGCTGACTTGTCTTCTAGGGTTATGTCCAATGCTTTAGGGTTTCTTCTTGCTTCCCAGAATATTCTATTCTCGTTAGGGTTACACGTGGAGGTAAATACCTCCCGCAACTACCATAATATCAACACCCTATACCTCATAGTTTGTAATAGACTATTCTAAGTCGGTATGCACTTTATATACATGCTCAATAATTTTCATATGCATTACAACATATCCTTGTGCACCAAGCCTTTTACCCATTCCTACAATGCATATGTATTCCAACTACCTATCTCCGACATTCATATACATAGACATGCATTCAGGTTAATCGGCCTATACATTTTCTTGTTACAACCATGAGCTCATAAACTGGCTCATACGTTCATATCACTTGATTATTTTATAAGAACTATCAACAGTCCAAATAATGCCTCTTTCTTTTTCTTAATTAGGTTACCCTAGCTACATCTTCAAATCATTATAGGTCAAGGAACTGACCTTACAATTTTCCATTAGTCCTCTGATCATGAGGAATTACATATACATGGTTTAGTCTTTTATTTAAGCAGTAATTAATACTACCCAAGATTCTGTCAATCCATACTAAATTCCTTTAACCACAAGGAATTTTCCATAAGGGTTTTATCCATTTTATAAACAACCATTCACGTTCAGGTCTTACTAAAGAAACAACATAATTCTCATTATGCATATCAACACATAAAATTTTCTGTTGTACAAAATTATTAAAACAAAACTTCAAGTTGCAGTCCTCCTTCTCCCACAGTTAGTGCATATAATAATAAAAAAAAAATTAACACAGAGAAACTATTTCTAATAGGATCATATTAGCCTTGATATACCAGTCTTATGATTGTTCTCTGGCCCATCCAAGCCTAGTGTTTGAACACTGCTCTAATACCACTTTGTAAGACACCCAACCCCCTAAGTACCTTTTTAAGGGATGGGGTATTAAAAAATTTCTTTTCCTCAATCACCTCAAATATTTTCTTGAGGACACCATTGTCTTCTACTCATCAAGATCCTTCCAATGACTGCCACCATTCTCAAAACTGAGATCTGGATAAAAAGTTATTGCCTTCTAAATTTCATTAGGCCTTCATTGGTCAAAATCCACCTCACTACCATGTGGCATCCACATGGCTCTTTGTCGCCTATGCCATCTGATGAAACGTTGAAATGGTGCCTCCCACTTGGCCCATCGGGCCCTCTGAATCAACTGTTGAGATTCACTTAGTGGATTTCTTTTCCATTGGAGTTTTCTCCATCAGATTCACATTTCACTTCGACTGGCACACTCTGATCAATGCACACTCCAATAGATTTGACAGTCCTCGAAATTGGGAAATCAATGACCTCGATTGATTTGGAGTCTCTAACTCGCATGGTGGTTAACTCCCTCATCCTCACATTATTTCGACAGGTAGGAGCCATGACGATCCACGAATGAGATTGAATCTCACCTATTTGTTGATCTATGACCCATATAAACTCTTGGAGTCCCTCCGTCTGGTTCCCTTAGAAATTCCACACTCATACATCCCTATGGAAGCACCTTCCAATCAATGATGGAGATATGTCCACTCACCTTCCACCTTGATTACTGTAGCCATCATGTACTTCTCACTTGGCATGACACATGGCACTTGTGATATGCCACAAACCACTCCCTCAAAATTCCAAATCACCATGACACATGGACCTTCCTCATGGACCAACGTGGTGTACATGTCATCACCAAGCAGTTAGCTAATCCATCTAGGTATTGACACCTTTCCACTGTACATTGGTTGAGTGATATCATCCTCTTATGCTCCAAGCTTACGAGGGAAGGTCAAAACCTTTCCCTGTAACCTTTCCCTATCGAGACATTAGGCACTAAAACCCCTCCTGAGATTATATGAAGATCTATGACTTAGGCCTCTTTCTCAGTTTTTGATTGATGACTCTAGTTATCTCTTCAAAGTTCCGCCCATCGAAGTGTATCTCCTCTGGGACTGCAAATTAATTTGGCTATCACCCCTCCGATGAATGGTTGAGATGCTCTCAACTAATAGATCTGAGGGATATGATTAAGGAACCTATCCTTAGACTTAAAACTAGCAGGGACTCACCCTCGATCCTTTCCATGAGTTATAGGTTGACAAGCATCATCTTTTGGACACATTGGCTCTTAAATAGCCTCACCTTCCGATAGGTTGAGAGACGATATCAACAGTCATGGTTCTCTCTGGCACATGCTCTAACAAATCAATGGTCCTTTTTTATTTCGAGCCTCCCCCTTCAGAGCCTTAGTGCAACCCTGCACTCAAACACTGCCATAGCTTAGCCTTCGTCAGACTTATAGTGCCATCAACAGTCACAATTTCTCAGCCTTTGATACTCTGACGATTCAACAATCATCATTAAATGAGAGTGCCCCTCGTTGGAGTTCCACTGTGTCCCTGTGCTTGAACACTTCTATGACCATTCCCCCAACCAACTTATGACCAACATCAACAGTAAAGGATTCAGAGAGACCTTTCTTTGATGGACCCAATGGCTCCTGTTAGCTTGAAGCTTCTCCCATCAGACTCTCACCCCACCTTGTGCCCAAACACTCCAATGGTTGCGTTCCCAAACCAATGGTCAGGATCAAAACATTGAGTCGAATCAATGGTTACAATCTTTCCAAAGAAAAACAAAGGGTTTTCTCAGGTTTAACAGTCTGATCCAAGACTTAGTAGGTCAGATATTTCTTCTAAGGATTTTCTAAGACTTTTACCAAGCCTTCTTGGCCTTCACCTTACTTGGAAAACCGTTGAGGCATTCTTCTCCTACCTCATATGAATATTTGCATCCTACAACTCTTCTAGTTCAAGATAAGAGGTATATACATGACTTAAGGTTTCTTAACCCAAACAGGGGATTTCTTTTAGAGTGACAGTTCGAATAAGGACTTAACCATTTCAGGGTTTCTCCGGTATCTTAATACAATTCACAACAAGCACTAAGACTACTACTTGGCATTCAAACGAGGATTTGATTCCCTCAACCATTTGTACAGTTCCTTAATCATTCAAGACAGAATGTAGGGTCCTCCTGCTTAGATATGCACTACACATGCAATTCCATACAGATACATTATCATACATGTTCGTGTTTACAAATACAGACATCCATCCATACATTTCAATTCAATTACATATAGTATAAAGATACTGATCTATTTAGAAGATGTAGGTGACCAACTGACTATGGGTGAACTCCTTTCCACCCAACCATAGGCTCTATGTGCTCAGTCACTTCGGTAGTAGGCCACCCCTGTGCTAAGAGATGATACCACCAAGGAATCTCTCTTAGGTTCTCAAGGTAATTTTTGGTAAGAGAATACTATTCTTCTTCTCATACCCCGAAACTCTAGTTTGGGCTCCCTCTTTTTCTATCTACACTCATTTGCATTATTTTCTTGCATGCCCCACGTAGGAAGGTTCTCGACCTGTCCTCTTCCTTCTGTTAGAAGGAACTCGCAGGTTAATTTGGGCTTGCAGGATTGGTACTCTGTTGTACCTTTGGTTGGAAGCTTCTGCTATCCTAGCCAGATTTCCCATACCTATATTCATGGGGTTGGATGGTTGTTCAACTACCAAACCCTTGCCATTAATTGATTTGTCTTGAAATCAGGGATAAGGGAAATAATATGAATATTTCCAAAATAATATATCAACAAGGAGGTTTGGGTCATTTTAAGATAATGAAACCCCCTTCAATAGGTTTCTTCACTCTTTCCTCTAGTGATACAGGTACTTTCAAAGCTTCACCCATCAATTAGCTAGTTAGCATTTCAATCAAGCAAAATACAATTACATAAAACATAATTATTAAATATAATCATTAATTAGATATAATCATGATTCGGAAAGGGAGTTTTATAAAGTGAATAAAACATGTAACACCATTTTATGTGAAACTTATATATTTGATATAAAAAGATAAAAAAACAAATAATTTTATAAATATAGAATTATAAAATGATGAAAAAAAAGTTGAAATTAAAAAAATAAAATACAATATATAAATTATTATTATGAAATTATAAATGTTGAGATTTATGCTCTAATGTAAAACTATAAAAGTTGACGGCAAAGGTATCATCCTAATAGATATCAAAAGACACATATACATAATTAGATAAATCAACAAATGTGGATTGTACCCTGGCATTGCATTGCATAAGAGGAGATTGCAATCATCATAAAATTATATAAGTTTAAATGTTTTATGGATTATATTTTTTTAGACTATTTAATAATTGTATTTTTGAATATATAAATGAATTTAATATATTAAAAAACATTTGAAATTATACAAACTTAATAATTTCAATTCACAATTCCAATAATTCTTAGAATTTTAAAAAAATTGTAAAAAAATCTAACAAATAAAATATTTAAATTACAATCAAATCATAATTATCCATCAATTAAAAATTAAAATATATATTTTAAAAATTTATTTTTATTTTTTATTTTTTTATAATATTCAAATCAATAAATTTATTTTACTAATTTATTAAATAATAAAAATTCATTAAAAATCAAATTAATTTGACCATTAACCCATTATATTAAAATTATTTGCATCTAAAAAGCTTTTAAAAAAATAATTAAAAAATAAAAGTTTTTTTTTCCAAATTTTAATAAGATAGTCATCGTACTCTTTAGGCCAGTATGCATCTATGGTCCAATATCTTTTACACTTTTCAAAATATTGTACTATTTGTTTAACCAAAAAAATGGTTGCATAATATGTATGTATCTATGTATAACCTCAATTTCAAAATATTGTACTCTTTGTTTAACTCAAAAAAAAATGGTGGCTATGTATTTATGTATAACTTTATAATCTGGTAAATTAATTATTGGTGAAATTATAAATTATAAATTGTATTTTTGAAAGTATAAATGGATTCAACACTTTCATAAACTTAAACTCACATTGAATATGTAATCTTAACCACTAAAATTTGCAATTTCATCTGTTATCACATGAACTTGTCAGAGTCTTGTGGTTTTGTGGTTCTTACCTAAGTTTGTATCCTTTCCTTGTCTCTCTCCTTTTCGCAGGCCAGATCTTGAATTTTCCCCTTCGATTGTTAAAGTCGTTTTTTGTTTTCCTCTTTTTGTTCGAGCACCCTGATTCCCCTTGACGTCTTACCCGAAGGAAGTGTTGGCCCTAAACCTCTCTGTTTTTTCTCTAAGGATGAACGCTCATCTCCTTTGTTTCAGTCACCGTTCTCTCTGTTTTCCCTAGCCCGCAACAAGTCATCCAAGTCCTTGTTCACTCAGGTCATAGCCATGGACACCAAGAACAACTTTCATGGAAGTCTATTTCAGGCTTGAAACGCAAGAAACAGGCGGGTTCAGTTTTCAATGACGAAGATCCCACGAGGAGTTCAGATTAGTGGCTTGCGAGTATTCAAAATATCAAAATTGCACCAAGTATAGCGAAGGGAAAATTATGAAGTCCTGAAACAAGCATGAGTTGTAGATCTTAAAGGGGACATGTGGCATTCGATCCAAGTGTTCGGGGAAATGAGATTCGAGAGTCCTGAAATGAGAAGTGCGCAAATTTCCCGAAGGGCCGAAGCCTGAAGTATCGAAGTGCCTGAAGTCTCGAAGTGCCCAAAGTCCCAAAGTGACGAAGAGTCAAAGTATCGAAGGGATGAAGCCCGAAGTGCCGAAGTGCCCGAAGTGCCCGAAGTCTCGAAGTGTCAAAGAGTTGAACTCCTGAAGCTAGAAGTGCCAAAGGCCCGAAGTGAATCTCAACCATCCATTGACGGGGCCACGCGTCAACTGATCCATAGCTTCGGGTAAAAGTAGTTGAAGGCAGAGGAGGTTTGCGATTTGATTTTCCCATAGTTCAAAGACCCAAAGTAATTCTCAACCATTTGATTCAAGAGGACGCGCGTCAACAAATTGAAAACTCTGGGTAAAAGCAACTGAAGGTAAACGAGATTTGAGTTTTGATTCTCCAGGAGCCCGGAGACCCGAAGTGGATCTCGGCCATCCAAATCTAGGGGCCACACACCGTCAGATCTTTACCTCTGACGAATTTGCTTGAGGAAAAAAAATGTTTAATATTGAGAAGTCCGAGGCTCAGAGCCACGAAGGGATCTCAGTCGTCGATCTCTGGAGGCCACATGTCGTCAGAGCCTTAACTCTAGATGTTTTTCTTCAGGGAAAAAATAAGTTTGAGTTTTCATTTTCCCGGAGCCCGGAGACCCGAAGGAGTTCTCAGTCATCGATTTAAGAGAGTACGTGGCAGTCATCAGTGTAGACGTGTGGCGTACTCGTCGGTTGTGACACCTGGAACCTATCCAACAATGACATGTGGCACTCAGTTGAGGCAGTCGTGGGCATATTATTCGCTTCTTTATTAGTGACACGTGTCGCTTCTCTTTCATGATGCATCAACATGATGACATCAAACCTCCACGTCAGATCATCCTCCGAGAGGTATTATTGTTCAACATCAAAAGTAGCATCCCCTTCCCCCAGGGAACAATTTAGCGGATTCTAAAGTTGGCAGGTAGTTAAGCTTGGTAGTAGCGTTAAATCTAGCAAATGCGTCTAGATCTCAGATCAGGACGAGATCTAGGGCCACAGTTCATTGTGGGGATGTAACATGCTTGGGAGATAATTTTCTTGAGTGGTTCCACAATTGAAACCATGGTAAAGCGAAAGTGCTATGTGGTGAAAGGTGATGGATTGCGGGCCCAAAAGCGGTCTAAACCTAAACCACTTTTGAGCATCCCCACAATCACATGCTCATATAACATCTTATCCAAGAGCAGCGCATGGCGACCCACTGAGCATTAAGTCGCGTTGCAATCTCGAGAAAAGGCAGTTAATGAAAATAGAGCTGGTGGTTGAAACCTAGGCTCACTTCATAAATGGAAGGCATGGAAGGTCCGACCGTGGGGAATGAATCATCATCCCATGGTACCCCCGTGGGTATATTTTCCTGTAAAGACCATGTCGATTTGAGCTCGCGTCTGACAGAGGGTTGCACGTTCAGTCTGACAGAAGAACTCACCGACGTAAAGCTTTGATTGTTGTGACCAAGTCACACTCTTGGTGGTGGCAAATTGTTCTGAGTATAAATAGATAGTTTTAATATTTTGTTAGGGTCATCAACTGGTTGAGTAGAGCTCCCTATTTTGTAATGTTTTGATGCCATAACTGTTCTCTGGTTATGTATCAAATTTTAGACTTTCATGTTAATAGAATTCAACTTCTTTTCATCTCTTTGTAAAAAATGTGCTAAAACACTCAAGCATGGAGGATCCAGTCGAGGGTTGTTATGTTGTTGTAATGTAGGTTTTATTACAATGGTATCGTGACCAGTTTTAGTCAGCTCCCTTTTTATCTTTCTCCCTCTTACACTGAATGGATCGGGCATGGAGGATCAAGTTGAGTTGTCGTAGCTGCATTGTGATGTAGGTTTGGTCATTGTTCTTTTGTGACTGTGTTGTTTGGACATATTTCAGTGTCTGAAGCTTGTGCTTAAGAGTGATCTTGAGTCTAAGTTTTTCTTCTCCAAGTTGCTTGAAATCCTGATGCTCATAGCAGTATTGTTCACCTTTCTCACTAAGTCTTCCCTCTTCTCACACTTAAACTCAATTCAGTGACTGAAGTTAATGTGACCCTCACTTCCCTGTGCATTTCTTTTCGAGTTCCATGTTGAACATCATTCATATATTGAGTTTTGTCCATTGACCTCCACTCATATAAAACCAACATCCACCAAAAACTTTGATGGGTACTGGGATTATCCTCCTGCAATATGAGGGTGACTCTCAGTGATAACCTTCATGGCGTCATTGTCGGGGAATGAATTGAATACATTTCCTTGGGTAAGAACGACAAAGAAATTTTGATTCTGAAGGTGCATCATAAATCAATACCTTGAATATTGCAACTTGCACCTGACGACTACCCTGCTTCAGTTGTGGCTCCCAAAAGCAGACACACGAGGTCCACTCCACAACTGCCTCTAGCGACATCGGAAGCTGACCCAGAGAAAATTATCAGAAAAGGAAAGACCTCTCAAGAAGGTACCTCAACTACTATACCAGACTATTCTGGTAATTTACATAATCCTTCTTTAAAAACTCCATTAACTGCTTCTAGTTCTCCTATTCTACCATCTATTGGAGTTTCAAGAATTTTAAATTTTGGGAGGTTTCCTATTGATTTCTCCCCTCCTAGCTTGGTTTACAAGTAGAAAACTTCGACACCCCTATTTCCCCTGATATCGTACAGTGGTTTAGACCCAACAACTCAGAATATTTTCCCACTCCAGGCTTTCCTACTCCTCCCCCTATTAGATTTGCTACATTTAGATAAGGGGAAACTTATGTCCCCTTGAGCCCTGTAGCGTTTTCCCCCAACACTTAGTCATTGCCTCTTTCTCCTAGACACACAACTACAGTCGTACCTGTCCCAGCTCCATCTCCTCCTGGTTCTCCTCTAGTTCACATCCCAATGGCAGGTGCTAATCCGCCTAGAGATAGAATAGCTGACATAGTGGCTGCTAGATACAACCCTCTCGTCTTACCTCAACCTTTGAATGATCTCCCAGCTGAAGGCTACCTTAAGGTGTTTCCCAAGTTCACGGGGGAGGAAAGCATAACTACAAAGGAACACCTTGAAGCCTTTTATAGTTTTGTAGATAATCATGACATCTTGAATCAGGATGTATGGATGTTATTTTTTGTCCGTAGCCTTAATGTGAGGCTAGGAAATGGTTTAGGGGCTTGGCCCTCGGATCTATTGATGGGATTCAAGCCCTAGAGGATACATTTTTAGGACATTGTGGGGATACAAAATATTTTCTTTATTATATTACAGAGTTTGTGGCGCTTAAGAGGAAAGAAGGGGAATCTGTTTCAGATTTCTCAAAAATATTCAATAGGATGTATGGTAAGATTCCCCTTGAAATAAAATCTATTGAAACCTCGGCCAAGGTCACCTATGCTAGTGCTTTTGACCTCGATTTTTTCCTCATGTTGAGAGAGAGAAGAGCCACCTCGTTGGTTCGTATGCAAGAAGCAACCCTTGAAGTAGAGTCCAATCTACTCGCAGTAGAAAAACTCAGGAGAAAATCTGATAGAGACATGAGAAGAGGTAAATCTGAAGATTTAGCCTTTGATTCCTCTGTTGCTCACCCCCCAGAAGATGAAAGAGCTAGGCTGATAAAATAGCTTTCTACTGAGGTGGAAAGGTTGAAGTTGGAAGAAAATAAGAGCTATAGGTATCCCCAAAATGATGATAATAGGGGTAGTTTCAAAAGACCAAACAATGCCCCCCAAATCATCCAAAGAGATCAAAGAAACAGAGATAGAGATGATCAAAAAATTCAATCTCCTCTCCAAAATAACCTTGTTACTGACGAATAAGGAGAGGAAGAAGAGCTTGATCCTGAAATCCATTGTCTTAGGGACACCTCCTCATTTCCTCATTTAACCCAAGTTGCATATCAGGAGTCTCTCATGGATAGTCAATTAAATCAGTTGAGAAAAGGTGAAAACACTAGCAATCATCCAAATATATATAATCTGAGGTCAAAAAAGAAAGAAGGGAAGCTTGATATTTTTGACCAGCCTACCAAAACTGAGAAGCCCGCTAAAGAGGTGTTAGATGACAGTAAAGAAAATAAGGTGTAAGACCCCCCATCAGTGGTCATAAGCCTTATCCCAGAAGTGAAGGAGATTCTGAAGCCTCCCTCCTCATATATCTTAGAGCAGGAGTTTCAAAATATTAGGATCCTTGTACCTCTTTTGGGTTTGATCGAGTTTGAGGACTTCAGAAGGTGCCTCTCCAAAGTGTGCCATCTCAAACCTTCGTCTCATACCACATACTAAGTAAACCTTCAAGATGAAATGCCAGCTGTTATACTAGGCCATTTGGTAGAGGATAGAGATGATTCCTCACCTCCATTTTATACATCATTGAAAATCCATGATAAGGTGTTTCACAATTGCTTGATGGATTCAGGAGAATCTCACCATATTATGCCTAAAATTGTCATGGATGAGTTGGGTTTGGAAGTTACAAAAACCTACCATGACCTGTATTCATTCGATTCCAAGAAAGTGAAATGCATCGGGGTTATTAAAGACCTAGTCGTCTCCTTGTTCCAATTTCCAATGAAGAGTGTGGTCATGGATATATTGGTAACTGATGTTCCTCCTAAGTTTGGGATGCTTTTGTCTAGATCATGAATCAAAATACTAGGGGGAACTTTTCAGATGGATATATCATATGCCACCATTCCTGTGTTCAGAGGGGAACATAGAAGGCTTTATAGAGAAGCACAACTTGCTTACATTATCAATGATGAAGCCAATCCCATCAACCACCCCATTTTCTCAGTCGATACTGATTTAGGAACCAATATTTTATAGCTCTCTAATGTTCCTCATCCTCCTATTGAAATTAGAAAGAAACCTATTACCTTTTGTAAAGAGCCTCCTTCCAAGACCTCTATGTGGAAAATGTTTTTTGATGGAGCCTCTTCTAAGGAAAATGCTAGTGCTAGAATAGTTTTTATTTCCCCCACCTAAGAGACCATATCTCTATCCTGCAAGTTGGAATTTAAAACAACAAACAACATGGCAGAATATGAGGCTCTTGTCTTGGGTTTGAGAGCTGCCAAAGATATGAAAATTGAGGAGCTAGTTGTGTTTGGAGACACTGAGCTGATTGTTCATCAAGTCAAAAATTTGTATTAGGATAAGCACCTGAGGTTAAGGTCCTATAGAAATGAGGTATGGGATATGATTGACAGTTTCTTCTTGGATTTTAATTTTTCATTTGTTCCAAGGGAGGAGAACTCTGTGGTAGATTCCTTGGCAGTCTCAATAATCAATTTTAAGGTACCTTTGCCCCCCAAACTCAAATATGAGGTAGAGATAAAATACAGACCCTCTATTCCTGAAAATGTCAAACATTGGAAGGTATTTGAGGATGGTATTGAGATAAAAAAAATCCTTGAGCCTGTGGATGAATTTTCTGATATGCATATCGACCATGATCAGGATTATGAAAAAACCCTCATGCTGATGTTTTTATGAATACGATTGCTAACCATCATATTGTTCAGTTTCCTAGCAACCATATTCCAAAGGGGCTTGTCCCTTTGGAGAGATTGTTTGACATAAATGATGTTGTTGTAAAGGTTGATGGATCAACTGAAGAGGCTGATGTGATTGTGTTGGCATGTTTTCAGACAAAGGCAGAGTATGCATGTTTGTCATTGATGGCAAAGATCACGATCAACAGTGCAGCGATAATAACATGGCAATGGAAAGTTCAATAGTAAAGAGCAATAGTGATCATTGGATCCCATTTAGATTTCCCGATGACCGTCAGATATGAATTCAGATAGGAGGAGCGTGCAGTAGAAGAGAACAAATCTCATGTGTCAGATCTGAGCCCGAGGTCCAACCAATGTTGGATCCAGGAGAACCTACACGTTCTTTAAAGTGCAAGGTGAAGCGGGCTTACAAAATCCGGAAAGCAGGAGGACCGTCCATCTTCAAGAAGGACACATGGTTACAGATTAGCATTTCACTGACTAAGAGCTCAAAGGAAGGGGTGCTCTAACCTCTCTAACTTGTGATATGCAAAATCGTGAAATAATCCTAGCCGTCGGATCGAGGATTGATCTGGACCATAGATTAGACACAATGAAGGCCCACGAAGTTTCAAAATCATGATAAGATCTGGACCGTTGGGTCCATAGGACACGTGGAAAAAGATAGTCATTTCGCTGACTGAAAATTCAAAGGAACAGGGTTCCCTAACCTCTCGAACTCGTGATATGCAAAATTGCGAAATGCTGAAATGTGAAATTGCAACATGGAGTTTTGGAGTTTCGGGGATCGTGACATGGAGCGTCAAGATATCTCATCACAAGAATTGTCGAAATTGCGAAATTGAGAAATGCAAAATTGTGACATGGAGTTTTGGAGATCACAACTTGGAGATTCAAGATGCCTCACAATAGGAATTCGCGAAATGCGAAATCCTGAAATGCCGAAATGCGAAATTGTGACATGGAGTTTCAGAGATCGTGACTTGGAGAGTCGAGATGCCTCGCAACAGGAATTCGCGACATGTGAAATCGTGAAATGTCGAAATGTGAAATGCGAAAGGAATTTTATTTAGGCCTAATGAAGCGTCAAGATATCTCATCACAAGAATTTTCAAAATCGCGAAATGCAAAAATGCGAAATCGCAACATGGAGTTTCAGAGATCATGACTTGGAGAGTCAATATGCCTCACAACAAGAATTCATGACATGAGAAATCGCGAAATGTCAAAATGCAAAATGTGAAAGGCATTTTATTTAGGCCCATGGTCACAGCCAGTGGGCATATGGAGTAAGCGCGAGACCCATCATTTATAATCCAACGGTGCAGGTTAATCAGGAATATGATCGAAGGTTTATTGTTTCTCTTCATGATTAACTATTCAGTTATGATTAAGTTAGCAGAATGGAATCATAGTTCTTGGACGGTTGGCGATTCAGTTGCTGAGGCGTTTTTGCCCAAGGATATTCGAGGTGTAACTAAAGAGGGAAGTGGATAAAAGAAACATTGTGTGATCGTGTGGGATTGGTCATTCTGAATGAAAAATAAGTTGAACTGTAAGAAAGGGAAAATTACAGTATGCGCAGTGTGAGACCGACAATATGCGCAGTGTGAGTTAAAACTCAGAGATGAGTAACATATGAGGAATAGATAGAAGTAAGAGAAGAATTGCAGAACAACTTGAAGTAGAGAATAATTACAGAACAGACAGAGGAAGAGAAGAATTGTAGAATAGTTAGAAGCAGACCAGATTTATAGAACAAAGAAGAAGTGGTAAGAATTGATTTATCTGTGTTGTTGGTTATTCAATTATTTATTTATAATCAGGGAGGTAGGGTGGTTCTAAGGAAGAATGTGGTCCTCTGATATTCGAGTTGGTGCTTTAATATTGGGAGTTGTAGCTTCCATCTAGTTGTGGCTAGAAAACAGGGTGGCAGGGTGGTGCTTGGGAAAACACAGAGTTTTCTATATGCAAGTTGGTGCTTGTATAAGTGGAAGTAGTTTCTTCCATCCAGTCGGTGCTGGAACACTTAGGGAGTTGGTGTTTCCTTCTAGTGGGTGCTAGAGAAACTAGAGAGTTGGTGCTCTCAAACAAGTTGGTGCTTGTATAAGTGGAAGTAGGTGCTTCCATCCAGTCGGTGCTGGACCTCTCAGGGAGTTGGTGCTTCCTTCTAGTCCGTGCTAGAGAAACTAGAGAGTTGGTGCTCTCAACAAGTTGGATCTTGTAAAACAGAGGTAGTAGCCTCACTTTGAGTTGGTTCTCAAACATAGATGATGTACAGAACTTAAAAGACTGCCTATCATTTCGAAGAAGAAGAGGTTTTCTCCCTTTATGGGTTTCCTCATGAAAATTTGTCTCTGTGTATATCTTATGT
>JZKD02S1729515.1:250648-265224 GCA_000966675.3 Picea glauca | reverse complement strand
ATCAACTCCTAGGAACATTAACTGCATATGAAATGAGAATCAACAAAGATAAATCCATTACTAGAGAAGCATCTTTTAAAGCAGACAAGAATACTGATTTAGATTTAGATGATATAGAGGCAAAATTTGTGAGAAGGTTAAAGAAAGGATCAGGAAAATATCAAGGAAAGCTTCCCTTCAAATTTTTTAACTATGGTAAGATAGGTCATTTTTCATCTAAGTGTCCCCATCAGAAAAAGGACCAGAACTTTGATGATGAAAAGAAGTACAAATTCAAGAAATATAGTAAAAATAAAAGTTTGTGTGAAAATATTGACAATTCCTTAGAAGACATAGATAGTGATTCATCATGTGAAGACAAAGTGAATGATTTTATGCTTATGGCTATGGGAGATATTGATGATGAACACACAGGAGGTGAAATGGATGATGAAGAAGCTGTGGTGGATATGGAAGGTGAATTAATCAGTGCTTTGGAAGAAATTGATAGACTCAGATGTAAGAAGAGAAAACAAAAAAAATTGTTGAAGCAGTTTAAAATGAATAGTGAAAAACCTGATGAAAATGTTTCTCTACTAAAAGTGGAGTTAGAAGAGGCAAATAAAATATAATACATACTAAAACAACAGTTGTCAGAGAAGAAAGCGAGGTGTGAAGCCTTAGAAGAAGAGATAGTAAAAACTAGAAAAGAAATGGAGAATTTTAAGGGATTGTATCGCCAAAATATACCAAGTATTAAAGCCTCATAAGGATTAACCTCCATTCTAAATCAGCAAAGAAACTCAAAGTTGAAATTTGGCTTGGGGTATGAAGAAGGATCAAGTAGTGATCATCCAAGTAATACAAAACCTATCAAGTTTGTCAAATCCTCAAACATTGACAATAGTCACTCTACAGAAACAAAGAAAGAGAATCAACCACCAAGAAGGAATGAAAGAAAAAGTACCAAAACTGAATCTGTAGATCAGAGAGATTATTGGCATGAAAGAAATCAACCTCCTCAAAGAAGACAAACTTTTTCAAGGTACAAAGGTTTTTTCTATGGTTATTGTTTCTTCTGCTTTAATTTTGGTCACAAATCTATAAACTGTTCTTTAATATTTAGATATGAACAATCAAGATATTCAACGAATAACCATATTCCACAAGAAAGATCAAGACAACCAAGCAACAAACAATATTAGACTATAAATCATGTGATGGCTGGGAAAAGGACGCAAGTTAAGAATAACAATCGCTATGATCTTCTATTTAGTGAACCAGAATGTTACATTTGTCATAACTATGGACATAAAGCTGTAGATTGTCGCTTAAGGAATTTTAAGTCAGACTCGAATCTTACTGCTAAAAATTTTAAGATTTGGAAGAAGAAAGAAGATGACAAGTGTAGACTAGTGTTATCAGCCCAAAGAGAAAAGAATCCCTGGTATATTGACAGTGGATGTTCCAAACATATGTTTGAAGACAAAAGTAAGTTTCTAACTCTAAGTGAAAGCAAATAAGAGAATGTAACTTTTGGAAATGATGCACCAGGAAAAATAAAAGGTAAAGGAATGGTAAGTTTGAGTAATGGCAAAGGGAAAGCTCAAGATGTGCTGTTTGTAGAAGGTCTGAAACATAATCTTCTTAGTGTCAGTCAAGTCTGTGACCGAGGATGTGAAGTCGTTTTTACCTCTAAATATTGTAGAATAAAATCTGTAAATTCAGGACAACTAGTTGCAAAAGGGATAAGAACAGAAAACAATGTCTATGTGTTAAAAGAAGAAAAAGAAGAATGTTACTTAAGAAAGTATGATGAAAGTTGGATATGGCATAGGAGACTTGGACACTTAAATTTTGATCATATAATCAAGCTAAAAAATAGTGGGGCAGTAAAGGATCTTCCAAAGATATCAAAGCCATATGATTATGTTTGTAAACCTTTCTAGATAGGAAAACTTACTCGCACTCAGTTCAAATCTAAAAAATTTCTTTCAATAGAAAAACCTCTCCAGTTAGTACATATGGATTTATGTGGACCATCAAGGAAAGAAGGTACAAGAAAAGAAAATTATTTTATGTTGATTGTTGATGATTATTCTAGACAAGCATGGGTTGCCTTTTTGAAGGAAAAATCTGAAGCATTTGAAAAATTCAAAGTGTTTAAGGATCTAATTGAGAATCAAACAGGAAAAATATTGAAGGCAATAAGGTCTGATAGAGGAGGAGAGTTTAGCTCATGGAAATTCAAAGAGTTCTGTGATAAACATGGAATCAAAAGAGAGTACAGAAGTCCAAGGACTCCACAACAAAATGGAGTTGTTGAGAGGCATAATAGATTAGTACAACAAATGCCAAGATCAATGATGAATGAAATAAATATACCTCAGACATATTGGGTGGAAGAAATTCAGACAATTGTTCATATCCTTAACAAAGAACATCTCAGACCACACAGTGACAAGACTCCTTATGAACTATGGTTTGGAAGAGCTGCTTCAATCAAGCATTTTAAAGTCTTTGGGAGTAGATGCTACATTAAGAATAATGATGAAAATATTGGCAAATATGATGACAGGGATGATGAAGGTATCTTCTTGGGTTATGCTACAAACAGTAAAGGATACAGATGTTACAATAAGAGACTGCATAAACTGGTTGATTGTATAGACATAAAAGTTGATGAAGAAATCCTGGTAAGAAATGTAAGCAGTGTTGATCCAAGCACAAAAGATACAGTTGAATACGAAGATGAATAGGTACAAGGATCAAAAAGAGAAGAATCTGAATCAGATGAAGATACGAATACTCCAACTGATACAAATCAGTAGAAAGAAGCAAAATCACCTCTCAGAATTGTTAGAAAGAATCATCTTGAAAATCCGATAATTGGAGATATAAATAAAGGAGTTCAGACAAGAAGGAAATTGATTAAAGACTCAGAACAATCTCATGTCAAGCCTTTTTATCTATGACTAAACCAAAAAAATTTCGTGAAGCCAGCCAGCATGATGATTGGATTAGAGCTATGAATGAAGAGCTTGATCAGATTGAGAAGAACAATACTTGGGAGCTTGTCCCTAGACCTGAAGATAAGAATGTAATAGGTTCCAAATGGGTGTTCAAGAATAAAATAATGTAAAAGGACAAGTTGTTAGAAATAAAGCCAGATTGGTCTGTAAAGGGTATGCACAAGTTGAAGGTCAAGAATTTGATGAAAATTTTGCACCAATGGCAAGATTGGAGGCCATCAAAATGTTCCTTGCATATTCATGTCATAAGAACTTTAAAATGTATCAGATGGATGTTAAGTCAGCTCTTCTTAATGGAGATCTAGAGGAAGAAGTATATATGGAGCAACCTGAAGGATTCTCATTGATAGATAATCCTAATTATGTTTGCAAGATGAAGAAGGCCTTATATGGACTGAAACAAGCACCATGAGCTTGGTATTATAGACTGGACAAATTTTTACAAGACAAAGGGTTCAAGAAAGGTATTGTTGACAACAATCTCTACATTAAGTCTGAAGGTGATAATTTACTAGTTATTTTGGTTTATGTAGATGATATTATTTTTTGTTGTACTAATGAATCATCTGTCCAGTGGTTTGCTAACTATATGCAAACAGAGTTTGTGATGTCCATGATAGGAGAACTGTCATATTTTCTTGGTTTACAAGTAAATCAGAGTTCTGTAGGAATATTTATCTCTCAAGAAAAATATTTGAAAGAGATGTTGAAGAAATTTCAAATGGAGGATTCCTCTCTTGTTAGTACACCTATGGTGGTTGGTTGCAAGCTCAGTAAAGATGATATGTCACCCGATGTTGATTAAAGAACATACCGATCAATGATAGTCAGTCTTCTGTACATCACATCATCTCGTCCTGATATAATGCAAGTTGTTGGAATGGTAGGTTGTTATCAGTCAGCTCCTAAACAAAGTCACTTGGTCGTTGTCACAAGGATATTCAAATACTTGAAGGGAACAATGACTTATGGTTTGTGGTATCCCAGAAATTAGAATTTTCAGTTAACTGCTTATTTAGATGCATATTGGGCAAATTGTGTGGATGAGAGAAAGAGAACTAGTGGAGGTGCATTCTTCTTGGGTGACTCGTTGGTAGCATGGATTAGTAAGAAGCAGGGATCTATTTCCTTATCAACTACAGAAGAAAAATACATTACTCCTACTATTTGCTGCACTCAAATTTTATGGATGATACAAACTATTGTAGATTTGAAGGTAACTTACACTGGTCCCATTCCACTTCACTATGATAACACCAGTGCCATCAGTCTCTCTAAGAATCCTATACTTCATTCAAAATATAAGAACATACCAATAAAATATCACTTTCTCAGAGAACAAGTTACAAACAGAATTGTTCAAATGAATTATATTCCTTCCATAGAACAGATAGCTGATATCTTTACTAAACCGTTAGGAACAACCCCTTTTAGATATCTTCGTCAAAAGTTGGGGGTTATAACTTCTTTCGTCTTAATATCTGTTGTATTTCTAAGTTGCTCATAGTTGAAAGGGGGAGTATATACTACAACAACTCAGGGGGGGTGTGTTACTTCTTTGACATTAATGTCAAACGGGGAGAAAGTGTGGTAATTTCAATGATGCTACAGTGGTATAGTTGGATGTTCTTCAAGGGGTTTCCATCAATGCCAAAGGGGTAGATTGTTGGCATGTTTTCAGACAGAGGCGGAGTATGCATGTTTGTCATTGATGGAAAAGATCACGATCAACAACGCAACGATAATAGCATGGCAATGGAAAGTTCAATAGTGAAGAGAAACAATGATCGTTGGATCCCATTTAGATTTCCCGATGATCGTTAGAACTGAATTTAGATAGGAGAAGCACGCAGTAGAAGAGAATAGATCTCATCCATCAGATCTGAGCCTGAGGTCCAATCGGCATTGGATCCAAGAGAACCTGCAGGTTCTTTAAAGTGCAAGGTGAAGCGGGCTTACAAAATCCAGAAAGCAGGAGGACCGTCCATATTTGGGAAGGACACATGATTATAGATCAACATTTTGCTATCTGAGAGGTCAAATGAAGGAGTTCTCTAACCTCTCTAACTCGCGATATGAAAAATCGTGAAATAATCCTAGCAGTCGGATCGAGGATTGATATGGACCGTTGATCAGACATGACAAAGGCCCATGAAGTTTTGAAATCACGATAAGATATGGACCGTTGGGTCCATAGGACATGTGGCGAAATATCGTCATTTCGCTGACTGAAAAGTCAAAGGAATGGAGTTCCCTAACCTCTCGAACTCACGATATGCGAAATTGTGAAATGCCAAAATGCAAAATTACGACATGGAGTTTCGGGGATCGCGACATGGAGTTTCGGAGTTTCGAGGATCGTGACATGGAGTTTCGGAGTTTCAGGGATCATGACATGGAGCGTCAAGATATCTCATCACAAGAATTTCCGAAATCGTGAAATGCCGAAATGTGAAATTGCGACATGGAGTTTCAGAGATCACGACTTGGAGAGTCGAGATGCCTCGCAATAGGAATTCACGACATGAGAAATCGCAAAATGTCGAAATGCGAAATTGCGACATGGAGTTTCGGAGATCGTGACTTGGAGAGTTGAGATGCCTCGCAACAGGAATTCGCGACATGCGAAATCGCAAAATGTTGAAATGTGAAATGTGAAAGGCATTTTATTTAGGCCTGATGGAGCGTCAAGATATCTCATCACAAGAATTGTCGAAATTGCGAAATGCCAAAATGTGAAATTGCGACATGGAGTTTCGGAGATCATGACTTGGAAAGTCGAGATGCCTCGGAATAGGAATTCGTGACATGCGAAATCGTGAAATGTCGAAATGCGAAATTGCGACATGGAGTTTCAGAGATCGCGACTTGGAGAGTTGAGATGCCTCACAACAGGAATTCATGACATGTGAAATCTTGAAATGTCGAAATGCGAAATGCGAAAGGCATTTTATTTAGGCTCGTGGTCACATCTAGTGGGCATATGGAGTAAGCGCGAGAGCCATCATTTATAATCCAACGTTGCAGGTTAATTAGGAATATGATTGAACGATTATTGTTTCTCTTCATGATTAATTGTTTAGTTATGATTCAGTTAGCAAAATGTAATCATGGTTCTTGGACGGTTGGGGATTCAGTTGCTGAGGCATTTTTGCCCAAGGAGATTCGAGGTGTAACTAAAGAGGGAAATGGATAAAAGAAACACTGCGTGATCGTGTGGGGTTGATCGTTCTGAATGAAAAATGAGTTGAACTGTAATAAAGGGAAAATTACAGTATGCACAGTGTGAGACCGACAGTATGCATAGTATGAGATAAAACTAAGAGATGAGTAACAGATGAGGAATAGATAGAAGCAAGAGAAGAATTGCAAAACAACTTGAAGCAGAGCAGAATTGCAGAATAGACAAAGGAAGAGAAGAATTGTAGAATAGTTAGAAGCAGACCAGATTTACAGAACAGAGAAGAAGTTGTAAGAATCGATTTATCTATATTGTTGGTTATTCAATCATTTATTTATAATCAGGGAGATAGGGTGGTGCTAGGGAGGAATGTGGTCCTCTGATATTCAAGTTGGTTCTTGAATATTGGGAGTTGTAGCTTCCATCTAGTTGTGGCTAGAAAATAGGGTGGCAGGGTGGTGCTTGGAAAAACACAGAGTTTTCTATATGTGAGTCGGTGCTTGTATAAGTGGAAGTAGGTGCTTCCTACTTCCACCCATCCAGTCGGTACTGGAACACTTAGGGAGTTGGTGCTTCCTTCTAGTGGGTGCTAGAGAAACTAGAGAGTTGGTGCTCTCAAACAAGTTGATGCTTGTATAAGTGGAAGTAGGTGCTTCCATCCAGTCGATGCTGGAACACTCAGGGAGTTGGTGCTTCCTTATAGTCCGTGCTAGATAAACCAGAGAGTTGGTGCTCTCAACAAGTTGGATCTTGTAAAATAGAGGTAGTAGCCTCACTTTGAGTTGGTTCTCAAACACAGATGATGTACAGAACTTAAAAGACTGCCTATCATTTCAAAGAAGAAGAGGTTTTCTCTCTTTATGGGTTTCCTCGTGAAAATTTGTCTCTGTGTATATCTTATGTGTGATTGATGCTCATTATTTATGTTGTTCATATTATGTATAATATTGATGGTCACTTGATGAAAGATTAAAAATGGATTAATAGACTTAAGATTGTTTAAGAACAGTAACAACTGATTCACCCCCCTCCTCTCAGTTGCCTTAGTAATTTCAACAAATTGAATGCAATATGGGAACGAAGGAGGATCCCAAATGGGTCAAATTGTCTAGAAGCTTGTCAAAAGAACAAAGGGCTGAATATGTCAGACTATTGAAGTAGTTCGCTGATTTTTTTTCTTGGACATATGAGGATTTGAGAACATATGACACCAGTGTCATTGAAAAAAAATTCCCTTTGAAAAAAGAAGCCAAACCTTTCAAGCAGAAGCTCAGACAAATAAATCCCATGCTGCTGCCGATTATGGAAAAATAAGTCAAGAAGTTGTTGGATGCACAGATCATCATCCCTTTGATATTTTCGAAGTGGGTGGCTGATTTGGTGCCTATCAGGAAGAAGAATGGGGAAATCAGGTTGTGTGTTTATTTCAGAAATTTGAACAGAAGCTCCAAAAAGGATAATTACCCCTTGCCAAAAATGGAGCACATTTTGCAAAGAGTGACGGGTTCGTCCAGGATGTCTATGGTTGATGGTTTCTCCAGGTACAACCAGATATATATCTTTCCTAAAGATAGAGAGAAGACAACTTTCATGACTCCTTGGGGCACATTCATGTATGCTAAAATGCCCATTGGATTGATGAATGCAGGAGCAACCTTCCAACGAGCCATGGACATCGCTTTCATTGGAGAAAATGAAAAATTTGTGGTCATCTATCTGGATGAAATTACAGTATTCTCCAGGTTTAATGAAGAACACTGTCACCACCTAAAGAAAGTCTTCTTGAAGTGTCGAAGGTTTGGCTTTTCACTCAATCCTAAGAAATATTTATTTGCCATGCAAGAGAGAAAATTGTTAGGGCATAGTGTGTCAACTCAAGGGGTGAATATTTATCTGAGCAGAGTGGAGGCCATTTTGTCTTTGTCTCTTCCTAGATCCAAGAAAGAGGTTCAGTGTTTCTTGGGAAAAATCAATTTTCTGAGAAGGTTCATTTCTAATTTTGCTGAGTTAGTTAAATACATTACAGCCATGCTCAGGAAGGGGAATGAAATGAAATTGATTGATGAGTCCAGATATTCATTCAACCAAATCAAGAGGGAGATGACTGAAGCAATTTTGCTCATTAGCTGAGACTATTCAAAGGAATTTTTATATTTTCCTTCGCTTCATCTGATACACTGGCTGTTGTTTTGTTATAAAGAAATGAAAAAAGGTTAGAACAACCTATTTCCTTTTTCAACAAAGCAATGAGGGATGCAGAAACAAGATATGATATCATGGAGAAGCAATCTTATGATTTGGTGAGATCCCTCAAGGATTTCAGTGTCTATATTTTGCATTAAAAAATCATTGCATATGTCCCCTTGGCCTCGATAAACGAGATTCTGATCCAACCTGATATTGATGGCAAGAGAAGCAAGTGGATCGTGAAAATTATGGAGTTTGACCTTTAAATAAAACCTACCAAATTGGTGAAATGCATAGGTTTATCCAGGTTACTGGCTAAGTCGAATTGCAAGGCATTGGGGGTAAATTTCATGAATATAGACTCAAAAAATCAGCAAACTGAGATTGTTGGCGAAGACTATCATGTCACCCCCAACTTAGCAGTTTGCACCTGGTATAAAGACATCATATACTTCCTGCAGAAGTTGAAGCCTCCTGATGGTTTGGACAGAAGTAAGGTGAGAGCTTTGAAACTCAAAGCAATAAAGTATTGTATCATCGATCAAGTGTTGTACTGGAAGGACCCTCTGGGAGTTTTGTTGAGATGTATGGACCCACAAGAATCCCAAATATAAATGATTGATTTTCATGACAACTCATGTGGGGGACATCTTTTTTGGAGGACCACAATGTATAAGATCCTCAGAACTGGGTATTTTTGGCCCAATATTTTTACTAATGTTTGTGCAAAGATTAGAGCCTGTACCAAGTGTCAAAAGTTTGTTGGAAAGAAGCAACTCAAATATTTTTCTTTGAAACCTGTAGCGGTTTCTGGATCTTTTCAGTAGTGGGGTATTGACTTCACTGGAGAAATCCACCCAACCTCAAGTGGCTAGCACAGGTGGATTTTGACTACGACTGATTATTTTACCAAATGGATAGAAGCCATCCCCACAAGGAGTGCCTCTCACAAAGTAATCATAAGTTTCCTTGAATACATCATGTCTAGATTTGGATGTCCAAAGAGGATCATTACAGACAATGCCACCTCTTTCAGGGATGAGCCATTAATTAATTTCTGTGAGAAGTATGGGATCACACTAGTCCACTCTACTCCCTACTACCCTCAGGGAAATGGATTAGCAGAGTCTTCTAACAAGAGCCTCATAAAGAGCATCAAGAAGTTGTTAGAAGAGAACAAGAAAGCTTGGGATTCAAAGATGAAGTTTGCATTAGGGATGACAAAGTTACCACAAAAAGATCATTAGGAATTTCCCCTTTCCAGCTGGTGTATGGAGTTGAGGCAATCTTTCCTACTCAACTTGCTTTGCATGTGGAAAAGTTCCTCCAAGAATACTAAGGAGAACCTGATGACATGGCCAGGAGGATATTGCAGCTGGTATAAGTGCAGCAGACTAGGGAGCATTTTCTTGATAAAGCACAAGACCATCAGCAGAGAATGAAACGAGCTTTTGACAAGAGAGCGAGTAAGGAGAATTTTCAATTGGGGGATATGGTGCTCAAGTGGGATGCCCCCAAACAAGACAAAGGAAAACATGGAAAATTTGAAACCTTGTGGATTGGTCCCTTTAAAATTTCTGAGGCATTTCTGAACAACACTTATAAATTGCAGAACTTGGAGGATTCTAAGGATTTGGGTGGCCCTGCCAATGGGCATTTTCTGAAGAAATATTTTTTTTAGGCCATGACTAAGGTTCCACCATTTTGAATACCACTCCTGTTTTGTTTTGATTTTTTTTAGTTTTTTGTTTTCAATAAGAGACTCCATAACCCAAAGCTAAGGCACTGGAGTTGTCCGTTCTTGGCTTCTCACAGGGAGCATGCCATCCCCTGTGGAGCCAAATGTTATCACATGAAATTTTCAGAGTATTGTGGTTTTGTGGTTCCTACCTAAGTCTGTATCCTTTCCTTGTCTCTCTCCTTTTCGCAGGCCAGATCTTGAATTTTCCCCTTCGACTGTTAAAGTCATTTTTTTTATCTTTTTGTTCGAGTGCCCTAATTCCCCTTGACGTCTTACTCGAAGGAAGTCTTGGCCCTAAACCTCTCTGTTTTTTCTCTAAGGATGAACGCTCGTCTCCTTTTTTCTAGTTACCATTCTCTCTGTTTTCCCCATCCCACAACAAGTCATCCAAGTCCTTGTTCACTCAAGCTGCAACCATGGACACCAAGCACAACTTTCATGGAAGTCTATTTCGGGCTTGAAATTCGAACAACAGGAGGGTTCATTAATCAATGGCAAAGATCCCACGAGGAGTTCATATCATTGGCTCACAGGTATTCAGAATCTCAAAATTGCGCCAAGTATAACGAAGGGAAAATTTCAAAGTTCGGAAACAAGCATGAGTCGTAGATCTTAAAGGGGACAGGTGGCATCCGATCCAAGTGTTCGGGGAAATGAACTTCGAGAGTATTGAAACGAGAAGTGAGTGAATTTCCCAAAGTCCCGAAGTGCTGAAGAGTTAAAGTCTTGAAGGGCCAAAGCCCGAAGTGCCGAAGTGGTCTAAGTGCCCGAAATCCTGAAGTGGTCAAAGTACCGAAGTGTTGAAGCGTCAAACTCTCGAAGCCAGAAGTGCCGAAGGCCCAAAGTGAATCTGGACCATCCATCGATGGGGCCACGTGTCAGCAGATCCATAGCTCCGGGTAAAAGAATTTGAAGGCAGAGGAGGTTTGAGATTTGATTTTATCGGATTCCTGAGACCCAAAGTAATTCTCGATCATTCGATTCAATATGATGCGCGTCAACAGATTGACAGCTTCGGGTAAAAGCAACTGAAGGTAAGCGAGATTTGATTTTTTATTCTCGCGGAGCTCGAAGACTCGAAGTGGATCTTGACCGTTCAAATCCAGGGGCCATGTGCCGTCAGATCCCTAGCTCCAACAAATTTTCTTGGGGAAAATAAATTTTGACTATTGAGAAGTCTGAACCCCAGAGCCACAAAGGGATCTCATTTGTCGATCTCTGGAGGCCACACGTTGTCAGGTCCTTCACTCCAGAATTTTTTCCTTAGGGAAAAAATAAGTTTGAGTTTTCATTTTCTCGGAGCCTGGAGACCCAAAGGAGATCTCAGTCGTCAATTTAAGAGAGTACGTGGTAGTGATCAGTGTCGACGTGTGGCATACTCATCGGTCATGACACCTGGCACCTATCCAACAATGACACATGGCACTCAGTCAAGGCAGCCGTGGGCATGCTATTCTCTTCTTTCTTAGTGACACGTGTTGCTTCTCTTTCATGATGCATCAACACGATGACATCAAACCTCCACATCAAATAATCCTCTGGGAGGTAATATTGCTCAATGTCAAAAGTAGCATCCCTCTCCCCCAAGGCACAGTTTGGCAGATTCTAAAGTTAGCGAGTGGTTAAACTTGGCAGTAGCGCTAAATCTAGTAGGTGCGTCCAAATCTCAAATCAGGACCAGATCTAGGACCATAGTTCATCGTGGGGATGCAACATGCTCGGGCGATAATTTTCTTGAGTAGTTCTGCAATTGAAACCACGATAAAGCAAAAGTGCTACTTGGCGAAAGGTGATGGATTGTGGGCCCAAAAGCGGTCTAAACCTAAACCACTTTTGAGCAGCTCCACAATCATGTGCTCGTATAAAATCCTATCCAAGAGAAGTGCGTGGTCGCCCCCTGAGCATTAAGTTGTGTTGCAATCCTGAGAAAAGGCAGTTAATAAAAATAGAGCTGGTGGTTGAAACCTAGGCTCACTCCATAAATGGAAGTCATGGAAGGCCCAGTGTCTGACTAGATCATTGTGCAGTTGTGACTATGTTGTTTGGACATATTTCAGTGTCTGAAGCTTGTGCTCAAGAGTGATCTGTTCACCTGATCAGGGGGAGTACTTATTTAAATATCTGTTGTATTTCTAAGTTGCTCATAGTTGACAGGGGGAGTATGTACTGCAACAACTCAGGGGGAGTGTGTTGATAGGGAGAGTATGTACTGCAACAACTTAGGGGGAGTGTGTTACTTCTTTGACATTGATGTCAAAGGGGGAGAAAGTGTGGTAATTTCAAGGATGCTACAGTGGTATAGTTGGACGTTCTTCAAGGGGTTTCCATCAATGCCAAAGGGGGAGATTGTTGGCATGTTTTCATACAGAGGCAGAGTATGTGTGTTTGTCATTGATGGAAAAGATCATGATCAACAACGCAATGATAATAGCATGGAAATGGCAAGTTCAACATAGAAGAGCAACAGTGATCCTTGGATCCCATTTAGATTTCCCGATGACCGTCAGATCTGAATTTAGATAGGAGGAGCACACAGTAGAAGAAAATAGATCTCATGCATCATATCTGAGCCCGAGGTCCAATTGACATTGGATCCAAGAGAACCTCTAGGTTCTTTAAAGTTGTTGGTGGCCAGAAGTCACTCCTGGATTGCTAGCAGGAGCAAAGCCCGACGCCCATCAGTTTTAATGTCACGGTTTGTTTTAAAGGGTGATCAAATGGAGGAAAACTCAGAACAACACAATGTCAACTCAGAAACCAGACCAGGCATGCATGAACGAGTGAGGTCTTGACAAACTCCAAACAGTGAGTCGTAGTAAAAGGGTGAGCAGGTGGAAGACTTATGCAAGAAAAGCACAACGGTCTGCAATAAACATCAGGTTCATCACAGACTGGAGAAGAAGTGTATTCAAACATAAAATCCTTTTACATTCAAACACATATACCAGAGAATACAAAGATGCCACAACAAATCCTTTATCGCAACAAGATTGTTAAGCCCACGTGAATCCTTCACTGTGAACCCTCTAGCAAAGATGAAACAAAGATGGGAAAGAAAGGAAACTGTTTGTTATAAACCAAGAATTCTCAAACACAGAGGCATAACCAGGAGACTAGAGTATCGCTGAAACTTTTACAGTCGGGAGCTTAGCTCTACCATCGATAGATACTAAAATGGAAAAAATGCCTACATATACTCAAAACAACAACAACAACAAGATTGAGAAAATGCATTGAAAGCTTTGCGTCTGCATGGCTTCTAACACTCTGCAGCTGCAATCTTTGAATAATCGTGCAACTTGTGGCAGACGCGATAGATTTTCTGACAGTTACATCGGCGAATCGACGTGCTTTTAATTCATTGCAGGACGCCCCCATTATGGTGGAGACGATGTCTAACCACCACCAACCGCTTCAATAACCGCTTCTTGGGATTGATAACGGCCCAGGCCGACTCAACATCTCGGGATAGGGAAAACTTCTCGCGCTGCCACCTGGGACAACAGAATAGCTTGAGGGGCGGACATGAGGGCCAGCGTGGAGGACATGGTGTATGGAAGGAGTGAAGGCATCGGGGAATGCGTGGAAGGGGTGGCGAGAAGTGAGGGTGATGATAGAGAGGGGTGACAAAAGGATGATCCATGGCGGAAGGCACCTAGGTAGATGGAGAGAAGATGGGAGAAACGAGCTCGCCTTCGGGCGAGAAACTGATGTGGAAAGGAACGGGACGCATGGCGGGAAATGAGAGGATGGTGGGAAGAAAGGAGGGCCACACGGACCAAAGAAGAGGGGCGAATGGATGACACATGGCAGCAGGGGAAAGGCGAAGGGAAGAATGAAATGACAGGAGGAGGGCCCACACTGGTTAAGCACAGGGCGGCTGAGAGGACCGGGGCTACATGAGCATCGTTGATTTGCATGCCACAATCGTGGCCGTCGGGAAGATGCACAAGGGATCTCGGACCCCCCCCCTCCGCTTAAAGGTAGAAAGGCGGGGGGGATCCGAAATGGTCTTCATTGCCGTTGATCCGGGCGCGCTAATCTGAACCGTCGGAGAGGTGCGCCCTCGATCTCGGACCCCCCCCCGCTTAATGATCGGAAGGCAAGGGGGGGGTCCAAAATCCAATACGCGTCGTCGATCTGGGCGCCCAGATCTGGACCGCCCGGTCTTGCTTGCTTCTTACCACGGGTGCGTTATCGCTTGAAACTTTGGACAAGTGGGTTTTAACCCATTATTTTGATATCTAAACCCCTTAGCAAGAAATATCGCTAACAAAAGTGCAAGGTGAAGCAGGCTTACAAAATCCTGAAAGAAGGAGGACCGTCCATCTTCAGGAATGACACGTTGTTATCACTGAAATTTCGTCCGCACAGGGCGACAAGAACTCAACATCATCAACACAGAAAAACAATCATCCATGGCACAAGGATTAACTCCACAGCACATCAAAAGGGC
>JZKD02S1729515.1:236618-250638 GCA_000966675.3 Picea glauca | reverse complement strand
CTTGGCTGAGAACTCCTCCCAGCCCTTCCTTACACGCATCCGTGCACACTACGTAATCCTTACTTGGATCAACAATCTTTAGGATTGGAGCACTAGTGAGAAGTTGCTTCAGTTGTTGGAAGCTGCTCTCACATTCATCAATCCACGAAACTTCTTCTCCTTCCTTTGCAAGGAAGTGATAGCATGTGCTATCCTTGAGAATCCGGCTATGAACCTCCTAGAATATCCTGGCAGACCCCTAAAAGAACTTACTTCCACCACATTTCTTGGCTCTAGCCATTCTCGAATGGCCTGTACCACTTGACGCAATCGCGAGCTACCTCCTCCAGCACCCGCTCACGGATCGATCAAATTCCCTCTGTTGAGCCGAAATTAGCTCTTTAGATTCTGGAGTGGAATCCCTGTCAAATGGCCGATCCACAGGTCTTGTTAACCTTTATGGCCTTCAACACCTAGACCGTGTCCTCCCCCTGACTTAATCTCAGGTCATCGGGGTTTCGCTATTCCTGTTGTCGAGAGTCACTGTACTCTCCAACTCCCGATTGCTGATGAGCTCTTGGATCCTATGCGCTAGCCCTCCAGGCTAGACCCTGGTCCACGTGACCGCTACCATATGACCTCAGTCATACTCTCCATCGGAGTTTCGGCGTTTTCATTGTCACGATGCACAAGTCTCCGGGACTCGCGATTCTCCGATCCCCGATGCGCTCCTCCACGCACTTGCCCTTCCGGCTCAGCTCCTGGTCCACGTGACCAGTACCCGTGACCACTACCTTATTCCGTCGGGGCTACGGGGTTTCCAATGTCAGTGTGCATATGCACTTGGAACCCATGATATGCCGATCCCCGATGCGCTCCAGATTGCTGACAGCTGGCCTCCACTACGCCTCTGTCCTTCTTCTCTGCTGCGGTGACAACTGGCCCCCACTAATCGGGGTTTCGCGGATCGCGATTTCAAAGTGCCTAAACATCATGTCCCCGGGATTCCTGATTTCCCGATGGGGCCAACCGCCGATGGCTCTCGATGGTTGCCACCTGTCCCACAGATGGATGACTCTGATTGTACCGGGATTTTCTCTACAGATTTCCCGAGCTCTTGCTCATAGAGTTCCCGACTCTTCCCGGACGACGGACACCTGTCCTCCACTCTGACTCTGGTGGTCCTACAATGCTTACATCATTGTCGGGACTTCTCTCCTTCTTAACGAAGGCTTAACCTCCGTGAGGCTTCCTACAGATCCGATGACTGTCGGGGTTTCTTCTTAGATCCAATGGCTCAGACCTGTTCTCCTTCTCTGTGCTTCTTCAGAGGCTTAAACTCTGTGCAATTTCTCCTGATCTGACGACGACTGTACTCTCCTGTGTCTCTGTGCTTCTTCCTGCACTTGGAATAACTTTGATTTATCCAAGGCCTCAGTATTGGCTTCTGATGCAGGAGCATCAACGACTTCATCAAGCGAGCCAGCGCGGGGAGTAAAGAACATACAGCTGGACAGTACCAGCACATACATTTTTTTGAATTTCTTTGAAAAGATTGTTGCGCCGTCGTTTGAATGAAAACATTCATATGAAGCGCACTTGTATTGTAATGAAGATAAGAAGGCATTTAATAGTTTTAATGCTGTTAGATAGGAATTAACTATAGATTAGACAGTTTTTGCTTTCGAGAGGGACAACGAATTATAGGCACCCTCCTTCGTATTTTGTATTATCATTCTCATTCATACAGGAGCAAGAGAGAGACAGAGAAGAGAGCTTGTGAAGAAACCCCATGTACAGACATTGAATTAATAGGAAAGCTTTGATTCAATCTCATGGATGTGTTTGATCTCTGTCTGTTGTTGATATTATGCTTCTGCATGCTTGCTTCCTTTTATGCTTATCTTCTATATGTTGCATATGTGATTGCATATCAGGTTCGAAACCCGAGAGAATGATGGAATGAGTTTCAATTGTTTCTCTGCTTAAGTCTAGAGATTCCTGCATCGAGTGCAGTTGAATTCCTCCGCTTAGAGTGCGTTGAGGAGGCTAAGTAGTTGAAATTTTGTTCTCCTTTTCCCAGAGTCGTGTTGGTTTATTCGAGCCATGCAGATGAAGTGCAGGTCGGACTGAAGTCTCAGTAGTAAGCCTGAGAGAAGAACAGCGCGGGCTATTGTCTTTGTGAAGCGCATATAGTCCGGAAGAACTCAACACTTCAAGAGTTGTGGAGGTTTGAGCGTGGGCCGTTGGTACCGAGTCTCTGGAGGAGAAGAGGGACCAAGCTCAGGAGGAATAGTACCCTTTTCTTCAGTTGCACAGGACGAAGCCGGTGCAGCGAAAGAGTTCTCAGGAGGAAGAGAATCGACAGTTGGAAACCCCCGTGAAGTTTTGCAAAATCCCGAGGATCGTCAGATCAAGGAGGAGTCACGTGGGAGTTAACTCGTAAGCACGGGCATGGAGAATCAAAGTCCATCAGACTTCGGGGTTTCGGCATTCGAAGGTTGGCAAGGTGAGAGTTCACACCTCGTAGAATCGCGAGTCGCGATTCCCTGAATCGATCAGAACCGTTGATCCGGACAGGGGCACGTGGCGCGAGATCCCTGAGGATCGGGGTTCGACATTCAGCGTTTCCTGGAGGCAAGAGTTTCAAACTCTTTGAAATCGCAACCGGCGATTTCCCGAATCAACTGGAGCCGTTGACCAGAAAGGGGACACGTGGCGCAAGATCCTGAGTCAGGATTCAGGTTTTTGCAAGGACTGTGACCTTGTGCATCATGAAGTGCGAATTCTCGAATCGCGATTTCCTGACAGCACGAGTGGGAGACAGGTGTCAAGGCGTTAGGCCTCACCATGAGGTGTTGACAGGTGGCATCGTAAAGTCGGGGTTCAGGGTTTTTCGATGCAAAAGACTACGACTGGTGAAATCGCGACCTGTGATTCCGCGATATAACCACAACCGTTGATTTGTGGGACACGCGTCAAAGGATCCCTGGGAGTCGGGGTTTGGAAAATCGAGATTCGGAGAATCGGGGTTCTCGACGTCAAGGATTTCTTGCATTGCGGATTCGTGATCCGTGAAATCCCGAAGTGACATGGCATGTGGGACCACGATCGTTAGTGGAATATAGGTGGAAGCATATCGGCATATCGGAGTTCGGGGTTCAGGGATTCATAGCGTAGGTGAATCACGACATTGCATGTGCCGATTCCCCGATAAGGAAATCTCCGATAGCCAGAAGTGTTGACTGTTGACCCGTCGGGGTTCGGGGTTTTGATTTGCATGAGAATTGTGTTAACAGGCTTCCCGACAAGCTCAGGGGAGATCGTCGAGGAGTTAGTTGTGGGTATTGAGAACTCCCGAGCGGAGTTGGAAGAGTCCTTTGACTCTTCGGGCCTGTGTGAAGAAGGTCCTGGTGGGAGCGGCTTGCTCGTTGAGGGGAAGCTCGCGTCAAGTGGTATCAGAGCCGGAAAAGGGTTTCTCTTTGCTTTGGTAGTAGAGAGAATAAATCCGCCATGCCACCCAGGAGGGAGAGGCAGTCACCTGATTGTGAAGGTAGGGATACTCGAAGAAGAGGTAGGCAATCACCCAATCTAGAGAAGGAGAAGGAATTGTCCAGGGAAAGAAGAAGTCATGGACAAAATATAGAAATGGAGAGGGAAATATGAAATCTCCGTGCTAGAATGGAAGATATGGAAGCAGCGCAGAGGCGCACAACAGATACAGGAGATCTGAGTGACCCCGAAGGTGAATCTGATGATGTACCACAAGATGGAGGTGCAGCGGAAGATGCAGCAAATGAGCGGTTAATCAAGGCTATCGCCAGGATGAGTGCAAAGGTGAAGATGGACATTCCAGCTTACGAGGGAAGCCTGGATACAAAAGAGTTGCTGAATTGGATCCGGGCACTCGACACCTACTTTGATTACGAAGATATCGAAGAGGACAAGAAGGTGAGGCATGTTGTCACTAAATTGAAAGGACATGCAGCCTTATGGTGGGACGAGCTGCAGGCAGACAAGCATTCCAAAGGGAAACATAAGATAAAGAACTGGGACAGGATGATCGCTAATATGAAAGCGAAATTCATCCCCAGAGACTATCAGATCACTCTGTTCAGGCGGATGCAGAACCTGAGGAAGAAGTTGATGACGGTGAAAGAGTACACCGAGGAGTTCTACAGGCTCAACATCCGAGCTGGTCATCGGGAGAGTGATGAAGAAAAGGTGGCGAGATACCTGAATGGTCTTAGGTATGACATTCAGGATGAATTGAGCATGGTCACCATCCAAATAGTTGAGGAAGCGTACCAGATGGATTTGAAAGCTGAGGAGAAGCTGAGCCGCAAGCAGGGACAGCGAGGGCGAGGCAGAAGCCAACCTAGAGGCAAAGCAGTTTCCCATGAAAGAACTCAGAAACCCAAGGAGGATTGGAAGAGACCTCAGGGAAAGGCTGAAAGAGGTGGAACCTCATAGTAGAGGCAGCAAATTTCTGAGCCGAGGAGACAACAAACAGATCAACAAGGAGGATATGCTGACGCCAACAATTTTCCTCGTACCCGGGGTAGAGGAAGAGGCCGTGGAGGAGTTATCACATGTTTTACGTGTGGGAAAGACGGACATAAAGACGTTGATTGTCCAGATAGGAAAATGGATAGAGGAAAATCTCACGTCACTGAGGCGCAGAGGCAGGATATTGAAGATGAAGATACTGGAAGTGGGAAGTCACTGACAGTGCATAGGGTCCTTTTGAAACCCGAGAAAGAGGTGGAGAACACAGCTCAAAGATGCCGACTGTTCAGAATGACTTGCAAGACCAAGGGCTGGAAATGCAAGGACATAGTGGACAGTGGGAGCACCGATAATCTCGTTTCGACCGAGATGGTGGAGAAGCTGGAGCTGAAAACGAACAAACACCCGAGTCCATATAAAGTGACATGGCTGCAGAAAGGACACCAGGTATGTGTTACAAAGCAATGCTTGGTCAATTTTAAAATGGGGGAATATAGGGATGAAATTCTGTGTGATGTCATTCCCATGGATGTATGTCATGTATTATTGGGAAGACCATGGCAGTTTGACAGAAATGTTGTTCATAATGGGAGGATGAACACATACACCTTGGAGAAGGATGGAAAAACACATACATTGCTTCCGGGGAAGGATAAGAAGGTGGAGTCGGAAGTAACCAGTACCATACTTCTCATGAGTGGGAAAGAACTTCTCACAGAGATGGAGAAGGATGAGGATCCACATTTCTTTGTTTTCAGGAAGCCGAGAATTGTCCTGACAAGCACAAGAGTGGACGACTTGCCAGAGGAGATTCAGGAACTGCTTGGAGAGTTCGCTGATATCATCGTGGACGAACTACCTCGTTCRTTGCCACCGATGAGGAGTGTGAGTCATCACATTGACCTCATACCCGGAGCAAGTTTTCCAAATAAGGCAGCATACATGTTGACACCTCAAGAGAACGAGGAAGTCAAAAGGCAGGTATAGGATCTGCAGGACAAGGGACTAGTGAGAGAAAGTATAAGTCCATGTGTTGTTCCGACAGTACTGAGTCCAAAGAAGGATGGAGGCTGGAGGATGTGTACAGACTCCAGGGCGATTAATAAAATCACCATCAGGTACAGGTTTCCACTGCCGAGGATGGACAACTTGATGGATTGCCTGAGAGGGGCAAATTATTTTTCAAAGATAGATCTCAAGAGTGGATATCATCAGATCTGGATGAGAGAGGGAGATGAGTGGAAAACAACATTCAAAACAAACGAGGGTTTGTACGAATGGTTGGTCATGCCATTTGGTTTGACAAACGCGCCAAGCACATTTATGCGGCTGATGAATGAGGTCCTGCGGGAATTCATTGGCAAGTTTGTGGTCGTATACTTGGATGACATCCTGATTTTCAGCAAGACGAAGGCTGAACACGTGAGGCATTTGTCCATTGTGATGAGAAGACTGCAGCAGGAGAAACGACTGATCAATTTGAAGAAGTGTTCCTTCATGCAGACATAACTCATTTATTTGGGTTTTGTAATTTCGGCAAACGAATTGAAGATGTATCCTGAGAAGGTGAACGTGATCAGGAATTGGCCATCGCCAAGAAATGTTTTTTAGGTAAGGAGCTTTCATGGTTTGGCAAGCTTCTATAGAAAATTCATTCGAAATTTTAGTGGAATTAGTGCCGCAATGATGGATACTGTGAAGAAGCGGCATAAAATTTTTCATTGGACAGCCGAGGCTGAGAAGAGCTTCAATCTGTTGAAGCGGAAGATAACTGAGCAACCAGTGTTAGTGTTGCCAAATTTTCAGAAAACCTTCCAAGTGAAGTGTGATGCCAGTGGGTATGCTGTTGGAGGGGTTTTAAGTCAGGATGACAGACCTGTTGCATATTACAGCGAGAAGCTGGATGATGCCAAGCTGAAGTACTCCACGTACGATAAGGAGTTCTATGCCATCATACAGGCATTGAAAAAGTGGAGGCATTACTTAATACCCAAGGAGTTCATTTTGTATAGCGATAATCACGCATTACAATTCGTGAGTCAGCAGGAGAAGCTAAATCAAAAGCATGCGAAATGGGTAGAGTATATGAAAAATTTCACATTCGTGATCAAGCACATTTCAGGGACTGTGAACAAGGTGGCCGATGCCTTAAGCAGGAAGTGCTTGTTGCTGCAGGAATTCAGGGTCAAAACCTTGGGTTTTRAAAATTTAAAAGATATGTATGCAGGTGACGCAGACTTTGGCGAGGCATACGAAGCAGCCGAGAACCCAGTTCTCAGGGATAGGATTCCGTGGATTGACTACCTGATCCAGGATGGATTGTTGTTCAAAGGCAATCAATTGTGCATTCCAGATTGCTCTATGAGAGAGAATTTGGTGAAGGAAAAGCACAGTGGAGGCCTAGCAGGTCATTTTGGACATGAAAAGACATTCGCCAAGCTGAGCAAGTCTTATTACTGGCCGGGTAGCATGCAGATGTTAAGCGATTTGTTGACAGGTGTCGAATATGTCAACAAGCGAAAGGCCGAAAGCAGAACACAGGGTTCTATCAGTCTTTTCCCATACCTGAGAGGCCATGGGAGGCGATTAGTATGGATTTTGTTTTGGGATTACCGAGGACGCAGAGAGGCGTGGATTCCATTTTTGTAGTAGTGGACAGATTCTCGAAGATGGCACATTTCATTCTGTGTCATAAGACCAGCGATGCAACCCACATCGCAAATTTGTTTTTTAAAGATATTGTGCGATTGCATGGATTGCCGAGAAGCATAGTCTCGGACAGGGATACCAAGTTCATAGGTCACTTTTGGAGGATGCTATGGAAGAAGCTAGGGATTGACTTGGCATTCATATCTGCTTACCATCCGTAGACAGATGGGAAAACAGAAGTGGTCAACTAAATCTTGGGGGATCTTTTGAGAAGCCTGGTGATGGAGCATCACAGCAGTTGGGATCAGATCCTACCACAGGCCGAATTTGCGTACAACGATTCGGTGAATCGGAGCATAGGTAAGAGCCCATTTCAAATTTTGTATGGGACACAACCGAGAGGAGTGTCTGAGCTCAGGGAGTTAGAACAGGTTGAAACTAGCAGCGCGAGAGCCGAAGAATTCGTAGAGGCAATGCAGGAAATTCACACACGGGTGAAGCAGCGATTGCAAAAATCGAATCAGGAATATAAGCGCAGAGCCGATTAGAGGAAAAGGAAACTTCAGTTTGAAGTTGGAGACATGCTTCTGGCACACTTGAGAAAAGAAAGGTTCCCGAGGGGAACATATAACAAACTCAAGATGAAAAAAATTGGGCCATGCAAAGTCCTAAAGAAATTTGGGGAGAATGCAGATGAGCTTGAGTTGCCAGAGGGCTTCGGGATATCTCCGATTTTCAATATTTCAGATTTATACCCATATAAGGCTGAATATGCAGGAGCTGGAAATTATGAGGAACCAGTTATCCAGTGGCAGAAGAAGTTGCCAATGGCACAGAAATCTGAAATAGAGTGCATACTGGACAAGAGAGTAGGCAGGAAGACCAGGAGGAAACAATATTTTGAATACCTAGTGAAGTGGAAAGATCACCCAGTGGAGGATGCCAACTGGGAAATAGAGGCAATGATACAAAATCATGGGCGTGGTGTGCAGGAGCTCATGGATAGGAGCCCATGAAATCTTTTGAGCCGAGGAGTATGATGCAGGAGCATCAACAACTTCATCAAGCGAGCCAGTGCGGGGAGTAAAGAACATACAGCTGGACAGTACCAACACATACATTTTTTTGAATTTCTTTGGAAAGATTGTTGCGCTGTCGTTTGAATGAAAGCATTCATATGAAGTGCACTTGTATTGTAATGAAGATAAGAAGGCATTTAATAGTTTTAATGCTGTTAGATAGGAATTAACTGTAGATTAGACAGTTTTTTCTTTCGAGAGGGAAAACGGATTATAGGCACCCTCCTTCGTATTCTGTATTATCATTCTCATTCATACAAGAGCAAGAGAGAGACAGAGCATAGAGCTTGTGAAGAAACCCCATGTACAGACATTGAATTAATAGGAAAGCTTTGATTCAATCTCATGGATGTGTTTGATCTCTGTGTGTCGTTGATATTATGCTTCTGCATGCTTGCTTCTTTTTATGCTTATCTTCTATATGCTGCATATGTGATTGCATATTAGGTTCGAAACCTGAGAGAATGAGGGAATGAGTTTCAATTGTTTCTCTGCTTAAGTCTGGAGATTCCTGCATCGAGTGCAGTTGAATTCCTCCGCTTAGAGTGCGTTGAGGAGGCTAAGCAGTTGAACTTTTGTTCTCCTTTTCCCAGAGTCGTGTTGGTTTATTCGAGCCATGCAGATGAAGTGCAGGTCAGACTGAAGTCTCAGTAGTAAGCCTGAGAGAAGAACGGCGCGGGCTATTGTCTTTGTGAAGTGCACATAGTCCGGAAGAACTCAACACTTCAAGAGTTGTGGAGGTTTGAGCATGGGCCGTTGGTACTGAGTCTCTAGAGGAGAAGAGGGACCAAGCTCAGGAGGGATAGTACCCTTTTCTTCAGTTGCAAAGGATGAAGCTGGTGCAGTGGAAGAGTTCTTAGGAGGAAGAGAATCGACGGTTGGAAACCCCCGTGAAGTTTTGTGAAATCCCGAGGATCCTCAGATCAAGGAGTATTCACGCGGGAGTTAACTCGTAAGCGCGGGTGTGGAGAATCAAATTCCATCGGACTTCGGGGTTTCGGCATTCGGAGGTTAGCAAGGTGAGAGTTCACACCTCGTAGAATCGCGAGTCGTGATTCCCCGTATCGATCAGAACCATTGATCCGGACAGGGGCACATGGCACGAGATCCCTGAGGATCGGGGTTCGGCGTTTGGCATTTCCCAGAGGCAAGAGTTTCAAACTCTTTGAAATCGCGACCGACGATTTCCCGAATCAACTGGAGCCGTTAACCAGAACGGGGACACGTGGCGCAAGATCCTGAGGATTCGGGATTCGGGGTTTTGCAAGGACTGTGACCTTGTGCATCAGGAAGCGTGAATTCCCGAATCGCAATTTCCCGACAACACGAGTGGGAGACAGGTGTCAAGGCGTTAGGCCTCACCATGAGGTGTTGACAGGTGGCATCATAAAGTCAGGGTTCAGGGTTTTGCGATGCAAAAGACTACGAATGGTGAAATCGCGACCTGTGATTCCGCGATATAACCACAACCGTTGATTTGTGGGACACGCATCAAAGGATCCCTGGGAGTTGGGGTTTGGAAAATCGGGATTCAGAGAATCAGGGTTCTCGACGTCAAGGAGTTCTTTCATTGCGGATTCGCGATCCGCGAAATCCTAAAGTGACGTGGCATGTGGGACCACAATCGTTAGTGGAATACAGGTGGAAGCATATCGTCATATCGAAGTTCAGGGTTCGGGGATTCATAGCGTAGGTGAATCACGACATTGCATGTGCTGATTCCCCGATAGGGAAATCTCCGATAGCCAGAAGTGTTGACTGTTGACCCGTCAGGGTTCGGGGTTTTGATTTGCACGAGAATTGTGTCAACAGGCTTCGCGAAGTCGCGAAGCCCGATTTCCCGATAAGCTCAGGGGAGATCGCCGAGGAGTTAGCTGTGGGTATCGAGAAATCCCGAGCGGAGTTGGAAGAGTCCTTTGACTCTTCAGGCCTGTGTGAAGAAGGTCCTGGTGGGAGCGGCTTTCTCGTTGAGGGGCAGCTCGCGTCAGCTTCCTTCTCCAATGAGCTCCCGAGCCTTGAGCTTCACCACGCGTATAAAAACGTTGACTTCTCCTGAGTTCTTACTCTCAAATTTTCAAAGTATTTCGACGTCTGCACTCCTGCAGAGTCTTTGCGCACCCACAGTGCTATCTCGCCTGAGCTTCTCACAAACACTCAGACCTCATTGGCACACGGTACAACTCCACCTGTCCACGTGGCACGGTTCCCAATTGAGGTTTCGGGTATCGGGGTTTCGTGATCCCCGACGACATGAGTTCCTGTCCTCACGAACTCCCGATCCCTGATTTGCCGATGCACCTTTGCCTTAGCCCCCTCGGCTATGCCGAGGTCCATGTGACCTCTACCTTTTGATCGTAATCAAACCGCTCATCGGGGTTTCGGGGTTCGAAGTTCCACAATGCATGGACTCCTTGTCCCCGTGATTCCCGATTTCCCAAATCCCGATTTCCGACGGATGAGTCTTCTATTGGGACTTTCCCGCTGATCCTCCATCACCGGTGGATTTACTCCTTGTCGGGGCTTTTCTCGATGGTGCAAATCTTTGCCACGTGTCCACTAAATGAACGGTTCGGATCTTGTCGCGAATTCACGGATCGCGATTTCGTGTGACAAGATTTCTATGTGCTTGAGAACTCCGATTCTCCGAGTTCTGACTCTCTCTAGGATTATGACATGTGTCCTCCCGAGATTTATGGCTATGATCCCTCCTTGGGTTTTCGAGAATCACAGGGTCTCGATTATATTTAGTTCGAATATCCCGATGCCTCTTTGAGACTTCTCCTCTACCCGTGAGGACTTAAGTTCCGCGCAACTTCTGTCAACTCGGATGGTTGACGGTTAATCCCACAGGGATCTTACGACCCACGATCCTCCTGAGTTAAAATCCTATGCAGTATCCAAGGCTTTAAACCTTGTGCACATTCTCCAGATCTGACGGTTACAAGGGTTTGTCATCCCTTCCGAACAAATCTGACGGTTCTAACACCATTGGTGTAGAGACCCGTCTCCCTGTGGTCATAAACCATACCAGCTGCGGTTTCACAGCACTGCTAAACCTCCTAAGCTTACAGGCATGGTTAAGTAACTCCTATACACTCCTGGTCATACCAGGGTCAGAAATTGGTCCTCCACACACAGTGTCTCCTCTCACCCTCGGTCCAAAGACCCTTCAACTGGCCCATCTAGGCTCAGTGTCGAAACCTTTGCTCTGATACCAATTTGTAGTGTACCAATTGCTCTAATACCAATTTGTAGTGTACCCTTCACTACCCAGGTTCACCCAACCTCTCGGTTTACCATTCATTACATGGATTTAAAAACAAATGCATTTAACCAGAATTAAACACACTTAACAACTCAGATTAAAATATATGGGTACTGCTATAATTAAATGTTCCATATCATTCATCATTAATTCATTTACACAGCGGAAAACATGATACAGAACAACATAGTCATGCCAAACGTGTTAAATCATAATTTAGAATACTTATCTTGTATCAACTGGAGAAATCACCAACCAAGTGCAGGCCTTCCACGAACCTCCCAGCCTTAGACCACACTATTCATCAGCTCAACAGTAGGTCACCCCCGAGCTGGGACTGAGCTCCATCCCCGGGCAAGGAATCTAGACTCAGGCTGAGGTTACAGGGAAGACAACACATACACATTCAACAGGAAGAAGCTCTCCCAGGAATCTCCCACGCTCACTGCAAACAGACCCTCATTCCCCACATGCCTGTTCCACCCCAGGAGAGTGCACCTTCTCTGTCACCTAGACAGTCCTTCGGCTGCCAGTGTCCCTTACCTTGGGTTACAGGAACAGACCGGACCGGAATTCTCCGGGCTCTATGGCAGCTACAGGGATTTCTCTCAGGAGTTCTCCTCTCCCTCTGCGCACTCTCTCACCTAGAGGAGTCGCTCACATGCCAACAAGCCTCACGCAGTCCAACACTGTGTAGTCACATCAATCCATGGGAAAACACAGACAAGGCTTCCCAAAAAGGTTCAGCTGTCACAGGATAATCTCACGGGATGATTTCGGAGCAGGCTTCACGCAGAGGCTAATTCAATTTTCCCGAACCACCATGGATTCTTCCACTCGAGTTCAACACATGGAATTTGGGTTCAAGAAATGCGTTCTCGGGTTTGCCTGGAATAGCCACAGATTCATAGCTCTGCAAGGTTTATTGCACGGTTTTCCTTAGGCAAACACAACTAACGGTTTTTCAGAGATAATCTGGATATTCGGTAGAGGTCGTACGGGTTCCACACACAGAGGTTCGGTTCAGAATGGAGGAGTGTCCCCACCCATGGTTCAGTTCAGGGCTTATATTTGCATGCACCAGGGATGACACTTGTCACCCTGGGAACTGCATGCATATCACAGCGTGCATCCCCTTTGCACGTTCCCTCCTTTCCAGGAACTTAGGGTAAACAGAAATGCACATGTCTCTTTTTGAAATAATATTAAAATATTATTTCCCAGGCTTAAGCCCCTTAAGCTTAGCTCCTAGGCTCATCACTCAGCCCCTTTCCCACCTTTCAGCCCCTTGATCCCTTTCCCACTCTGTGGACGCTCAATCCCCCATCACTCTTTCATCGTGGTCGGTCTGCACTGGCGGTATTTATTTTTCATTAATTGATCTGCATACATACAAGTACATCAACAGGCTCCTGGCCTTCAACACTTAGGCTCCCTGGCCTAACAAAACTCATAAGCCTACAGCTTATTCAAAACTTGGCTCACTAGCCTATAGAACATATGTACAATTCGTTTCATACATCAGGTTTATAAAGGGCTCGGCCTTGGGGACATTACACCAACGGTGTAGGTTAATCAGGAATATGAGAGAATGGTTATTGTTTCTCTTCATGATTAACTGTTCAGTTACGATTCAATTAGCAAAACATAATCATGGTTCTTGAACGGTTGGCGATTCAATTGCTGAGGCATATTTTTTCCCAAGGAGATTCGAGGTGTAACTAAAGAGGGAAATGGATAAAAGAAACACTGCATGATCATGTGGGGTTGGTCGTTCTGAATGAAAAAAGAGTTGAACAGTAATAAAGGAAAAATTACAGTATGCACAGTGTGAGACCGATAGTATGCGCAGTGTGAGATAAAACTCAGAGATGAGTAACATATGAGGAATAGACAGAAGCAAGAGAAGAATTGCAGAACAGCTTGAAGTAGAGCGGAATTGCAGAACAAACAGAGGAAGAGAATAATTGCAGAATAGTTAGAAGCAGACCAGATTTACAGAATAGAGAAGAAGTGGTAAGAATCGATTTATCTATGTTGTTGGTTATTCAATCATTTATTTATAATCAGGGAGGTAGGGTGGTGCTAGGGAGGATTGTGGTCCTCTAATATTCAAGTTGGTTCTTGAATATTGGGATTTGTAGCTTCCATCTAGTTGTGGCTAGAAAACAGGGTGGCAGGGTGGTGCTTGGAAAAACATGGAGTTTTCTATATGCGAGTTGGTGCTTGTATAAGTGGAAGTAGGTGCTTCCATCCAGTCAGTGTTGGAACACTCAGGGAGTTGGTGCTTCCTTCTAGTGGGTGCTAGAGAAACTAGAGAGTTGGTTCTCTCAAACAAGTTAGTGTTTGTATAAGTGGAAGTAGGTGCTTCCATCTAGTCGGTGCTGGAACACTCAGGGAGTTGGTGCTTCCTTCTAGTCCATTCTAGAGAAACCAGAGAGTTGGTGCTCTCAACAAGTTGGATCTTGTAAAACAGAGGTAGTAGCCTCACTTTGAGTTGGTTCTCAAACATAGATGATGTACAAAACTTAAAAGACTG
>JZKD02S1729515.1:218824-231759 GCA_000966675.3 Picea glauca | reverse complement strand
ATCAATATTGAACACTTTGTACCATTTTCAATCACAACTTGTAAACATTACATTATCAACAATTTCATTCACTTACGATTGCATTTAACATATCATAAACATATAACCACAGATGCACAATACACAAGAATTTTACGTTGAAAACCAAATGGGAGAAAACCATGGAACTCTTTTTAATATATATCTTCAATATTACATTCACAGGAAACACCAAATTCCAAACTTCTCCAGCACCAACTGGAAGGAGGAACCAACCCCCTATTTATAGGCTCCAACCTGAAGGAATCTACAACTCCCCGAATTCTCTAGCACCAACTGGAAGGAGGCTCCAACCCCTATTTTACAAGATCCAACCTGAAGGAAGCTACGACTCCATGTATTCTCAAACACCAACTGGAAGGAGGCTACAACCCCCTAGTTTACATGATCCAACTTGAAGGAAGCTATAACTCCCTATATTCTTCGGCTCTAACCAGAAGGAGGATACAACCCCCTTTCCTTGCCCCTTCCTTCCTCCCTGAAATATAAATGTAGACTCAACCTGTCAATGCTATTATCTGTTGAGGAAAAGGTATATAAAACCTTACTCAAGAATTTTCAGATCTTGCCTGGCTAAGACAAGATAGTTGGGAATGTCACCGAGGGTTTATAGCCTCAAACACAATCATTTAATCCACAAGTATTAAGTACAAAGGATCAAGGTTGAATTTTTTGTTTTATGTATAACAATGCAAAAGAAGTAAACTTAAACAAAGTTACATGAATGTGTACATAAATTATACAAATGTATAAGTGGAGATCAAAGAAAAATAATGAACCATATCATTATAACACATGTGTGAGACTGAAACAATAATCTAAATTTTCATTTATTTCATTCTGAGATACAAAACTGAGTTCTCTCTATAAACCCCTGCAAGGGTATCAAATTTAGAAGCCTTCGATGGGAACCACACAAAAAGACTCTGAAAATCAATAAGAAAACCAAAGCTAAATATATGGATCAGCTTGCCACAAAATGTTGTCACTTGAATCTACAAGATATTCTTTATCGGTCATGAAACTGAATTCATGTGCAAACAAAAATATAGAGACTACCAAAGATAAATCATACACCTTTAAAACAAGCTATTGAAATATGTGATTCAGTTTTTGAATCCCGCTGCCTTCAATAAGACCCTGCTATCATCAAGAGGATTAAGCTTTCTAGTTTAAACTCAGAATGAATGAAAGTTGAAAGTATCTCACTAGTATAGAGAAAACCTTATGGTTGTAGTTCTCCTCTATTCTCTCCTCTTGTCTCTTCATCTCATTGAGCTTTTATTTCTCCTCAATAAGTTAGGGTAGTTCAACTACTTTTCTTTAGTTAAGTCAATTTAACTTAACTAATTAGTTTGAGACAAATAAATAATAATAATATATAAATAAGGGTCTTAAATAATAACTAAATAGATGGGACCCCTTGTGACTCCCAATTATTTCCTTTTATAATCATCAAGACATGAAATATGAAAATCAATCATTAGATTTCGAATATATCCTCCTTGTAACTCCCATTTTCAAAATTATGACCAAATATTTTAAATATCAACCCAATATAACCTGATCATATCCAAAAAGTATTATATCCATGCTGCCCCAAAAAAGGATGTCTAAAAATATGCTTGCTGTCCAAACCTTTATCAAAGTAAAAATACTGTCTTCAACATATAATTTTTTTTTATCATCATCAAAATCCATATTTTCTATGTGAGGCATTAAGCCTCTTCTCACTACTGTCCCCTTTTGATTTTTCAGTGGCAACCTTTGAATGGTTAGAGCCTTGAGGATGAACTGCACTAATACTATGAGAACAATCATCCTTAAGATGAATGCAATATGAGACTAATTTGACAGATTCCTTGGATGAGCTAGAATGAGTGACTATTTCTTTTCAATTGTCCTACACAAGATTGGGGACATATGTTTTTAATCTTTTACCGGCATGTGATGATTGCACAGGACATACAACATGGGTGACTTGGGCATTTGGATTAATCGGTGGTGGTAAAGGCAATGATGCAATGGACCAACAGTGGTGGTGAACAACAGGTTGGTGGACAATCTCTTGCCAACCATTATTGGCGGATGGTTCTGGTCGCATTGACACATGAAGAGGTACTTGGACACTATAGATATTTTGGTGTGCTTGGAAGGGAGGTCTTTCTAGTCGAGGATGGAGGATCCCTTGGACTACTAGGTTGAAGAAACCATCTTGGAAAAGATGGTTGATTTCCTGGGGGTCAACATCAAAATGTATGGAGAATCGAGGTCTTCGATGACCCCTCTACCAATTTATGCTTCCTCTGTTACCTCTATCATTACTGCCTTCGCTGAAAAATCTCATCCTAAATAAATGTTCCAATTAGTTATGAAAAATCTCGACAATTCATGCATCGATCCTACCTAAATAAAATCAAAGGTTGGCTCTATCATTATCAACATAAGTGCATACAATCAATCCATTCATCATAATACTCAAATCAATAATGAATTGATATTGAACAAGGAATGAGAGGGTTATTGGGAAGATGCGGGTGGTAATGAATGAAAAAGTGGTAGCATGGACGGGGACCACCAGTGGATATTGTTCAAGCAACATCAAAATAATACTTCCATTTCCAATTTAAACACCAATCACTCCCATTCGTTTTTCATTATTTCTTTTGAAATGTCATTTACAATAACATAACAGGGAATTAAAATGAATCTGGGAAGATAGTGGGATTGTAAGGAGAGAAAAATGATATAATGAGCGAGAAATGAAATGGATAATGTACCATAAAATAAAATAAAATATACTATTTAGAAATTACATACCCTTAATTTCCAACAACATTTTAAACTGTAGGCAATATAAAAAGTGAAGACACAGTAACTTCCATATCAAACCTAAAGAAGAGCTCCATAACTTTTAAACTCAACCAGTTAATCCATATCTTTTCTTCTTTTATGTTTGATCGAACAACAACATAAATTATATGCATATTGTTCATAATTCCAACTACCCATGATCATATACATAACGTTTTAGAGGAGACATGAGGAGGCCAGGGAAAAGAACACGCGATTGAACCTTTAACATTTACATCAACCAAACTAAATTTATGTACAATAGATTGGGTTCGAGACATGAGTGAGACAAATCGACAAGCAGGGTTTGTAACATGAAACCAAAATATCCAACAAGGTTTGACACGGTCGCTTCTAAGGTGGCTGTGAGGTAAAAATCCAATTTTGCATTCATTCAAACTGTCAAATGGAATTTTGACAGGGCCACAATTCTCTTGTGAATGGAGCAGGAGGTAAGAATAACCACAAAAAGAAACCAGAACCTGAGTGCCCCATTTTTTATTCACCGTAAAAATAAAACCTTCCAGAATTTTATCTCAGGATGTGGGTGATAACAAAAAAAACTTTCCATAACTCTATCAGTAGCAAAGAGAAATAATAACCAGTAATCCACCCCAGTGCAACCATAAACAAATACTTTCAACATTACGGAGCATTAAAACAAATTCCATTTTGCAATGCCAACCAATATCATTTGCACAGACATAATACACATACATCCACCATATCTTTCAGAAAGCAAGGACTCTGCATACAAATTCAAGGAGTAAACATAGAGATTCTATCCAAAGCGAGGCTAGAATGATGAATTGAAGGGAAAGATTCACCATACCTATGAGGAAAGCACCAAAAAGACCCAAGGAGCATCATTATTTTCCAACTCCCAAGTGAAACAGAGTAAAACTAACTAGAACAAGCAAATGTGCAACAAGGTAAGGGTGGTGAGATCGAGGTGAATAAGAACGACGTGCAGTAAATGCACGTCACTTCTCCACATTTTAATTAATTTCCATCAACCATAACTAGGGTGGAATACATTCAAAACCCTAATAAGTGCATTAATCAACCATACAAATCAAACATGTCACTTCCATATTGAAACGAAAACCCTCTTTTACCAAATTTTAATACCAACACCATAATATTATATGCCCCATTTTAAATTGTAGCAAGTCCCGTGTTTGCAAGGATTGAATTAACTTCGAACAATTGCATAAACATAACTATTTTCCACTAAATATAACCAACACCATGAATGTAATATACCATGAATGCAACAAGTTATAACCAAAGTGAGTGTGAGTCGAAGTTTGAATTTAAACCATATGCCAAAGCAAATGTATAACAATTATAACCCAATGCTTTCCACTTTCTTTCTTCTTTTAAATTGTCAGCCATTATAATCATCGATTGCATGTGAAAATTTGTTCAAAATTTTGTGTTTTCTCAAACTATAATATTCTTAGTAAATTCATCATGAACGCAAATTTTCCTCTTCACCATGATTCAAACAAGGGGGTCCCACCTATCTAGCTATTATTTAGTATATGTATATAAATAATAAGGCACTGAAACCCATTTGCAGGCAGGGGTACTACGTTGCGCTTCTAGGCATCAACAAACAAGAGATTCCATAGGGAAATCTATTTCTAACATATTCATAACTTAGAATGTCTGGTTTCACAGACTAGTAGAAGTAGATGATAGTAAAATTGTTGAAAAAGAATAGTTATGCAACATAGGGAAAAATATTGTTTAATGGAAATAATGAGACGAGACTTTGGGAATAACTTATGGAAAGTGGTACATATGAGGGGGATTGGTCCTATATGCATAACATTCGAAAAATATGTCACATGCAATAATTATTAAAGTTTAAAGGATAATGTTTCGGATTTTCTCTTTAAATCTCAAGATGGAGGGAAGAAAGGGATAACAGAAGCAGGGAAGAAGAAAAAATCAACTATCCTACAACAATGTTGAAAGAAAAAAGCAATTTCAGCGATGTCTGAAAGGAGGACACCGTGACAACTGTGTATACCTTATTTCTTATTGATCAACAATACTTACAGAATGACATTGTTATGGAAAAACCGATCCAGACTTTATTTCCGATAAATTAAAAAAACAAAACAACATAAATTAAAGACTCAACAAACCAAAGTAAAAAAGAAAACAATAAAACAAAAGACTATGTACATAAGTCATTTTAAACAAGCGTTGATAATCAGGCTAGTTCCACATAATGTTTCAAGTGGGAACCATTAGTGATGTAAGAGAACAATCACTATTCCAAATCTTTTAGAAGGTATGAGTTTGCACCTAGAATAAAAGCAAATTTAAAAGGACCTAGCCATAGTTTATGGAACTTTGAGTGTCTTCCCGTCTCAACATGAGCTGATTCCCATAGTAGGAATTTCTCGTCAATATTGAATTCGACAATTTTTTCTCATCTGTTAAAATACCTTTTTACAGTTTTCTTCCTTCTCTTTATGTTCTCTAAGGAAAACATCCTTTTTTCTTCAAGGGCTAACAATGTATTTATCCTTTGGGCAGCATTGAAAGAATTTAATTTATCAATCTGTAACATCACCCGTAAGGAAGAAAGCTATAACTCAGTAGGCAGAATAGCCTCTTGGCCATATGCGAGCTGAAAGGGAGTACATCCCGTGCTTTCCTTGGTGGTAGTGCGATCTTCCTAGAGAGCGTAAGTGAGAAGTGTGTGCCACTGGCAAGGTTGATCCTCTATGGTCCTCTTGATGATCTTAACCAGGTTTTTGTTAGTGGACTCAACTTTCCGATTTCTTGATGTCTGAAAGGAGGACACTGTGACAACTGTGTATACCTTATTTCTTATTGATAAAAAATACTTACATAATGATATTGTTATGGAAAAACTAATACAGACTTTATTTCTGATAAATTAAAAAAACAAAACAACATAAATTAAAGACTCAACAAACCAAAGTAAAAAAGAAAACAATAAAACAAAAGACTATGTACATAAGTCATTTTAAACAAGCGTTGATAATCAGGCTAGTTCCACATAATGTTTCAAGTGGGAAGCATTAGTGATGTAAGAGAACAATCACTATTCCAAATCTTTTATAAGGTATGAGTTTGCACCTAGGATAAAAGCGAATTTAAAAGGACCTAGCCATAGTTTCTGGAACTTTGAGTGTCTTCGCGTCTCAACATGAGCTGAGTCCCATAGTAGGACTTTCTCGTCAATATTTAATTCGACAACTTTTTCTCATCTGTTAAAATACCTTTTTACAGTTTTCTTCCTTCTCTTTATGTTCTCTAAGGAAAAATTCCTTTGTTCTTCCAGGGCTAACAATGTATTTATCCTTTGGGGAACATTGGAAGAATTTAATTTATCAATCTGTAACATCAGCCGTAAGGAAGAAAGCTACAACTTAGTAGGAAAAATAGCCTCTTGGCCATATGAGAGCTGAAAGGGAGTACATCCTGTGCTTTCCTTGGTGGTAGTGTGATCTGCCCAGAGAGCATAAGTGAGAAGTGTGTGCCATTGGCAAGGTTTATCCTCTATGGTCCTCTTGATGATCATAACTAGGTTTTTGTTAGTGGACTCAACTTTCCCACTTCCTTGTGGGTAATAGGCTGATGAAATGAAATGTTTGACCCCTAATTTAACCATAAATTGAGTTAACTTTGCAAAAATGAAGGTTGGGCCATTATCCGTAATGATCTCTAATAAAAGGCCAAATCTGGAAAATATATTAGTTTCTAGGAAAGAAATTACCTGCTCATCCTTTGCGTGTTTAAGAGGGACAACCTTAGTCCACTTATTAAAGTATCTTGTGGCTTTTAAAATAAAAAAATTCCCCATGGAAGACAGAGGATTAATAGGACCAATAAAGTCTAGGCCCCATTTAGAAAAAGGGAAATCCGGGAGTACAGGTTGTAAAGGCATGGAATAAAGACGTTCTTTCCCAACAATTTTTTGGCATTTATCACAAGATCTTGCAAATTTGTAGGAATCTTCAAATATCGAAGGCTAGCAGTAACCATTTCTTATGATTTTAAAGGCAATAGCTTTAGAAAAAACATGGCCACCAATGTGAATGACATAAAATGATGTTCCATGAATTTCTTGTAGCAATTTCTGTGCTTCTTCATCATTCACACATCGAAGTAATAAACTATCAGCAGACCTTCTAAACAAGAAGTATCCCAAAATGATATACCTAGAAGATTCGAGGTAGAGTCTTCTTCTCTAGTGAGGATACAAGTTATCTGGGAATTTTTTATGCTGCAAGTAATACACCATATTTTTGTACCAAGGATGTTCAACTATATAAAGATTTTGATTTTCAATATAGAACATAGCTGAAAGAGGATTATCTTGATCATCAAGTTCTTCACTTGGTTCAGGGTGCGATCTAAGTGAAGGTATGAGTCTCGTCCCTTGATTGTTTTTGAAGTCATGATGGTTAAATCATGCTCCTGAATTTTGGCAAGATGATGTGCAAGTTTTCCTGAAAGATAAGTTTGTGAGAGAAGAAACTTGACAGTAGGCAAAGGGACTCTTACCTATGTATGTTTGCCTAAAGTAAAGTGGCAAAATTTTTCTATAGCCTTAACAAGAGAAAAAAACATGTTTTTCAATATAAGAGTATTTGATTTCATCATCTAATAAACTCTGGCTCATGTATGCTATATGTTTTTCATTGTTTTGGTCATCATTATGTAAGAGGATAGCATAAATTGCTTCCTCGGTGGCATTGGTATATATGATAAAATATTTCTTGAAATCCTGTTTCACCAAAACCGATGCATAACTGATTTCTTTCTTAATCCTAAGGAAAGAATTTTCGACGTCACCTGTCCAAGAAAAAGAACGATCTTTCTTCAAAATATTATGAATTGGTTTAACCATGACGACAAAATCAGGAACAAACCTACTGACAAAATTGATAATGCCCATGAAAGCTTGGACTTATTTCTTGGAGGTGGGGGCATGAAGGTTCATAATCATAGTAATTCTTTCGGGATCAATGCTTATTCCTGAATCAGAAACAATATGACCAAGGAGCTTTCCATTTGTGACACCAAAAATAGAATTGGAAGGATTTAAAAAAATATCAAATTTTTTGCAACGCATGAGAACTTTTCTAAGATGACCAAAATGATCCAACTGGTTCTTTGAATAGAAAGTCAAATCGTCAAGATAGACTTGGATAATTTTACAGATCAAATCATCAAAAGATATCTACATAACTCTCTGAAAGGTGGCACCTGCATTAAACAAGCCAAAAGGCATACATTTATAAGAAAATGTGCCCCAACGTGTAGTAAATGTGGTTTTATATCTATCAGTCCTCTTTACCTAGATTTGATTATAGCCAGAAAATCCATCAAGTAAGGACATCATCTCTGACCCTTCAACTTGTTGTAAAATATTTTCCATATTAGGTAGAGGAAAATGATCTTTGACACTCACTCTGTTCAATGCGCAGAAACCGACGCATAGTCTGATCTGACCAATAGTCTTCTGAACAGGTACCAAATTTGAAACCCACTCTGAATACTTAACTTGAAATATTATACCAGATTTCAATAATTTTTCCAACTCTTTCCTAATAGTATCTTCAAGTGCAGGGTTAACAGGTCTTTTTTTTTTCCTAATTGGTTTTACCCCTTCCTTGATAGGAATGGCATGTTGTATGAGAGCAGGATCAAAACCACATAGATCCTCGTATGACCATGAAAAAAAATTCTTGAAATTCACAGAGTAGTTATGTGAATCTCGCTTTTTCTTCGTCAGAATATTGGGCACCTAGTTTAACAATATTTGGAGATTCGGGTGTCCCAAGGTTCAAGGAAATGGTATCACACACTTTCCTTTTTGAATCCTCTTCCTTATGTGTCTCTTTGTTTCTCACATCACTCGAAAAAAATGAACTTTCGAGAGGAGTCAAGCCCTTAGTAAATTTATCATCTTCAGTGGATATGATTTCCATGGGATCAAATGGTTCATTTTGCATGAAAGCGCAAATTCCCTCATCACTTGGGAAAACCTGCCATGATTCCACGTTATTAGGGATATGAGGATGATATAGAGTTTGGAATGTACAATGAGGTCGCTGAGGTAAAATATGTTAGGTAGGAGATGTTGCAAACACTGCTAACCGATCAACTATTTAATTGAGTTCCCACTTAACATGAGTGATGTTAAATGATAACAGGTTTGAAATGCACATCCAAACAACTTGGGTATAATGTTTAAGAAACTTATTTCTAGGTGAATAAATCTTACAAGTTACGTACAAGTTTCACAACAAGTTCAGAATCACCAAAGACTGTAAGGTGGCCACAACCAAGGTTATATGCATTTTCAATACCTAACAATAAGGCCTCAAACTTGGTGACGTTGTTTGTGCAAGCAAATTCTAGACTATAAGAAAAATTGTGGATTTTACCTATAGGAGAATATAGAATAATGTCGGCTCCATTACCTTCGTTTGAGCATGAGCCATCGAAATGTATGTGCAAAAATCAATTGGTTAAAGGATAGCGTCACCCTCATCAACAAAGATAGAGTATACTCCCAAATATTCCTCAAGATAATTTACGTTAGGTTGGGGAACACTTTCAATATATGGTGAAATTATTCCTTCCCTTTGGACTATAATGTTCTTTACATTCTAAGTGACAGACAAATGTGTTTGGTCATGTGAAATATATCCACCCATTAAGGCTTGCCAATCTCTTCCTAAAATAATTGAATAATTTCTTACTGGCATATTAATTGCCTGGATACCGAGGGTTGTTCTTATTTCAAGATGCGTGCACAAAACTAAGGCTACATCTTTGATCTCACCTATAGTTGACTGCTGCAAACTGTTACAAGAGAACATGCTTCTATAATTTTCATTAGTGCATGATAAGACAAGCTCTTCCATTATAATTTTTGACATTACACTTGGACCAGACCCACCATCAATTAGGAAACAATGAGCTATTTTATCCATAATTTTTACAGAAATATAAAAGGGGGATTTTTTTACAGGTTTCCTAAAATGATTTACACCTATTTTATTTACAGTTGAATCCTCTTATTTTGACTCTTCAAAAAGATTGGCTATAGTAGAAACTTTACCTTCCATAAAATTATTGAGATGCTTTTGTTGTTCAGGGATGACAACCATGTCCAGAAGAGTAGCATCAACCTTAATATTATCCAATTGGTTAAGGATGTTGTATTTAGAAGAGGGAAGAGGGGAAGGTATTCCTTGATTTTATGGAACTCTGATAGTTTGTGTATCAGTTCTCTGAGAAGACGTGCTTGGTGTGGAAGAAGTACGAGGTGGATCATATTTACCCTTAGAGGTGTAATATTTGTTCCTGGTATTGATTATCATCACATCCTCTGGTTCAACCCAATCTAGAACCACAATGGTGGTATTGGGCCTTTTCCCAAAGATCTTATCTATGGCATTTTTCTTAACTTCTCAAATACTTTCTTCATGATTTTATTCACGAAAGTTACACCAACTGCGAGACATAATGGATTTTGGCTGAAAAGTGTTTTCATTAGTATTCCTAAAAGGAACCGAGGAAGAATAAGATGTGACCAGGGCAGACGAAGAAATACTTCCCTTTCATTCGTAGGTTATCATCCTATTGTTCCTATCTTGCACGAGTTGTAGGAGGGAGGACATATATGTTTGCTTAACTGAATCCACTTTAGAGAGACCCATTCTTTTGAGTTTCTCCCCATATTCTAGACAAGTATGAAGAGAAGAACCAAGATCGTCAATAGCCTTTTCTTTGAGTCTATGACGATAAGGGGAAAGTAGCGCATTATAATAATGCATGAAAGCGGCTTGATTTTGCGGACGGATTAGTTCAGGAATTTGATTTTATAAATTGGTGAAGCGAAGGTAAAAAGACTTAATGGTTTCACCATCGTTATAAGTGATCTTGTTGTATTCCCTTAACTTCTCTATTGGACTTTTGGACTGTCCATAAGTGGACTTGAACCAATAAACCAATTCTTCCCATGTGAAAATAATTTTGGGAGGGAGATCAAAGAAATATGCCGCAACTTTCCCTTCGAGGGAGTTGACAAATAGACGCATGCAAGTGTCATTATTGTTAGCCACGATGTTATGAAAATCATTACAAAATGCTACTAGCTTTTCATTTGTAGTAACACTATTATTGTCTGAGAACTTAGGAAGATGCTCCTTAAATTTCGGCAATGGGTGGGTAGCGGGTGCCAGATTCAAGGAAGAAGAGACGTGCCATGGAGTGGTCGTAGCATATTCTTCAAACTAGAAAATCCCATATTTATTTATCACTTTAGTAGGATTGTTATTGGATTGAACAGGGATTTGATGGCTGTATATACTACCAATTATTGATGAAGCAGAAGGTTGGGAAGAGGAGGCACCTCCGGTTCCACTACCACTACCCATAGATGTCATTTTGAAGGTAATAGGTATAGGTGATGAAGGTGAACTAGAAGAATCATACAAAGTTATCCTTAGAGCACTTTCTTGGGTTGAAAGAAATATTTTCCTTCTTCCTATTTCATAAATAGGAGTAGCTTCAGGGGACAATCCTCTTCTTCTTTGAGAGATGTGAGGATTTGAGGACATAAAAAGAAAAACCAAGGATTTAGGGAAAAAGAGGTTACTGTTGATTTCTGGGCTGCCTTTTCCTGGCTTCCCAATGTTCACAAATACTTATGTCTCTTTCAACTAATTCCCAAGAGCGTTCAAGTTCATCAAAAGTACTAGAAGTTTCTAGAATAGTGTTGAATAAGGTCAAAGCAATGCTAGTTTGGTCGTTATTACTGTTTCCAATGTTGGGTTGTCTTGTAATAGGTACTATCATGGAAAGTAAATCATTCAAAGATTATTCAAACAAAATAGAAAAAAATAAATATAATCATGAATACAATCAACCAGAGAGATATGGAAGATCTCCCTAGTATGGTTTCCAATTCAAAGTTGAGGAAAAGGTGTATAAAACCTTACTCAATAATTTTCAGATCTTGCCTGGCTAATTCAAGATAGTTGGGAATGTCACCCAGGGTTTATAGCCTCAAAGACAATCGCTTAATCCACAAATATTAAGTACAAAGGATCAAGGTTGAATTTTATGTGCTATGTATAACAATGCAAAATAAGTAAACTTAAACAAAGTTACATGAATGTGTACATAAATTATACAAATGTATACGTGGATATCAAAGAAAAAGAATGAACCAAATCTCATTAAAACACATGTGTGATACTAAAATAGTAATTTAAATTTTCATTTATTTCATTCTGAGATGAAAAATTGAGTTCTCTCTACAAACCCCTGCGAGGGTAAGGACCAAAATCAAATTTAGAAGCCTTTGATGGGAACCATACAAAAAGACTCTGACAATCAAGAAGAAAATGAAAGCTAAAGATCTAGATCAGCTTGCCACAAAATTTTGTCACTTGACTCTACAAGATATTCTTTATTAGTCATGAAACTCAATTCTACGCAAACAAAAATACACAAACTACCAAAGTTAAACCATACACCTTTAAAACAAGATTCTGAAATATGTGATTCAGTTTTTGAATCCTGTTGCCTTCAATAAGACCCTGCTGTCATCAATAGGGTTAAGATTTCTAGTAAACTCAGAATGAATGAAAGTTGAAAGTATCTCACTATTATAGAGAAAATATTATGGTTGCAGTTCTCCTCTATTCTCTCCTCTTGTCTCTTCATCTCATTGATCTTTTATTCCTCCTAAATAAGTTAGGGTAGTTCAAGTACCTTTCGTTAGTTAAGTCAAATTAACTTAGCTAATTAGTTTGAGACAAATAAATAATAATAATATATAAATAAGGGTCTTAAATAATTACTAAATAGGCGGGACCCTTTGTGACTCCCAATTATTTCCTTTTATAATCATCCATGTTGGAATATTGGTTGTTGTCATTGATGTCAACCCTAGTCATGGGTTTTGGACCACAAGATTGATGAAGTTATTTGGACATGAAGGAAAATGCACATGTAGATACAACACC
>JZKD02S1729515.1:188145-204741 GCA_000966675.3 Picea glauca | reverse complement strand
TTATGGTACAGGTTGATTACAGGTTGAGGTACAGGTTGATGCATGGTTGATGCATGGTTCATATTTATTGGTACAGGTTTATAGTGGTATATCTCATAGTGATAGTGTGACAGTGTTTCCATCATTCTACTTCTACTTCAGGGTGGCAGGACGGGGCAAGGACAGGTGGTTATAGCCGGAGAACATTGGGGGTTGTAGCCTCCTTCTAGTTGTAGCCAGAGATTTGGGGAGTTGGAGCTTCCCTCAGGTTGTAGCCTGATACACTAGGGGGTTTGAGCCTCCTTCCAGTTGCAGCTGGAAAACAAAGAAAGTTGGTGCTTCCAATGAATGTAATTCTTCAAGACATATAAGAAAAAATATTCTATGGTTTTCTCCCGATTTGGGTTTCCACGTAAAACACTGGTGTACTATGTATGTATGTGATTGTTTATTTATTACATCTCATTATTGGATAATAATTCTATATTGATATAACATTTGAAGAAAAAGGATTATAATTACGTTATTACTGAGTCACCCCCCCTCTCAGCAATCCAACAGTAAATGCATGTCGCTTCTCCACCTTTCCATTAATTTCCATCAACCATAACTAGGGTGGAATACATACAAAAACCCAATAAGTGCATTAATCAACCATACAAATCAAACATGTCACTTCCATATTGAAACAAAAACCCTCTTTTACCAAAGTTTAATACCAACAACATAATATTATATGCCCCATTTTAACTTGTAAAAAGTCCCTTGTTTGCAAGGATTGAATTGACTTCGAACAATTGCATAAACATAACTATCGTCCACCAAATATAACCAACACCATGAATGCAACAAGTTATAACCAAAGTGAGTGTGAGTCGAAGTTTGAATTTAAACCATATGATAAAGCAAATATATAGTAGTTATAACCCAATGTGTGTCACTTCCTTTCTTCTTTTAAATTGTTAGCCATTATAATCATCGATTGCAAGTGAAAATTTGTTCGAAATTTTGTGTTTTGGCAAACTATAATATGCTTAGTAAAGTCATCATGAACACAAAATTTTCTCTTCACCATGATTCAAACAAGGGGGTCCCACCTATCTAATTATTATTTAGTATATGTATATAAATAATAATCCATTGCAACCCATTTGCAGGCAGGGGTACTACATTGCACTTCTGGGAATCAACACTGTCATTGATACATTATCATCATAAAAACCAGACTCAACCTGTCACTGTAAATTTCACTGATGTTGATACATCATATTCATCAAAACCTATCACTTTTGTTTTCACCGATACTGATATATCACAATCATCAAAACTAACTCCACTACAACTGATACATCATCATCATCAAAAACTAGATCCACCACAACTGATATATCATCATCATCAAAATTTGATACACCATAAATGATGCATCAACATCACTAAAACTAGATCCACCAGAAGTTATACATCAACATCATCTAATTGGGTCCACATAGAAATCCTAGGTGTACATGGTCCCACATATAAACCTTGACATCACTTCTTAAATCTATATACACAACTGCTTAGAACTATAACTCAAATATGAAAACTTGTAAGATTCACCACAAGCTCAATTTTCCATATCTGGTTTTGAAACTTGGACCTCAGACATTATCTTCTATTCTCCTTCTTATTCAACAAGAAAAATTCAATTTGGCCCTACCAAGCTTCAGATATAATTTTTTTATGTTGAACACCTATTTGAAACTAGTTTTTGGATTAGTCACAAAACCTAACTTTCAACAAGTATAAATTTGTACTTGTAATGAATAAAGGTCTAAAAATTGTACCCAATCATCTTTGATATCTTGTATGAAATTCCTCCAAGTTTTTCTCCTTGAATCATCCCTGGAAAATATTTATAGCAAAAATGGAAGACCTTCCTGATTTTTGTATTATTCTAGAGATAAAACTTGTACAACATGCCACATGCTCAATATTTGATATCTAATTCTGAAACTCACAAAAAAAACAAAAAGGATTGTACTCTTTCCAATTTAGTTGGTTTCACATAATTTTTATCCTCTATGCATAAGTTATGATTGTTTTACCCGGAACACCTATTTGAGACTAGTTACAGGACTAGTAAAAAACCTTATCTTTCACACACTGTATCTCCAAAAGTACAACAACTTAGAAGCTGAAATTTGTAACACAGGTACCTTGATATATGTCTTCTAAACATCCTTCAACTTTAGCTATCTAAATCAATCTAGAAAAAAGGTTATAGAAAAAATGGTAAGATGACCTTTAAAAAACATACCTTATAACACATCATCACAAGACTTCATCTTCCCTTGGAATTTCTCCCTTCTTCACTTCATCTTCCCTCTAAAATGTTCTGCCAAGATTGTGCTAAGAGATCACAAGATTGAATGCTGAAAATCACAGGTTCTTAATTTGTATTTATACTTTTCCAAGTATTTCCTTTACTTGACCTTGAGTTGACTTGTAACTTCTTATTTACAACTATTTTTTCTCCTTTACTTGACTTTAGGGGAAACTTATAACTTCTTGACCTTAGATTCGGGGCTTCTTGACCATACTTTGGGGATTCATCTTTGATAGGGCATAACTTCTCAATCGTAAAGAACCACGTGGCATGCCACCTACCATGGAGACGACTTCACGAGGACTATCAATCAATGTATGTTTTGCATGAATTTGCAATGTCCTTCATACTCTTTTTATTGAATCAAATTTGGGTTTCATGGCCACACCTCTTTTGGATTATTGAGAGGGGGGGGAGGTGAATCGGTAATGAGCGATTTAAACCACTTTTAACCACAATTTGTATTCCTTTAACTTATTCAACCATGTTCTTCAGTTCATCACCAATATATTATTATATCATAAACATTAACATCCATTGGTGCATAATAAACAATAGAAAACACATCCACACAATACACAATACACAATACACAATACACCAATATTTACGTAGAAATCCAATGCGAGAGAAAACCACATAATTCTTTTCTTATATGTCAAAGAATTACATTCAAGGAAGAACCAACTTCTAATTATCCATCTTCAAATGGAAGGAGGCTCCAACCCTCTAGTTTCTCATGCTCCAACCTGAAGGAAGAACCAACTCCCTAATTCTCTGGCTCCAACCAGAAGGAATCTACAACCCCTGAGTTATCCAACTCCAACCAGAAGGTGCCTACAACCACCAATATACCCTAATAGAAATGAATCAATTCACACATTAGGATTTGTACCATGCACTTATGGTATGCCTCAATCTTATACTTAAAAACTAAACCATATACCATCATCATACACCCTTCAACACAAACATATACTCATACCTTTAGCTTTGTGACCAACTTGGAACAACAAACCTCAGTTATTCATACCTTTCTCAGCTTCTGTTGCATGTTACCAACCTTTTTCACAAACTTATCAATGCCTCACTTGTTGCACACTATTTGACCCACGAGGATGCCTTGTTTGACACCTATAGGATGACTCGTAAGGACCTTAGTAATTAGGGTTTTTTAGAAACCCTTGCCCTATACAACTCCGAAACTTTACCATCAAACTTTCTTTGCTTCCTCAACTTCATGCAACCTCATATTTTTCAATTATACCTGTCAATAACCTTTCACAAAACATATATTCAACTAAGTTCAATAGGTTCTAATGGGAGTCCCTTTGTCTCTTATTAATACTCTCTAAGTGGATTCCTTTAGGGGTTATCTTCTAACTATTTTACCCAACTTCCCTCTTTTAGGGATAACCCACTTTCAACTACTTTACCCACAATTAGTAAAATCACGACTTCTTGTTGCAAATAATTTATCTTGAATTATTTTCTTATTGCAACAACTTTACCCATGATTAACTCTTGGTTACAACCAATTTGACTAGTAAACTTCTTCTAGGAGATTCTATAATAATTTACTTCTTTGACCTTCTAGGGGATTCTATATAACTCAAAAGGGTTCTCCAACTTCATAAAGACATAACTCCCTAACTGTGAGGAGTTATATGACGTACCACATATCACCAGAAACAAAATGACATGTACTATCCATCCAAAATAGCCGCACCTGCAAAATAACTTATCTTCATGTATTAATTCCTAAAACAAAATCGGGTTTGATAACCATACCTTTGGGCTACCAGACTTCTCCAAGGGTTGACATCAATATCTAAGGGTTGACATCAATATATAATGTCACTCTCTAAGGTTGACATCAATGACAACCAACTATCCAAAAACATTGTCCAACAATCTAAGCCAATTGTCCAACAATGTCCCCCTTTGGCATTGATGACAATGCCAACATTGATAGAAACACTTAGTCATGACAACACTCATGCTCATGCTCCCCCTGTGATCATCTCTCCTCATCAATGTTTCTATATATCCCCCTTTGACATCAATGGAAAAGGGTATCTCTCTTTGGGGCTACTCCCCCTTACTGAACTCTCCTTGGGGTTGCACCCCTTGTCTGTACTGTCCTTTGGGTTTATCCCCCTGTCTAAGTTGTCCTTGCGGATACTCCCCCTATATAAGATGTCCTTGGGGCTACTCCCCCTATCTTCATAATTATTTGTCTCCATGCCTTTATATTATCTCTCACCCTTTGACAAATGATTAACTCCCCCTATCGATCTGACACTATACATGTGCTAACCAATATTGGTTAAAAGAATAGCTCCCCCTGTGTGTGTCTCTCCCTATCTGTATGATACTAGTATTCCTTTCTAGATCTCTCTCTATGATGACTTCTCTGCATGTTGCTGTGTAGATTAATGTAGGTCTTCATGTACCTACTTCCTTTTGGATTTGTTGTCCATTGGTGCTTCCTTGTGTAAATCAATTGACATATAAAAAACATTCAATATTAATCATTTTAAGCATTCAAATAATCATCCAACATTCTCTAAACCAATCTCTGAATCCATGCTCTCATCCACTGTCAAAGACTCTTCTACTCAACTGTCCACAATACTGACTCATATGTCATTGTACTATCATGAAGTCTTCATTGTTGCAATTGATCATTGTTGGGATCGAGATATGATCATTTTCATGACGGTTATTATACACTTTTTCCATATGTATATATGTGTTTTTCATCTTTTGAAGGATAATTTTGAAGAATTTTATGATAAAATGGTATGATCGGCATAAGGTATGTGTAATTCATGTTTAATGATTAAATCAAGTTTAATTCATCATGTTCTGTGATTTCCAAAGTTAATTCGTATTTTTCTGCTATTATAGGGAAAAACGCACCATGTTTCCAGTTCCGACACTTGATCCAACACTCGTTCCGGTACCCGATCCAACACTCATTCCAGCACTTAGTATTGCACAAAAACCCAGGGTGAGTTGGCGGTTATGGCATTGGCGGTAAGTGATGGCCAAATTAGGCACATGGGTTTTCTTCATGATCGCGCCCTCCAGCTACTAAGCTCCAGACACCTCAGTTTCAGTTGTCCAAAGAAGGCGATTATTGGCTTGCTTCATTTTGTCAGTTAGGGCATCATTTATTGTATTTTGCCAAAATTAGAAGTGGTTCGAACCTCCTGTGGTCGACCACTTGGGTTGTAAGCTTATAAATAATGATAGGATGGTCATCAGATTGTTAACCAAGTAGAAGAGCCATTAGATTAGAGACAAATTCATTTTTCTCTGTTTTGGTATTTTACATTGCCAGAATTGTGCCAGAATTGCGTTTTCAAGCTTTCATGGTGAATTTGCCTTGTTAAGTTTGTGGTGTGCTTGTAGGAGGTAGACATGACTTGCTGGGGGGCCCACCAACAGTCTAGTGATTGTTCTTATGTTTATTTATGCATTTCTTAATTCAAATTGCTCTTTCTTATTTCCTGTATATGCATGTTTTTATTTAATTAATTAGTTTGTTGTAGCTTACTGTTTTACTTCTCTTTTGCAGGTTAGATGATGATATGTGTTAGTATGTGTTGATTTTATAGACTAGGAAAAGGCTTGCAAGCCTCTCTCTCTTTATACTAACCCCGTGAGCAACACAGATGTTAAATGATGCTTTCTTTTATAATTTTACAGTCAAGTTTAGAACAGATTTTTAATTAGAATAGAACATAGTTTTAATTTGGGTTTTCTTGTGACAGGGATTGATGGATGGGTAGATTTACTTCCAGTTTTTATAGTTTTCTTATCTTAGTTTTACACAGATTTCATTTGCTTAGTTATTGGTTAATGTAATTGTCAATTTACTTCTTAATATCATAGTTTAATTTATGTTTTTAATTCATTTTCTTATAATAGTTTGAATGGTTAAAATAGACATAGTATAGTTTTATTTCATGCAATTTCCTTTCTTAGAATTAAAGTGCAATTGAATTTCTTAGTTAATGAATGAATCTAGTTTTCTTACATAGTGTAGAATTGGAATAATAACCTCGTTATGTTGTTGATGGTTCATACATGAATATGCAGGGTAAGTAACATTATCTTTGACATGGTTAAATTCTCCTTAGATTGTTTAATCCATACCTTTCATTTTGCCATTGATATTAGTGTTGAGTTTATACCATTGGATTTGTCCTTTGTTTTCAAGTTTCATCGAGATATCATACGTCACCACCGAAGGCATTCACACAACCACCAACATTACATTTGAGTGTTTCATAGATTAAAGATAGTTTCTTGCTTTCGTAGACTAGAAGAGATAGTTTCTTGTTTTGATAAGTTTAGAAAATCGTTTAATTGTTGCTATAGGTTAGATAGACTTTGCTTTGATAGATAGTAGTTTGTTTATTATGGATTAAGAATTAGTTGGTAGCCTTTCTTGCTTTCAATAGAATAGATTTCCTTTCATGCATTGCATTGAACATTTAGATTTCCTTTCATGCATTGCATAGAGCATTTAGATTTCCTTTCATGTAAGAGAAATAGTTTTGCATTAGGCATTCAATCCACTTGCCTCTTGGGCTAGATAGTTGTTCAATGAGAATTTTTACTTGCAGTAGTTAGTTGCCTTTGCTTACTTGTCTTTTGCTTTAGTAGGTTAGTTAGGTGTCTTTGCTTACTTGTCTATTTTCTTTAATAGGTTAGATAGGTGCTTTTTCTTACTTGCTTATTTATTTGCTTTCATAGGGTAGTTTCTCATTGAATGTAGGTTGGCAAGTTAAAGAAGTTTTCTTTTGTCATTTGCTTATTATGCTTAGTAGTTTGCTTTTGCTTATTGTTGAACAAGTTTTCTTTACATAAGGTTTTACTTGCTTTCTTAGGAACTATCCATCGATCCTTGGCCCAAAAGTACTTAGGTTACCTAGTTTCAAGTTTCTTAGTCGGGTTTGCTAATTAGACAGGTTTGCTTGAGTAGATTAGCCTTAGATAGCTGCTTTCATTAGTTAGACTATACTCCTACAATCCCTTCTACCTTTGGCATATATTTTGCTACAACTCTAAGTTTACTTACCCCGGGTTGACAGTTTAATTGAGGGTTTTTAATGTGTTTTTAGTGCATATATAACACCCATCATTTTTGGCGCCATTGTCGGGGAATTGTCTTAAGGTAAGAAGTAGTTAGGAAATAGATCATCCTTAGACCTTAGCATTAGCTTGGTGGCGGGGGAGATTTAAGACGAGAGGTAAGAACCTGCGCATCTGCTATAGCAGGTTCCCCCAAACCCAATGGTAGTTTTTGTTTTTGTTTTTGTTTACTTTCATGAAATAGACCTAGAAACCAGATGATAGTTTTTCTCTTTTGTTTTTACTTTCTTTCATGAATAGGCATAGAGACCCACAAGGTAGATACATTAAATCAAATTCAAACCTTTCAACTAAGGTTCCTTCCGATCTCTTTGGAAGGAACGTTCCACTCATAAACTCCGCAAACTGATAATGAAAAACAGGAGTTATCTCAACCCAAAGAGCTAAAGGAGTCTCTAAAGAGACTAAAACAGGGAGCACTATAGAACAAGAAATTGAAGCATCAGTAATAGTGGGATAGGAGGCAAGACCTCTCAAGCCTTCCGCAAAACCAAATAATACAACCTTTTTTTCTTACCACCATCAGAAGATCCTAACTTTGTGGACATCATCTTTGTGTGAACCAAGGTTTATCAAATGACAAGATGAATTTGAAGGTGACCATTAGTTTGGAAGAACTCTCTCAAATCCTAGCAACAGTTGGGATCTCTTCTTTTCAGGAAGAACACATCTTGACAATAGTCAAGAACTTATCTACCTATATGGAAATATTAGAAGAATCAATGTACTGTGAGCTACAAAATGATTTTCCTTGCCAAAATGTGAAGGAAGCTGAAAAATTATGGACTACATCCAATGGAGGGCAATCATTAAGACCTAAGATTAAGGAGTTCTCAACATCCACCTCAGTATATCCTTTATGTACTTCAGAAATCAAACATCCTGAAGAAAAGGAGATGCACAACATGATGAAGGAGAGCATAGAAATTACTGTTGATGAACATCAAGATTACATTGAAATTTGGTTTCAAGAGGTCACGAGGCCACAATACTATTCTCTTCTTCAACACCTTCTGATGCCCAAATAAGTAGGTTGGTTGGTTCTTCATATCCAGGTAATCACTGCGGTAACTTTTTCATACATGGCTATGAGTATGTTTCTTATCTTGCTCCGCACATGGTTACATTGGAAGAGTTCTTACACTTGAATAAATATTTTCCCTTTCTTTTTAGGTAGGGTAGGATAGTAAATAAAAGTTGCATGTTGTTAGTTTAGCTTAGAATCTAATGCAACCTCATTTTACATTTTATTTTAATAAAATAGCTATGATATACATGTTCCAATGACTTGATCTCATTAGTCTTTGATATTTTAGAGTGTTTTTTTTTTCTAGAGACTTCTGTAGGTATTTATTTCACCAGGAGTAGACAGTTTCAAGGAAATATAAAACAAGGATTCGACTTCGAAACATTGCTATACTTGAACCTTCTTGTATTCTAAGCATCAAATGAATAATGACTTGTTTTAGTTAGCCATGTTTTGCAAAGATTTCCATCTTCTTGTTCTTAAGGAATTTTAAAAAGCAGTTGTTCTTGAAACTCTTCACCACTGTATAAGGAAGTGATACCATAACTATCAAGCCTAGAGGTCTCTCGCATAGTTTTTCCAATAAATATGAGTAAGTGAGTCAAGTTTCTTTATCAAAGAGTAACAAGGAGGTCTAATTACCGGTTATTCATGGAAGCATCACAATAACTACAAAGGAAGAAAGTAAGTTGAGCCTAGAGATACCTTTTTGTTATTTCTCAATGGTACCATCCATTACACACTAAATAGCTTGATTATATCATATCTTTAGATAGGCCATGTCCTCTTAAGTACCCCTTACATCAGGACAATCACTAAGTAATATAACATAAAGTTATCCTCTAACATAAATACCATCCCAATTAAAAAAAAGAAAGAAAAAGTTGTTTTTAGAGTTGTCCCCCCATCTTCTTGCTTAAGCAGTCTTATACTAAAATATTAAAAGATGGAGGGCCAGCCTCTGAGGGTTTAAGAGGCTAACCCGTCAGGATACTGAATAGGTCTACTGGCAGCGGGTACCGGCCTGTGGTATGACTAGGTAAACCCGTCAGAGTACTGAATAGGCTTGCTAGCAACGGGGCATTCTACCTAGCGAGGATGATAATCTGACAAAAATAAATCATAAATTTGAAATTGTCCTGATGTACGACATTACTTGCAGACAAAGATGACATGGAGTGTGTGTGGTTAAGCTACGATTAATGAATCTCATAAACTTTCCATTGGGAAATAACTCTAAGAGTATCTTGAAACTTTCTTGTCTACCTCTTCTTATATATATATATAGGATCTCTTATCTTATAGGTGGGGCCATCTTCTAACTGTCTCGTCAGACCAATCTGTAAAATTTTATCTTTACACTTGACATACTATAAATATTCGGCTATTGGGGGATACTGACTGGTTTCTTATACTTTTGATTGTGTGGTGTCACAATACTTAGGTGTGGGGGAGGGGTTCATGAGTTGACAAATGATCATTTCCTAAAGAAGTAAATCTTTGTAAACATTTTGTATTATTTTCATGATACAGGTTATTACATCAACAATCATTTTATCTTGAAGTGCTAAACTCCTGTGTGCTATAAATTATTGTATATGTCCTTAACAGACCACTCTGTTGGTTTATTTTTGTTACAGGCTCTTCATTGTAGGTTTGACATTACATTTTTTTTTTACAGGTCATTCATTGTAGGTTTGACATTCCATGTTCTATGCAAGTGGATTGAGTAAGCATAGTGGAAAAATCAACAACAATGGAACACTCTTAGCCTACCTCAACTCCTATTCACTATGTTCGTGGCCTTTGAGGAATCAATTGCCTTAGCCACAAAGCTCCCAAGAGTTGGAGATCGTTGATTTAAACACCACCAGTTGCCAAGAGCAAGATATAATAGGGTTTTCAAAATCAAATTTCAAAACATCTCTGGAGCTAAGGGATACTCCAAGCAGTGAATAAAAGAGGAGCTAATCAACCCTCTCATAGTCATCACCAGATTGATTACATGTGAAAGTATATATTCCGTCTTTAAAGCCTGTCAATTTCGATTATTAGCTCACTTTCAGTTCCATAAGCCATTGTAACTTTCCATTTTACTTCTTAAAGAGTCTTGAGAAGATGTCTTCCCAAGTGAGGAAGGATGTAACCAATCCCCATAACAACCTATTTTACCATGAACTTATCAAACTACTTGTCTTAGCCGAGTTGGAAAAATAGGAGAAAGCATGGGATGAGTTCATTTAACAATTTGAAAACCCTCATCTTACAATCAAGAATATCAAGAAGACTCTTGATCTAGGGACTGTTACTCCACCCAAACCATCATGCTCAATCTAGTCCTTTATCGGACCAAAAGTCCAAGAAACTTGTTGATACCCCTGCAGCCTCATCGGGCAAGAAGACCAAGAAGCCCATTGCTAATTCATGGCACAAGGACGTGCCATATCTTTGGTCTTGGGGGAGTTTTCCTGAGCTAAAAATTCTAAGCATTGCCCATTTGTATAGCAAACCCATGAGAAGGGGAAGTAGGATTTCTGTCAAAATTCTGTCATATTGTCTTTTTACAATGTCTTGGGATATTATATCAGCAGTTGTTTGTATTGGTATGCTAAAATTATATACTTATGACATCATTATGTGTGTTATAAGATTGATGTGCATTTTTTTATACTTAACTACTCTTTGTGACAAATACATAGCAATAACAACTGCTAAATATTTACTGCCATCTGTATTACAAGCTTATGAAAAGAGGAACAATTGTTTGAATTGTTACATATCGATGAAAGGAAATAAAAAATCTCCTAATTCACCATGCCTACCAGTACAAACCAAGCCTTTTGTTAGTATTTTTCAGTCTGTCAGTCACCTGTGATCAAGTTTTCTCTTTCATGTGATTGATAGGGTTATTAGGTCAAATTGTTATATTTTCAAAATAAAATTCTCAAATACAATTGGACATATATTGGTTCTAAAATGGTAATTGGTGTGCCTAGGTGTCCTTACTACTCCCTCCACTCATCCAAATTCATAAATTTTCATCATGGTCATGTCATCATTCCTTGTCATCAATTTTCAAATGATTGTCTTGGTCAAAGATTTACTTCAAAATTGGTTTCTGAATTAAGGAGGATGAATTTGACAAAAGTGAAAGAGGTTTTTGTCAATAATAGACCAATAAACAAAAACCTCCCTCAGTTTATGCACAAGTGTTATCATTTGAGATAAATTCCCCAAATACAGTTGCTATACGAGGGTTTTCTGCACATTTGGAAAGCTTGACTTCAAGTCAGTTTTGCTGACATTTGGAGAAGGAATTTTTAGTTCTTGATGGTTCCATTGTGTAGAATACATTATAAATTTTCCACCCATACCACTTTCAATCCAAAATTCCTCTGGGAAGGCCTCCAGAATTCCTATCAAAGACCACGATGCATTTCTGCAAGTTTTGAGTAACCAACTTCAAGATGGGATTATGAACAAATGGGAAAGTAATTTTGAAACATGGAAGAGTTTTTTGTTTATAACATACCAAAACACAATAATCTCTCTCCGTTTTTTAATATACTTTATTCTTTGTGATATATTCTATCATCTTAGAGACCTATACTTTCAGAAAATAAAACACTCTGTTTTTCCTATTTTAGACATGTTTTCTTTTCGTGTTTTCCTAACAACTGGAAGTGAATTTTTGAAAAACAAGAGACATTTTTATCAATGAAATATTAAAAAACAATAACCTCTCTCATTTTCCAAACATACGTTATGGTTTTAGATATATTCAAATCTCTTAGAGGCCTAGTGTTTCAGAAAATAAAGCACTCTGTTTTTCCTGTTTTAGTCATGTTTTCTTGGTGTGTTTTCCTAACAACTGAAAGTGGATTTTTGAAAACGAAGAGATTTTTTTGTCAAGAAAATATTCAAAAACAAAAACCTCTCTCAGTTTTTACACAGTTTTTACTAACTTGTAGTTATCGGTGTCACTTGGAAACCTATTTTTCACAAGTTCGTCAGGCTAGAATTGTTGTGTTTATGGGAAGTTACTTTTGGAACTAATTTTGCAGAGGTAAAATTGTTATTTTTCATGGTTTAAGGGATCAAGGGTATAATATACATCTCAAGTCTTCCTTACATGTATCAACAACCTCCAAAAACTCCAAACTCTCTAGTTCAAACTTAGAGAGCATGAAACACTGAGTTGTCATTTACACCATGATAATGTTGTCCTACAACCCAAGATGAATTCTCTACAATGTTAGGTTGATGATATTAAATGCCACCAATAATAGTCTCTGGATGCAATTGAAACACCACAGAAATCCTAAGTCAAAATGCCCTAGGCAAGAGGGAGAAGCTTCTAAATCTAATCCACCCCCTCCTTCACAAGTTTAGTCATAAAGGGCAATTTCTTTTTGTTGCAGTGGGACCTGCAAAATCTTAGGTGTGGGGGTAATGTTGGGCCCGAGATATGATCATTTTAATGATGGTTATTATACACTTTTTCCACATGTATATATGTGTTTTTCATCTTTTGAAGGATCTTTTTGAAGAGTTTGATCATAAAATGGTATGATCGACATAAGGTATGTGTAATTCATGTTTAATGATTAAATGAAGTTTAATTCATCATGTTCTATGATTTCCAAGAGTTAATTCATGTTTTTCTGCTGTTACAGGGAAAAATGCACCATGTTTCCAGTTCCGACACTCGTTCCAGCACTCGTTCCGGTACCCGATCCGGCATTCATTCCAGCACTCAGTATTGCACAAAAACGCAGGGTGAGTTGGCGGTTATGGCATTGGCGACCAGTGATGGACACATTGAGCACATGGTTTTTCTTCATGATCGCCCCCTCCAGCTACTAAGCTCCAGACAACTCAGTTTTAGTTGTCCAAAGAAGGCGATTATTGGCTTGGTCTGTTTTGTCAGTTAGGGCATCATTTATTGTATTTTGCCGAAATTAGAAGTGATTCGACCCTCCTGTGGTCGACCACTTGGGTTGTAAGCTTGTAAATACTGATAGGATGGTCATCAGATTATTAATCAATTAGAAGATCCATTAGATTAGAGACAAATTCGTTTTTCTCTGTTTTGGTATTTTACATTGCCAGAATTGTGCCAGAACTGTGTTTTCAAGCTTTCATGGTGAATTCGCCTTGTTAAGTTCGTGGTGTGCTTGTAGGAGGTAGCCACGACTTGCTGGGGGGGGCACCAACATTCTGGTGATTGTTCTTATGTTCATTTATGCATTTATTAATTCAAGTTTCTCTTTCTTATTTCCTGTATATGTATGTTTTTATTTAATTAATTAGTTTGTTGTAGCTTACTGTTTTACTTCTCTTTTGCAGGTTAGATGATGATATGTGTTAATATGTGTTAATTTTATAGACTAGGAAAAGACTTGCAAGTCTCTCTCTCTTTATACTAACCATGTGTGCAACGTAGATGTTAAATGATGCTTTCTTTTATAATTTTACAGTCAAGTTTAAAACATATTTTTAATTAGAACATAACATAGTTTTAATTTGGGTTTTCTTCTGACAATGATTGATGGATGGGTAGATTTACTTCCAGGTTTTATAGTTTTCTTATCTTAGTTTTACATAGATTTCATTTGCTTAGTTATTGGTTAATGTAATTGTCAATTTACTTCTTAATATCATAGTTTAATTTCTGTTTTTAATTTATTTTCTTATCATAGTTTGAATTGTTAAAATAGACATAGTATAGTTTTATTTCACGCAATTTCCTTTCTTAGAATTAAAGTGCAATTGAATTTCTTAGTTAATGAATGAATCTAGTTTGTTTACATAGTGTAGAATTGGAATAATAACCTCGTTATGTTGTTGATGGTTCATACATGAATATGCAGGGTATTTAACATTATCTTTGACATGGCTAAATTCTCCTTAGATTGTTTAATCCATACCTTTCATTTTACCATTGAGGTTAGTGTTGAGTTTATACCGTTGGAATTGTCCTTTGTTTTCAAGTGTCATCGAGATATCATCCGTCACCACCGAAGGCATTCACACAACCACCATCATTACATTTGAGTGTTTCATAGATTAAAGATAGTTTCTTGCTTTCGTAGATTATAAGAGATAGTTTCTTGTTTTCATAAGTTTAGAAAATAGTTTTATTGTTGCTATAGGTTAGATAGACTTTGCTTTGATAGATAGTAGTTTGTTTATTATGGATTAAGAATTAATTGGTAGCCTTTCTTTCTTTCAATATAATAGATTTCCTTTCATGCATTGCATTGAGCATTTAGATTTCCTTTCATGCAAGAGAAACAGTTTTTCATTAGGCATTTAGTCCATCTGCCTCTTAGGCTAGATAGTTATTCAATGAGAAATTTTACTTGCAGTAGTTAGTTTCCTTTGCTTACTTGTCTTTTGCTTTAGTAGGTTAGTTAGGTGTCTTTGCTTACTGGTCTTTTTCTTTAGTAGTTTAGTTAGGTGTCTTTGCTTACTTGTCTATTTGATTTAATAGGCTAGATAGGTGCTTTTGCTTACTTTCTTATTTATTTTCTTTCATAGGGTAGTTGCTCATTGAAGTTAAAGAAGTTTGCTTTTGTCATTTGCATATTATGCTTAATAGTTTGCTTTTTCTTATTGTTGAACTAGTTTGCTTTACATAGGGTTTACTTGCTTTCTTAGGAACTATCCATCGATCCTTGGCCCAAAAGTACTTAGGTTACCTAGTTTCAAGTTGCATAGTCGGGTTTGCTAATTAGATAGGTTTTCTTGAGTAGATTAGACTTAGATAGTTTCTTTCATTAGTTAGACTATACTCCTACCAGCCCTTCTACCTTTGGCATATATTTTGCTACAATTCTAAGTTTACTTACCCCAGGTTGAAAATTTAATTGAGGGTTTTTAGTGTGTTTTTAGTGCATATATAACACCCATCAATCATCAAATGTCAACTGTGTACACTGGTCTTCTCAATCTGTAAACCAAATTCTACATATTTGGAACAAGGTGTGATGAAGATATCTCTTTATAAATACAATCATAGACTTCTTCCTATGTAATTTTCCCACTGATCAGTCTGTCATATTGTACTTATGCTAACTAACTACTCTGATTCTGTCTACTCGAACTTTGTAAGCTGCTTGAAAGATGGTTCTCTGATCTATCTCATCTATTGCATAGACCCCCCTATCTAATTATCATATTACCTTGGAGTCTCCAAGTCAGATGGATTAGAAGAATACCTTCTCTGATGCAGAGTCATCATCCTCTTCATCTGTACATTCATCATCCCTTTGAACTAAATTTTTTTATTTTCTGCCTGTGGATTGATCTCACTCAATAATTATTGAAAGTACAATCTCTTGAACCTGTCACTACTACATATTGAAAATTTTGCGACGACCACTTGTGATGAAAGTACTCTTTCGTCGCAACATGCAAGAGAAAAAGTTCAAGTTTTTTAAATCCACCCCATATTTGTCGCAATCTCGACGCAGGTAGTTTGACCAAATTACTATGGCCAATGTTCGTCGCAAGAGAGACGAATATACTTTGTCCGTCGCAAGAGCGACGTATGACTTAACCTTAAAAATGACCGTTAAAAATGACCTAAAATAAATAGGTAAAAAAACAAATATTTTTAGGTCACTGTTGTCGCAATTGTGACGATAGTGACCTAAAATTGCACTATAAATATTTGACGATTTAAAGATGTTGTGACAATCTTGCTATAACAACGATGGTTCCGAAAGGGTATTTTTGTGTGGAAGAATGTCGCAGAATGTTATTAAAGGTGGGGAAAAAAGTAAAGCGGGTGAAAAGGATGATGGTAGATGTTATTTCCCTTGTAAAAAATGTTGCCTCGGACATCCCGTAAGAATTTTAATAGAAACAACTACAAAAAATTGTAGGAAATATGGTCACATTGATGGCAGATCGAATGAATATCTTCCTGTGGTAATTAGCTATATATTCATTATATTTTTTTATTTTGTCAATTTTATATAAAATTATATATATGTATATATATTGTTTGAATGTTTGTTATAGTATACACTAATTTTGCATG
>JZKD02S1729515.1:146764-160693 GCA_000966675.3 Picea glauca | reverse complement strand
GATGGCGAGAGGAAGCGACATTTAAATGGTATGTCACCCATCCCTCTTTATTTAGTAAAATTCAATATTTAAAACTTAAGGAAAGCATTATGTTCTGTCTTGCTTTGTTCTAGATCCAAGTGGATCTAGGGAGATCGGTTCGTGTCCGCACTTACGGATTTATCCAATAACAAAATTGGCGACTCCACTGGGGAACAGATTGTTTCCTAGTTAGTCTAGTTTCCCTTGCTTTGATTGCTTGTTTTCTGGTTTCTGATTCTGTGGGGCATCCATGCAAACTCTTTATATCTATAAGTTCACTTAGATTCCCTATCCTTTTTCAAAATTTTCTTTGATTACAGATATTCTCGCACTGTACCTGTTTGTGGACTGCGAGAATCATTGATGTTCTCACCCTGCTGTTAGGTTCAGTGCGAACTTCTTGCACCCTACCAATGTCTAGCCTGTGAGAACACCTAATTCTCGCACTGCACTCTATTGCTAGGCTGCGAACTTGTTTGTGAAAATTTTTGGATTGGGTCTTGTCATTTTTTGATGCCCAGTTTTGCTTTGAACAACTGGATTGAACTTTTGGAGCCTATATTGATCTGTTTACAGTCTTCTTGACATTCTTTGAGTTGCTTTTAGCCATATTTGCTTTGTTTGGTTTTGAAGGATTAGTCTCTTTCTTTGAGTGTCTTTCAATTAAAAAGCATGTGTTTTCTTTAGAATTGTTTAGGGAAAGATCAGATTTCTTCTGAATAGTTCGTTTTAAAAGAGAATTTTTAGTTTGGGTTTCTTTGTTTTAAGAAAGTTCATTATTGCTTTTAGTGAAATTTTTGAAATAAAAAGAAATACTTTCTTGCTTTATATTAGATTGGGGGCATCCTTGCATTTGAAGTAGTGAAATTGAATGATTCTTGGCATTTTTTGATCTTAAATTATGAAAAAATTCCCCCCTCATGGCCGCGGGGGGGGGGCATGAATCGTGCATTGGTATACAGTACCTTTTTCTCATTTCTTGAGAATATTGATATTGAGGAGTTTAATATATTTTGGGACATTGTGCATATGGGGATGATAAATGTTTTCTCCTTATCGTAGCATAGCTTTCATTGAAATGAAAAGATTGCATCTTCATATCTTTGCATAATTTTCGAGTCGGTGAAAACACCATATTGTCCACGCCATCTTCCTTTTGAGTAATAACAGCCATAAAATAAAGCGCTCATAAAAATTGATTAGACATTTTTATATTTTTGGTAGAAAACCTACGTTAGATTAGTTGTAGGGATTTGGAATATGTGTGAAAGATAACTTTCCAAAGTTGCAAACAAACATAGCATCTTGAGTTAGGGAGCGGTTAAATCCACTTATTACATTTTGTCCTGGGAAGCCCTTCTAACACAAGGGTCAATCACGAGGTCACATTGAGACTGGCAGAGTTACTCACCCTGCTTTGTTGGTCTTGGTGTAGAGATTGCACGTATTACGGGGTCACTTGAAGGTATACCCACAATGATGAGTGGAAGCCTCTCAAGTTGATTTCGGGCTAGATACCATACCCTTGCGTGTGGATCAGACTGTCGACTATCCCCCCAGGATTTATTGTTGTCAGTGGTAACCTTAGTGGCCTATCTTTCTAGGTTCTTACACAAGGTGATGTGAAGGGGAAAGTCTTCATGGTACCTGGAATCGACGTTGGCCAAACTCACACGAGCTCCTTGGAGGGTATACCCATGATTATGCATGGGAGCTTGCAACAGGGTGTAAGTCTGTTAAGCAAGTCGTCAACGTAACTTTTCCACCCGCTCTATCTCATCCCCTTCTTACTTTGTTCCCGCGATGTTGGATTTCATCACCAACTAGTGTGCTCATTGTAAGAAGGTTTTGTTTGCTTGCTTTCTTACTAGATTTTTAGCGTGTGCTGTTTGTTTTCCTTAGAGGAATCTAGATTGGATTTTTGTTTTCAATGGCGTCGGTTCTTGAAATGACCAATGAAGGAAACCCTTCTCCAGGGGAACCTTTTGTTTTTCCCTCTTATGGAAACATTGGTCCTCCTCACATCGCTACTTTGAGCCTTCCAGGTCTCACAATTGGATTATCGATGTGGTTGTTTTCCACTCAGGTAATCTCGAATGCAGTAAGTGCTTCGGTTGTAAGCACTTCCCCCCAAGAACATCAACCTCATGTTGATCCTTCACCATCTTCACCAGTAAGGTCTTATTCGCCTTCTTCACTTGCAAGGTCGTCTTCCGTTCCATCTTCTTCATCGAGCGAAAGTTTTGAAGCTAGTAACTCGGTGAATAAGAAGAAGAAGAAAAGGAAGATTAAGAAGAAGAAAGATAAACAAGGGTCAAAACCTCCAACCACTGTCAAACATGTTGGAAAACAACCAGTTACTATTAATCGTGCTGGGAGTGTTGATGATGTCAAGATCGTTCAAACAACTCGTAAGCCCAAGTACCCTTGCAGGCTTTGTAAGGGTAGGCATATTCTTAAGGATTGCCTTGGTCTACCTAAGGTTATATAAGTATGGTCTACACATCCTCGCCAACCCATGTTGACGTAGAGCGCACCCTCACGGGCACGTCTACTCACACAGGACCTTCCTCCCTTCTCAGCCCGAAGAACTCAAAGGTTCTCCTAATTCCCTATCAGGAATCTTCCTACCCACAGATTCTCTCCGTCGCGCGATCCCCTTCCTTAACTTCTCGGAGGATCGGAACTCGCGACTTCGCGAGTCCAACAGTTGAGCGCTACACCCTCGGATCCCCGAGATCCGATATGTCAGTCAACGCTGACTTCCCCTTTTCTTATTTCGAGATTTTTCTCTATCCCGACCTCGCTACTTGCGATACCAAAATTTTGGTTCTCCGACCTCTGATACCCGAGGCACCGAAACTCCGATGCGCACGTGTGACTTGACCCATCCACACCCGTCACTTCTATCGGGACTTCCGCGCTATCGCGATCTATCCACTCACGAATTCACTACTCGCGAGGTTGAATAACTTCCACGTCGACTCCCGATGTTCGAGGTGCCGAAACACGTGACGTCGCTCCCTCGCAACTTCGCTTCTCACGAGGTCAAATAAATTCTACGTCGACTCCAGAGATTCGAGATGTCGAAACTTGCGACCTCTCTCCCTCGCGACTTCGCGACTTTCGTGGCCAAGTTCTCAAGCCTTTTCTCGCGAGGCTCCGATGCATGATCCCACGTGCGTATCTAATGATTCTCCCGCGATCTGGATGCAATGGCTATTCACCTTCTCGCTTCTCGCGTCTTCGCGACTTGGGATGCCCAACACTTGGGATTTCACCCTGCGAGCTCCCGAGTTCGCGAGATCTCTCGATCTCTGACACCTGTCCTCTTCAAATGGACGACTCACAACCTCCTCGTCATCTCGCCGCTTCGTGTCCTCGCGCCTCGCGACTTTTAACACCAGTTTCTCAACCCTTTCACTTGCGAGTTCCCGAGATGCGAGGTGCCACCTGTCCACTTGCCAACTCCTATGGATCCACACGATTCTCGAATTAGTCGAGATATCGCTTCTCGTAACCTCGCGACTCTCCTTACCAAACTTAGGACACTTTCCTCACGAGGTCCTGATAGGAAATCTCGTGAACAATCCAACGGCCCTGACCGACTTGGATCAACGGTGCTACCCCTCCTGAGCTTTGAATCCTCTCTATGCCTGCGCTGTAACTACCTTTCACTTCTGGGAGATCCAATGGCTCTCGGAATTTTGTGAAATCTCTTCCAAATATTTCGTCCGTCCGTTATCCCCTTGAGGATTCTGCGAAATAAAGAAGTGTCTCTCCACGAGACTCGTTTTCTCACTCGCCAACCTGCGATGCTTTCCTCCAACTTCCAACGGAAACTTCCTTGCACTTAGCCTTCAGGGAGTCCAAAGGTCTATTCCTCCTGAGCTTTTTCCACTCTGATTCTTTCAGAGGGACTTGCACGCGCTCCTCGTGGCAATCATGCAACAACTCCCAGGTGTTGAATCCCTTCGACTCTGCGCACTCCTGCAGTAGCAGTATTTGATTTCCTTTTCTTATATTCACAACTGAGACTTCTGCCTCAGCCTGCGCACTCCTTGCATGGCTTCAACAACCCACTTCCACTTCTGGGTGAATGAGAAAAAAAGTTAAACTACTGAGCCTTCATCAACGCACTCCTTGCGGATGAATTTCGACTGCACAACTTGCAGGAATCTCCTGGCTCAGATAGAGAAACAATTGAACCTCATTCTCTCTCCCTTTCAGACTTCAGTTTGAAACATGAAATCACATGCACAGCATATACAAAGCAAATGCATAACCAAAAATAAAACATTCATGAGCATAACATCAATACACAGAGAAAACACCACAAACGATGAATTTGAATCAAAGCTTCCTTCTATTAATTCCAATGCATGTACATGGGTGTTCTTCATACAATATTCTCTGCTTTCTCTTCTCTTCTCCTGGGTTGATAATATTACAATGCACAATGAGGGTGTCTATATCCGTTTTCCCTCTCGAATTCTAACCTATCAAATCTAGACTTAAAATCCTATCTACCAGCATTAACTAGATTAATTGCCTCCTATCTACCAAAGGACGAGAGCTTAAAGGCTCAAGGTCCAATACAATATACAAATGCGCCTTCATAAATGGTTCATTAAAGACTTGCGCTACAATCCCAAATCACTTCAAAAATTTGGGTTTGATTATCCAGCTGATCTCCGCTTGATGTGTTGGCTCGCTTGATGAGTTGGCGATGCTCCTGCATCATACTCCTCAGCTTGAAAATTTTCATGGGATCCTGTCCATGAGCTCCTGCACAGTCTGTCCATGCTTTTGAATCTCTGCTTCAGTCTCCCAGCTGGCATCTTCCACTGGATGGCCCTTCCATTTGACCAGATACTCAAAGTATTGCTTTCGTCTGGTCTTTTTACTCACTCTCTTGTCAAGTATACGCTCCATCTGTGGCTTCTCTACAATCGACATCTTCTTCTGCCACTGGATTTATGGATATTCATCACTTCCAGCTCCTGTTTCCTCAGCCTTATAGGGATATAAGTTTGAGGCATTGAATGTCGGAGATATTCCGATCTCATCCGGCAACTCAATTTCATAAGCATTTTCTCCCAATTGCTTTAGGACTCTGCATGGCCCAATTTTCTTCATTTTTAGCTTGTTGTATGTTCCCCTTGGGAACCTTTCCTTCCTCAGACGTGCCAGAACTAGATCACCAACTTCGAATTGAAGTTGTCTTCGATGCTGATCCGCTCTGCGCTTATATTCATGGTTTGACTCCAGCAATTGCTCCCTCACCTTGCTGTGAAGTTATTTCATCGCCTCTGCGAATTCTTCAGCGTTTGCACTCTTGGTTATTATCTGCTCTGATTCCCTTAGTTCAGATACTCCTCTTGGCTTCCTGCCATATACAATCTCAAATGGACTTGTGCCTGTGCTTCTATTCACTGAGTTGTTGTATGCAAACTCTACCTGTGGTAACACATTGTCCCAACTGCTGTGGTGCTCTGTCACCAAGATTCTTAATAAGTCTCCCAGAATTCTATTTACCACCTCTCTTTGCCCATCCGTCTAAGGATGATAGGAAGAACTAAACATCAAGTTAGTCCCCATATTTTTCCAGAGTGTCCTCCAGAAATGTCCAATGAATTTCGTATCCCTGTCTGATACTATGCTTCTGGGTAACCCGTGAAGTCGAATGACCTCCTTGAAGAACAAATTTGCGATGTGAGTCGCATCGCTGGTCTTCTGGCATGGGATAAAATGTGCCATTTTGGAAAACCTGTCAACCACTACAAAGATCGAATCATGTCCTCTTTGCGTCCTTGGTAATCCCAATATGAAATCCATGCTGATTTCATCCCACGGCTTCTCAGGTATGGGAAATGGTTGATAGAATCCCGCATTCTGCTTCCGACCCTTTGAATGCTGGAAAATTCTACATCTGTCGAAAAACTTCTTAACTTCTGACCGCATCCCTGGCCAAAAGTATGCTTCGCTCAACTTTGCAAATGTCTTTTCGTGGCCAAAATGCCCTGCTAATCCACCGCTGTGTTTTTCTTTTAACAGATTCTCCCTCATGGAGCAATTCAGAATACACAGTTGATTTCCTCTGAACAACAGTCCATTTTGGATCATATAATCTATCCATGGGATTCTGTCTCTGAGAACTGGATTCTCAGCTGCTTCATATTCCTCTACAAAATCTGCATCACCTGCATACATGTCCTTAAGATTTTCAAAACCCAATGTTTTGATTCGGAACTCCTACAGCAACAAACACTTCCTACTCAAAGCACCAGCCACTTTGTTAGCAGTACCTGAAATGTGTTTAATTAAAAATGTAAAATTTTGCATATACTCTACCCATTTAGCATGTTTCTGATTCAACTTCTCCCGTTGAGTCACAAACTGTAATGCATGATTATCACTATACAAAACAAATTCTTTTGGGACCAAGTAATGCCTCCACTTCTTCAACGCCTGTATGATAGCATAAAATTCATTGTCATACATGGAGTATTTTACTTTTGCCTCATCCAACTTCTCTCTGAATTATGCAATTGGTCTGTCCTCCTGGTTCAAGACCACTCCTATGGCAAAGCCACTTGCATCACATTTCACCTGAAATGTCTTCAAGAAATCCGACAACACCAACATTGGTTGTTCCGTTATCTTTCACTTCAACAGATTGAAGCTCTTCTCAGCCTCTTCAGTCCAATGAAAAGATTTATGTCGCTTCTTGACTATGTCCATCATCTCTACGCTAATCCCACTGAAATTCCTAATGAATTTTCGGTAGAAACTAGCCAGTCCATGAAAACTTCTCACCTCGAAAATATTTCTCGGTGATGGCCAATTTTTAATTACTTCCACTTTACTTGGATCCATCTTTAATTCATTCGTCAATATGAAAAATCCCAAGTAAATGAGTTATGTCTTCATAAATGAATATTTCCTCATGTTAATCAACAACTTCTCCTGCTGTAGCTTCTTCATTACTGCAACTAAATGCTTCAGATGCTCTTCTTTTGTTTTGCTGAAAATCAATATGTCATCCAGATAAACAATGACAAACTTACCAATGAATTCCTTCAACACTTTATTCATTAGCCTCATGAAGGTACTTGGTGCATTTGTCAAACCAAACGACATGACTAGACATTCGTACAACCCTTCATTGGTTTTGAAGGCTCTCCTCCATTCATTGTCTTCCCTCATGCGAATCTGATGGTATCCGATTTTCAAATCAACCTTTGAAAAAAATTTGGCTCCACTTAAAAAGTCCATCAAGTCATCCATCCGTGGCAATGGAAACCTATAACTAATGGTTATCTTGTTAATGGCTCTGGAATCAGTGCACATTCTCCAGCCTCCATCTTTCTTCGGACTTAGTACTGTTGGAATGACACACAGACTTAAAATTTCCCTGATCAGTCCTCTATCCAACAGTTCCTGTATCTACTTTTTAACCTCTTCGTTCTCCTGCGGTGTCAACCTATACGCAGCTTTGTTCGGCAAACTGGATCCTGGTATGAGGTCTATATGATGACTCACACTCCTCATCGGTGGCAATGAATGAGGTAATTCATCTACCACAATGTCAGCGAACTCTTCCAGTAGTTCCTGAATTTCTTCCAGCAAATCATCCACTCTTGTGCTGGTCAAAACAATTTTTGGTTTCCTAACCACAAAGAATTGTGGATCTTCCTTATTCTTTACTTCCGCCAGAAGTTCCTTCCCACTCATGAGAAGTACAGTATTTCTCAGTTCTTGTTTTACTTCTTTATCTTTAATTGGGAGTAACATATGTGTTCTTCCATTCTTCTCCAAAGTATATGTATTCATCTTCCCATCATGAACTACGTTCCTGTCATATTTCCATGGTCTGCCTAGCAATAAATGACATACATCCATAGGAATAACATCACAGAGTATTTTATCATTGTATCTGCCTATCTTGATGTCAACTAAGCACTGTTTGGTGACACTTACCTGATGTCCCTTATGTAGCCATGAAAATTTGTATGGACTCGGGTGATCAGTTGTCTCCAGCCCTAGTTTCTCCACCATCTCGGTTGAAACGAGATTATCTGTGCTACCGCTATCCACGATGACCTTGCATTTCCTGTCTTTGGTCTTGCAAGTAGTTCTGAAAAGTTTGTTTCTTTGAACTATGTCCTCCACCTCCTTCTCGGGTATTAAGAGAACTTTACGCATCATCAATGACCTTCCGTATTCTGCTTCTTCTGCTTCAGTATCTCGCCTCTGTGCCTCGGCGATGTGAGATTCTCCTCCATCCTTCTTCCTATTTGGACAGTCAACTGCCTTGTGTCCATTTTTTCCACACGTGAAGCATGTGATGACTCCACCTCTGCCTCTTCCTCTACCTCTGGTACAAGGAAATGTGTTATTATCAGCGTATCCTCCGCCCTGTTCTGTATGCTGCCTTCGTTGTTCAGCGTGCTAGCCTCGCTGCGAACTTCCACTTCTTTCTGTTCTAGTCTGAGTCTTTTTCCAGTCGTCCTTGGATTTCTGGAACCTATCTTGGGCAACTGACTTACCTTTTGGCTGGCTCCCAACTCGGCCTCGCTGTCCTGGCTTACGACTCAGCTTTTCCTCAGCTTTCAATGCCATCTGATACGCATCCTCCACTGTTCTGATGGTTTTCATACTCATCTCATCCTGGATATCGTATCTCAAGCCATTCATATACCTAGCAAATTTTTCATCATCGCTCTCCCGATGACCTACTCTGATATTTATCTTGTAAAATTCCTCAGTATATTCCTTCACTGTCATCAACTTCTGTCTTAGGTTCTGCATCCTCCTGAACAGTGTGATTTGATAATCCCTTGGGATGAAATTAGCCTTCATCTGCGCAATCATTCGATCCCAAATTTTAATCTTTTGCTTACCTTTGGAACGTTTGTCTGCTTGAAGCTCGTCCCACCATAATGCTGCATGTCCCTTTAATTTCGTGACAGCATGCCTAACCTTCTTATCTTCTTCGATATCTTCATAATCGAAGTAAGTGTCAAGAGCTCTAATCCAATCTAGAAGCTCTTCTGCATCCAGATTCCCTTCATAAGTTGGAATGTCCATCTTTGTTTTTGAACTCATCCGGGCGATAGCTTTAATTAATCGCTCATTGGCTGCATCTTCGGCTGCAACTTCTTCTTGTTGTTCAACTTCAACTTCGCCTTCGGAGTCACTCAAATCTCCAGCACTGGCTGTGCGTCTTTGCGCTGCTTCCATATCTTCTAATCTCGCTCGGAGATCACGTATCTGCCTTTCCATTTCTGGATTTTGTGCTTGTCTCCCTCTTCCTCTCTGGTTCCCCCTATCCTCTAGATCAGGTGATTGTCTTTCTCTCCTCGGCGTCATGGTGAAATTTTCCCTTCTTCTCTGCTACAGAAAGCAAAGAGATTTTCTCGCTCTGATACCACTTTGATGCAGACCGCACCCTCATGGGTACATCCGCTCACACAGGACCTTCCTCCCTTCTCGGCCCGAAGAACTCAAAGGTTCTCCTAATTCCCTATCGGGAATCTTCCTACCCACAGATTCTCTCCGTCGCGTGATCCCCTTCCTTAACTTCTCGGAGGATCGGAACTCGCGACTTCGCAAGTCCAATAGTCGAGCGCTACACCCTCAGATCCCCGAGATCCGATATGTCAGTCAATGCTGACTTCCCCTTTTCTTCTTTCAGGATTTTTCTCTATCGCGACCTCGCTACTCGCGATACCAAACTTTTGGTTCTCCAACCTAGATACCTTAGGCACCGAAACTCCAATGCGCACGTGTGACTTGACCCGTCCACACCCGACACTTCTATCAGGACTTCCGCGCTATCGCGATCTCTGCACTCGTGAGGTTGAATAACTTCCACTTCGACTCTCGATGTCCGAGGTGCCGAAACTCGCGACCTCGCTCCCTCGTGACTTCACTTCTCACGAGGTCGAATAACTTCTACATCAACTCCCGAGATCCGAGATGCCGAAACTCGCGACCTCGCTCCCTCGTGACTTTGCGACTTCCGTGGCCAAGTTCTCGAGCCTTTTCTCGTGAGGCTGCGATGCACGATCCCACGTGTGGATCTAACGGTCCTCTCGTGATCTGGATCCAATGGCTATTCACCTTCTCGCTTCTCGCGTCTTCGCGACTTGGGATGCCCAACACTTGGGATTTCACCCTGCGAGCTCCCGAGTTCACGAGATCTCTCTATCTCTGACACCTGTCCTCTTCAAATGGACGGCTCACATCCTCCTCGCCACCTCGCCACTTCGTTTCCTTGCGCCTCACGACTTTTAACACCAGTTTTTCAACCCTTCCACTTGCGAGTTCCCGATATGCGAGGTGCCACCTGTCCACTTGCCAACTCCTGTGGATCCACACAATCCTCAGAGTAGTCGATATATCACTTCTCGTAACCTCGCGACTCTACTTACCAAACTTAGGACACTTTCCTCATGAGGTCCCGATAGGCGATCTCGTGAACAATCCAACGGCCCTGACCGACTTGGATCAACGGTGCTGCCCCTCCTGAGCTTTGAATCCTCTCTACGCCTGCGCTGTAACTACCTTGCACTTCTAGGATATCCAATGGCTCTCGGAATTTCGTGAAATCTCTTCCAAAGATTTTGTCCGTTCGTTCTCCCCTTGAGGATTCTGCGAAATAAAGAAGTGTCTCTCCACGAGACTCATTTTCTCGCTCGCCAACCTACGACGCTTTCCTCCGAATTCCAACGGCAATTTCCCTGCACTTAGCCTTCAGGGAGTTCAAAGGTCTATTCCTCCTGAGCGTTTTCCATTCTGATTCTTTCAGAGGGACTTGCACGCACTCCTCACGACAATCATGCAACAACTCCCAGGTGTTGAATCCCTTCGACTCTGCGCACTCCTGCAACAGTAGTCTTTGATTTCCTTTTCTTAGATTCACAACTAAGACTTTTGCCTCAGCCTGCGCACTACTTGCACGGCTTCAACAACCCACTTCCACTTCTGGGTGAATGAGAACAAAAGTTAAACTACCGAACCTTCATCAACGCACTCCTTGCGAATGAATTTCGACTACACACCTTGCAGGAATCTCCTGGCTCAGATAGAGAAACAATTGAACCTCATTCTCTCTCCCTTTCAGACTTCATTTTGAAACATGAAATCAGATGCACAGCATATACAAAGCAAATGCATAACCAGAAAGAAAACATTCATGAGCATAACATCAATACACAGAGAAAACACCACAAACCATGAATTTGAATCAAAGCTTCCTTCTATTAATTCCAATGCATGTACATGGGTGTTCTTCATACAATATTCTATGCTTGCTCTTGTCTTTTCCTAGGTTGTTAATATTACAATGCACAATGAGGGTGTCTATATCTGTTTTCCCTCTCGAACTCTAAACTATCAAATCTAGACTTAAAATCCTATCTACCAGCATTAACTAGATTAATTGCCTCTTATCTACCAAAGGATGAGATCTTAAAGGCTCAAGGTCCAATACAATATACAAATGCGCCTTCATAAATGGTTCATTAAAGACTTGCGCTACAATCCCAAAGCACTTCAAAAATTTGGGTTTGATTATCCAGTTGATCTCCGCTTGATGTGCTGGCTCGCTTGATGAGTTGGCGATGCTCTTGCATCACATGTCGTCAGCCTCTGAACCACATGCTGATGACCTCTCGTCAACTAGTCATGATACGGTTGGGAAGAAGAAAAGTAGAGTCAAGTTCCCGTGTATGTTATGCAAAGAGAGTCATCGAACTCATCTTTTCCCTCATATGGACAAAGCCTCAAAATTACTGGAAGACATGACTGTTTCACAGCCTCAACTCCCAGCTGCTTATCCCAAGCTTTCTCTCAACCCACCTGTAGTTGATGGAATGATCAATCTGGTTCCCCTATCAATCAGTCCGGTTGATCAAGTGGTCAATTTGGTCAAGTCTTTGGATGAACTAGTAGACCAAGTGGTTGATCCGATCCCATCCTTGGTCAACCCCACTCTCCCGTTAGAGAGTGAAACCCAAGCGGTCGATCCGTTTCCACCTGTCGACCCCATTCTCCCCTTGGAAAATGAAACCCAAGTAGTCGATCTGATCTCTCCATTGGTCGATCCTACTCTCCCGCTAGAGAGTAAACCCGATACTGCCCATGTTTTTCTCGTTGATATAGACTCTGCCGTGTCAGGGGGTATTCGTCCTTCTCCCGTGAAACTCCCTCCAAGTAATGAGGCCATACGTTTTGATTGGGGTGTGTTAACTGGACCTCGTCTTCCCTCTTACATTCCTTTCCAGATTACAGTGCAATTTTGTGGTCGGGACGTTCCTCAGACGTTGATAGATGAAAGTTCGTTCGTTAGTATTTTGTCGTCTATTTCTTGGCAAGATTTGGGTTATCCTCCACTTGCGCCAGTTACAGAGAATCTGTTAGCTTTTAACAGAAGAACTAGTCAACCTTTAGGGACCCTTCCTCAGTTTCCTGTAACTCTGGGAGGGAAAACTATCTTTATCGATGTCATGGTAGTCCAAGACACCTTAGATTTTGCTTTACTCCTTGGGAGAGATTATGTCTATGCCATGAAAGCTATTGTGTCTAATATTTTTCGTGTGATATCTTTCCCTCACGATGGACGGGTTGTGACTGTTGATCAAATTTCATTCATTGACCTCACCTGGATTGCTTCCCTGAATGGTTCTTATATGCAGACGGTATCGCCCCCGCCACAGGTCAATTATGTGGCATTGTCGCCCATGGATTCAACTTCTGATGACTTAGATCCAGTAGTTGACATGGTGATCTCTTCGATAGGGTTGTTAGAGTCTGATCTCTTTCCTCCTGTCATGACCCTCGACATGGTGTCCTTTCAGAGTGTGTTTCTTCCGTCTAGTGAAGACCTCTTGGAAGCCATGACCGAGTTTTGTCCCTTGACATGGTGTCATTCCGGAGCATTGTCCTCTTGGAATCCATGATCAAGAACAGAGGTCTTTGAGCATGGTTTTTTGATTTCAATCTCGTTAAAAAATGAAACCACCAAGGATAGTTTTTGCGTCTCTGCGGAAAAAAATGAAACAGAGGTTCTGAGGATAGTTTTTGCGTCTCTGCGGCAACCTCGTTAAAAAATGAAACATAGGTCTTTGAGCATAGTTTTCTATGTCAAGATCGTTAAAAAATGAAATAGTTTTCCCCCTCTCTATTTGAGTCAAGTCCTTTGTCTAGTATTTGAAGCTTCATTTCATTCTCCTTTACAGTTGGATGAAACGAAGCTTGGGGGGAATTTGCCTCAGCTTCTGGACTTCATGCTGAAGTTAGAGCCACTAGTTTCTTAAGCTGGGGGCTAAGTACCAACCATGCGTTGGGAAGTCGCAAGCATAGTTTCCTCTGGTTCAAGTTTGCGTAAAAATAAAACCAGGTCCAAGCATAGTTTTGTTTAGTTTTTAAGCTTGTGTAAAAATAAAATCTATCCCAAGCATAGTTTTGTTTTGTTTTAAAGTTTGCATAAAAATAAAAACAATCTCGAGCTTAGTCTTTGTTCTTTCTCATGCTCGTTAATACATGAGAATACGTTATAGAGCTTAGTCTTTGTTCTTTCTCGTGCTCGTAAATATGTGAGAATGTAACCGAGTATACTTTTATCACTTTTTCGGACTCGTAAAGGTTATACAAAAAGGATCCCCCTGGAGTCCTCTTTAAGCTCTTTTCAGACTCTCTAAACATGAAAAGATTGTCGAGCGACCTTGTTCTTTTCACGCTTGTTAAAGTATTTGAAGAAAACATCTGTTGAGCGATAGTTTATCTCTTTTTCGGTCTCATCAGACTACTTTACGAAAAAGGAACTGAGAGAGTTCTCTTTAAGTGTTTTTAAGACTCTATAAACATGAAAACCCCCTGAGTTTTCTTTCTTTGGACTCA
>JZKD02S1729515.1:108156-127319 GCA_000966675.3 Picea glauca | reverse complement strand
AACTGGAAAACAAAGGAAGTTGGTGCTTCCAATGAATGTAATTCTTCAATACATATAAGAAAAATCATTCTGTGGTTTTCTCCCGATTTGGGTTTCCATGTAAAACACTGGTGTACTGTGTATGTGTGTGATTGTTTATTTATTACTACTCATTATTAGATAATAATTCTACATTGATATAACATTTGAAGAAAATGGATTATAATTACATTATTACTGATTCACCCCCCCTCTCAGTAATCCAACACTTCTAATATTATACCAATTCATGTATACCACATCATCCATAAACCATGTGTCAACAATACTACTAGAATGTATCAATCATGTATCAACTATAAATCAGACTATGACTCATCAAGTTGTACCAACATCACCATATCATACACCTCATGTATGTGCCAACTCATAAACTATATATCTCAACATGTACCCAACATGTACCTCAACCATATACCAAAGACATATGCCAATATAACCAACAAGAGTCATGTAACAATACATCACAATATCCATAGGTCAAATACCATAAACCCTCACATCAAACCATGTGCCAAACCTCATTTTTGTGTAGCCTAAAGTGTGTACCAATCATATATCGATACCAAAAACAAAATCCTCTCACAATGTACCATAAGATACACCAATAAAACTCAAACATGCACCAATCTGCCTAAAAAACCATTCACTACAACAAGTACTATACAACCAATAGTGCCTCTGAACATGTACCAAGGATGTGCATCAATAGATCAAGAATATGCCTCTAGCTAGTATCACATTACCATGATTTTCCTCATAACCAAAATGTCATAACATCATTGAGAAAGTACTCAACATAACTAACAATATACCCTAACATAAATGACTCAATCCACACACTAGGGTTTGTACCACGCTCTTATGATATGCCTCAAGTTTATACTTCAAAACTAAACCATGTACCATCATCATACACCCTTAAGCACAAACATATACTCATACTTGTAGATCTTTGACTGACGTGGAACATTAGACCTCATTTATCCATACCTTTCTCAGCATCTGTTGCATGTTACCAACCTTTTTCCCAAACTTATCATTGCCTCGCTTATTGCACACTAGTTGACCCATGAGGATGCCTCGCTTGAAACCTATAGGCTGACCTGCAAGGACCTCAATAATTAGGGTTTTTTAGAAACCTTTTCCCTTTGTAGCTTTGAAACTTTGTTGCCAAACTCTGTTCGCTTCCTCAACTTCACACAACCTCATATTTTTCAATTATACATGTCAATAAACTTTCACAAAATATATATTCAACTAATTTCAATAGGTTCTAATGGGATTCCCTTTCTGTCTTATTTATACTCTCCAAGTGGATTCCTTTAGGGGTTATCTTCTAACTATTTTACCCAACTTCCCTCTTTTAGGGATAACCCACTTTCAACTACTTTACCCACAATTAGTAAACTCACGACTTCTTGTTGCAACTAATTTATTTTTAATTATTTTCTTATTGCAACAATTTTACCCATGATTAAATCCTAGTTACAACCAATTTGAATAGTAAACTTATTCTAGGAGCTTCTAGAATAATTGACTTATTTGACTTTCTAGGGGTTTCTAGATAACTCAAAAGGGTTCTCCAAATTCACAAAGCCATAACTCCATATCCGTGAGGATTTATGTGACGTACCACCTATCATCAGAAATAACACGACATGTACTATCTATACAAAATAGTCTCACCTGCAAAATCACCGATCTTCATGTCTTAATTCCTCAAACAAACTCGGGTTTCATAATCATACCTTTGGGCTACCAAACTTCTTCAATGGTCGACATCAATCTCTAAGGGTTGACATAAATCTACAATATCACTCTCCAAGGGTTGACATCAATGACAACCAACTATCCAAACAAACTGTCCAACAATCCAAGCCAACTATCCAATAACCTCTGGGGATTCTTAACAACTTAACCACTTAACCATATTTCCAAGGATTCTTGTAGACTTCTTAAAAGCGTCTTCCCATGAGGTCCATACTTAAAGATATGCCATACGGGGACCACTTTGGAGACTTATTAAAATACACCCATTACTTCTAGAAGCTTTCAAACTTTCTCAAGTATTGGGTTTCTCCCATAAAACCTTGATCTCTGTCATGTTGGTAGGAATAATCCAATGGGTGATGGATGCAATATTTTCTAGATCCACCCTCATCTTTCCAACACCAATCATGTTTCCAAGATATATCAAGGACGTCTTCATGAACTCACGTTTTTGTAAATTTGTTATCAACGCATTCTTCCTTAAGGTCTCTAGTACTTGCATAACATGTGAGAAGTTATCTTTCCATGAATTACTAAATATCAATATCTCATCTAGATATACTATTACAAATGAGTCAATGAAGGACATAGAACATCATCCATTATTCTCATGAAAGTTGCAGGCACATTACATTAACTAAAAGGCATCACTAACCACTCATACAAACCTTGTCTTGTTTTGAATGTTGTCTTTCGCACACATATTCTACTTTGATTCTCACATGATAGTAACTTGATTTGAGGTCCATCTTGGTGAAGAACTCAGATTGTTGTATATGATCCAACAAGTCATGAATCCTTGGCAAGTGATATATATTCTTGATGGTATTTTTTTAAGGTATGGTAGTGAATGCATATTCTCCATCTTCCGTCCTTCTTTGGAACCAATATGATGGGTGAACCACATGGTTAGTGTTAGGTATGATGACCCCATTCCAAAAAATGTTTCAACTACTTCTTCACTTCATTTGCTTCGATGATGGAAATCCTAAAAAATCCAATGTTAGGTAGTGGTGACTTCGTTAACAATTGAATTTCATGCTCAACCTCTCATTTGGGTGGAAGTCCCTAAGGATCTTGAAACACTTCCTTGTATGCTTCAATAATTTGTTGAATTTTTTTATTTCGAGTGACACTACATCCTTCCAAGGATGAATTCATCTCCAACACACTACCTTCTATTGGATTCTTTCCTTTTCTCAATAACAACTAAATAAACTTATTTGTGTTTCCCATGATTATCCTAGCTCGATGAGCATTGATCAAAAAGGGTTTGAATTTGTTCTTATGTGTGTTTATGAAATATCCCTTTCCATTATTGACTAAGATATTGTTGGGCATCAATTTTAACAGGTTTTCAAGGATCATTTTGTTTAACATTTCATTTAAAAAGTTTTTTAAACTAAACAAGAAAATAAATCTGCAAACTAAAAAATAGCAATCAACAAGAAAGGGCTATAGGATATTAGTAGTGATGCTCCCAAGCACACTCTGATGTCTATACCAGAAACACCCAAAACTCACAAGGAAAATGGATCTAGCAATTTAAAACTATTTGCAAAAGTAAACTCAACCAAATGAAGCCAGATAAGACATACTACCAGATCTAATAAGGTATGTTGGGTACACAACCCAACTCAATAGATCACTAAACAACAAGGAAATGCAATCAAGCAACCCAATCAAACAACTCAAGTGCACCTCAAATACAAATATAAGATCAAAGGTGACACAAAAGGATCAAAGAGAGAGAGGATCCAAGAAAAATGATAAATTACAGACCCATCGAACCATATGAATATAGATCTTATCAAGAGAGATCTAGAAAATATGCAAATTACAGTCCTACATGAGAGTTCACCACCTACCAGGCCTACAATGAATGACCCTCTACAGGAGATCATTATTCAATAGTAGTTCTAGCTGTTGTAGTCCTGAAGTTCCATATCGAGATCCTACAAGTTGCTTCCTACACACAAGATACAAAACAATACCATTCTACTTCTCTTCCCAACATTAGAATCCTAGATCTAGCTTGTATGTACTCTGACCTATAGGAAACAAATTAGATATGAAAATTTGCAATTAAAATACAAACATTTGGAATGGAAAACCAATGATCCATTAATCAATGTATGAGAAATACATCAATACAAGTTTACCTTAATATGTTGATGCATTCCTACTTTCCCATTGCTCCTTGGTCCTCCTCGACTATCACTGAAGCTAGGAAACCTGACTACAACTAATCTGAAAATGGAAGAGCTCCTTTGAATTTATGCAACATATCTCTGTAAATTATTCTTCCTCCTTGGCTATTTTGACAACACGAGGTTACATTTAAATCTTCCTCTCTTATGATCAAGATTGTCCTTCCTTATATAGATTATTGGAAGAGGCTTGGGAGAGCTTCTAGATATTCTAGAAACCAATGGGAAATCGATTTTTTTGAGTTCCAAGGCTCATGCCATGAAGACCCAACTCATCCATCACTTATGTTAGCACCAATTCTTGCAAGGGGGGTGTTTCTCTCTGATTTCGGGCCCTTGGTGTAAAAAGCAAAGAGATGGGTTTTAAAAAACCCATCAAATGCGTTTTATTCAAAGGTCGCATTCGTGAGCGTCAAGCATAGCACACAAAAAAAGTCCATTTCGGGATTAAAATCAAGCAAGCGGGCACTTTTGTTTTCAGCGGAAAGGATCCATCGATGGAGTAGATCAACGGTCATCGGGTAAGCTAGAGCCACGAAGTTGCATGAGCTTTAGCACGTGGACTCATCCCCTAGGGCCAAAGTCACGAAATGATCGTGGTCGTCTGATCCAATCATGACATGTGGTGCCTGATTAAGTCTGGTCGCCATCTCGGCTATCATGATTTTGAAATACAAGGGTCGACTACCCTCCATCCATGATACGTGATATGCGAAGGTGCCTTTGGGTGCGGGCCCACGGTCATAGCACAGGGTCGTATGGAAAGGCGGTTGGAGGGAGAGGAGCGAGAACTCAGAGGAGAAGGAGAATCCCTGAAAGGATCGGGACCGTTATTCTTGAAGGATGTGTGGCACACGATTGAGTCTGGTCGCTATCTCGCCTATCGTGACTTTGAGAGATAGGGATTGACTCCCTTCCATCGCCGAAATTGTGAAATGTGAAGCTGCCTTTGGGTGCAGGCCCACGGTCCTGGCGCTCGGTCACAAGGTAGCATGGATAAAGTGGGGGTCGGTTGAGTTTAAACGCTCATTGAGCGACGAGTGATTGCGGTCATTGATCAAGGGAGGATCTCAGTCGTCCAACCAAGGGACGCATGGCATACGATTGATTTTGGTCGCTATCTCGCCTATCATGACTTTGAAATACAAGGGTCAACTCCCTCCCATCTGCGATACGCGAAGATGCGAAGTCGCCTTTAGGTGCGGGCCCATGGTCATAGCACAGGGTCGTATGGAGTGGGGACAAAGAAGATGAGGGCCGTGGAGAGAATGTGTTCAAGGGAAAATGGATCGTGTCCGTTGATTTTGAAGCTAGGTCCAACCGCCGATATGGAGGGTCATTTTGCAGTTTTAGTCACCAAGGATCCTGGACGCTAGAATGGTGGAATCTCCCAAAGGGAGAAGTGTCAAAGTTCCTCTGGAGCGAGGTGCCAGGTTGTGGCCATGGGTTACATTGAGGGCGGAGCCAAAATAAAAAGGAGGCTAGCCTCTAAGCCCTAGGAAGCAAGCGCATGGTCGTCCTTTGTGCTCGAAGTCTCGGCCACCCACCATGGAGGAAGGCAATTAATGAGAATTGAGCAGGTAGTTGAAACCTCAGCTCAAGCCATGAATGTAAGGCATGGAGGTTCTGGCAGGCAGTCTGCCCAAGATCATCCTATGTGCAGGTTTTCCTAAAAGAGCCATGTCGATCTGATGTCCTCGACTGATCGCAAGAGCCTGCACACGCTAAGTTAGACTTTAATGTCTCAGCTACCCTCCTGCTGCCAAGGGGGCGAATTGCTCCGAGTATATATACTCAGTTTTTGTATTTTTGTAAGGATGGATGGTAGAGAAAAGCTCCCGATTGTAATGTTTTAATGAAGCACTGGTTTTCCTGGCGTGGTATCTGCATATGAAATTTTCTTGTTTAATGTAAGACAACTCTCTTTTTCATCTGGTTTCGATCTCATACTAAAAGGGTTCATGATTGACTGATTCAAATGAATTGTCGTGATTGTCTTATGATAAAGGATTTATTATAATGTTGTTATGTTCTTTTAGTGTTTCTGTTCTTGGATATAAGAGGTATTTATGTTCAACTTTTTCTTCTACAGGCTGTTAGAAGCTTGATGCCTACAGCAGGCCTTTGCATTTCCTCACAGAAGTCTTCTTCCTACTCACCCTTATTACAACTTACTGTCTGAAGTTAAACCAAAACCTCATCTACTTGTGCATGCCTGGCCTAGTTTCCGAGTTAGAAAGATATTGTTCTGAGTTTACTTCCATTCATCACCCTTTATCAACAAATAGTGAAATAAACTGATGGGCGTCAAGCTTACTCCTGCTGCAATCCAGGAGTGACTTCTGACGCCAACATTTTTGGTGTCGTTGTCGAGGACGAAGTTGAAAATTTTCCCTGGGATCGAACGACATCGAGCCTCTAATTATGAAGGTGCATCAGGCATCAGAGCCCTATGAGATTGCTACTGTGCACCTCGAAACTCCATTGTGACGACTCCATTGTGGCGAACCTGCTATTTTAATTGTGGCTTACAGAGGTAGAAACACGTGGTCCCATCCACAACTGCCTCTACCTACATCTGAAGTTGATCCGGAGGTGATTATAAGAAAAGGAAAGGCCTCTGAAGGAGAAACTTTCGCCGCTAAACCAGGTAAGTTTCCATCTCCTTCTATAGAAAATCCATTCTCTTCTTCTCAGCTTCCTAGTAGACCTTTTTTCTCGTGTCCTGAATTTTGGAAGTGTTTTGGCTGAGTCCCCCCCCCCCTATTATGGGATTGGAGGGAGAAATCCTTGTCACTTCCCTCTCCCCTGAAGCCGTACAGTGGCATAGACCCAGGACCACAGAAGATTTCCCCACTCCTAGCTTTACCACCCCTCCTCTTATTACTGTTGTTGCTACTGCATAGAGAGAAGCATTTGCTGACTCAAGCCCCTTGGCCTTCTCTTTGAATCTTCTATTGTTTCCCCTTCCACCTGGAAGCTCATTTCTAGTATCCCTTGTTCGAGCTCCTTCTCCTCCAAGTTCTCCTCCACATAATATTCCTATGGCAGGAGAAAATCCCCCCATGACCAGAATGGAGGCGATAATAGCTGCTAGGTATGCTCCCCTTTTGTTACCTCAACCTCTTAATTCCCTTCCAACAGATGGCTACCTTAAGCAGTTGCCCAAGTTTACAGGCGAAGGGGACATATCTGCAGAAGAACACCTTGAAGCCTTTTACAATTTTACATATGATCATGTTATCATGCATGTAGACGTATGGATGAGGATTTTCGTCCATAGTCTTGAAGGCGAGGCTAGAAAGTGGTTCAGGAACTTGCCTCCTAGATCTATCGATGGGATTGAGGCTTTGGATAATGCCTTTTTGAGACAATGGGGAGACAAAAAAGACTTCATGTATTACATGACAGAGTTTGGGTCTTTGAAGAGAAAGGAAGGAGAGTCTGTCTCTGAATTCTCCAAGAGATTCAATAAAATGTATAATAAGATCCCCGCTGAGATAAAACCCTCAGAATCCTCTGCTAAAATCACTTATGCTAGCTCTTTTGATCCCGATTTCTACCTCCTATTGAGGGAAAGGAGAGAAACTACTCTGTCTCACATGCAGGATGCAGGCGTGGAAGTAGAATCTAACATATTGGTTGTTGACTGACTCAGGAATAAGGCTGATAGAGACATATCCAAGAAGAGACCTGAAGCCTACCCATCCAATTCCTCTCCCCTTCCCCTTTAGATGGACGAGGTAACTAAAGTGCTAAAATCGCTTTTGGCTAGAATGGAAAGGTGGGAGTTAGAAGGGAAGCCCATGTACAGAAATCCCCAAAATACTGATAACAGAGGCTTCATAAGGCCTAACAACAATGTGCCAAAGGCTTTGCCAAGGGAACAAAGGAGAAAAGATAGAGATGATAAGAGGATTCAAACCCCTCTCCAAAATAACTTAGTTTCTCATGAGGAAGGAGAGGAGATAGAGGAGCTCGACCCTGAAATTCACTGTATATAAGACACTTCCCCTTTTCCCCATTTGACTCAATATGCATATGAAGAATCCCTTATGAACATTCAAATCAATAAGTTGGGTAAAGGGGAAAAGGCCAACAACACTCCTAATAGATACCATCTCAGGTCAAAGAAGAAAGAAGGGAATTTTGATAGCCATGATCAACCCCTCATAGAAGAAAGGCCTACTAAACCTGCAACAATCATTACTAAAGAAAAGAAAACTCAAAATACTCTGCCATTAGCCAAAGAACCTGTCTCTAAGGTAAGGGAAGCTCCTAAGACTATTTCCTCCTTTATTTTTTAGTACGAAATTCAAAAGATTAGAATTCTCCTACCCCTCTCAGAAGTAGTTAAAAATGAAGATTTCAAAAGGTCCCTCTCCAAACTGCTACAATCTGAGTCCCCCCATCCTTCCACAGACTCAGTAAATCTTCAAGATGAAAATCCAACAGTCGTCCTAGGTCCCATGGTAGAAGATAGAGATGATTCATCCCCTCCCTTCTACACATCCCTGAACATACATGATAAGGTGTTGCATAATTGCCTCATGGATTTAGGAGCTTCCCACAACCTTATGCCCAAAATAGTCATGGAAGAATTGGGACTGGAAGTGACAAAGGCTTATCATGATTTATACTCTTTTGATTCAAGGAGGGTGCAATGACTTGGAGTCATCAAAGACTTGGTGGTCTCTTTATTTCAGCTTCCAATGAAGAGAGTGGTCATGGACATTGTAGTAGTTGATGTTTCCCCCAAGTTCAGCATGATGTTGTCAAGATCTTGGATTAAAAAACTTGGAGGAACATTACAGATGGATCTCACATATGCCACCATTCCAGTATTTGGAGGGGAACACAGGAGGTTGTATAGAGAAGCGTAGTTGGCCTACATTGTTAGTGATGAAGCAAACCCCACCAGTCATCCTATCTTTCCACTTGACACCAATTTGGGGTCTAGTTTATTGCATCTCACTGATACTCCTGAAGCCCCTTTTCAAATCAGAAAGAAACCCATATTTAATCACGAGATACCTCCTCTGACCACCTCTGTTTGTAAGATGTTCTTCGACAAAGATTCTTCTAGCGAAGGCGCTGGCACTGGAGTGGTTTTTGTGTCGCCTTGTTAGGAAACCATATCCCTGTCATACAAGCTAGAATTTGAAGCTACCAATAATGTGGTAGAATATGAAACTCTTGTTCTGGGATTAAGGGCTGCAAAATAAATGGGAATTGAGGGGGTAGTAGTGTTCGGAGATACTGAGTTGATAATATAGCAAGTCATAAATGCTTATCGGGCTAAGCATCATCGGCTCAGGAGTTACAAAAATGAGGTATGGGACCTGATTGATAATTTATTCTCAGCTTTCAATATTTCTTTTATTCCAAGAGAGGAAAATACTTTGGTCGATTCCTTAGCTGTCTCAGCTACTCTGTTCAGGATCCCTCTGCCGCCTAAGATCAAATATGATGTTGAGATAAGATATAGGCCATATGTACCGAACAATATCAAGCATTGGAAGGTATTTGAAGACGATCTTGAAATCAAAAAATTTCTTTAGTCTGTTGATGAATTTTCTACATTGCACATTGATCAAGATCCTGATCTCGAAAGTCACCCTCACCCTGAGGTATTTTTAAATAAAATTGATAATCACCATATTATTCATCTTCCTAGCAATCACATTCCAAAGGGACTGGTCCCTTTAGAAATACTATTCGATGGGAATGATGTGGCAGTAAAGGGTAGGTTTTCAAATGAAGATGTTGATACAACGAAGTGCAACATCGACACACAGGAGGAGCCTAAGTTTGTCAAGTTGTCAAGCAGTTTGACCAAAGAGCAGAGGGCCGAATATACCGAGTTATTAAGGGAATTTGCTGATGTGTTTGCGTGGACCTATGAAGACCTCAAGACATATGACAAATATTTCATTGAACACAAGATCCCACTAAAGGAAGAGGCTAAGCCATGTAGGCAGAAGCTAAGATAGATAAATCCCATGTTGTTGCCTGTCATGGAGATAGAAGTGAAGAAGTTGTTAGATGCCCAAATTATTGTCCCCTTGAGATATTCTGAGTGGGTAGCCAATTTGGTCCTCGTGAGGAAGAAAAGTGGAGAAATCAAGCTCTGTGTTGATTTCAAGAACCTGAACATGAGCTCAAAGAAAGACAACTATCCCTTGCCCAACATGGAACACATATTGCAAAGGGTAACTGGTGCATCTAGGATATCCATGATTGATGGTTTTTATGGCTATATTCAGATATCAGTCATGCCCGAGGACAGAGAAACAATAGCCTTCACCACTCCTTGGGGCACATTCATGTATGCCAAAATGCCTTTTGGATTAATGAATTCAGAAGAAACATTTCAGCAAGCCATGGACATAACCTTCATTAGGGAGAAAGATTAGTTTGTGGTGATCTATCTGGATGACATCACAATCTTCTCCAGGTCTGATAGAGAGCACTACTATCACTGAAGGAAAGTTTTCTTGAAATGCCAGAGGTTTGGCCTTTCCTTAAATCCCAAGAAATCTTTATTCGCTATGAAGGAGGGGAAGTTGTTAGGCCATATAGTATCAGTAGAGGGAGTGAGAATTGATCCTAGAAGGGTAGAGGAAATCCAGACCCTATCACTTCCCAGGTCTATAAAGGAAGTCCAGGATTTTTTAGGGAAGATTAACTTTCTAGGGAGGTTCGTCTCAAATTTTGCTGAGTTGGTGAAACACATCACAGCCATGCTCAGAAAGGGAAATGAAGTAAAAAGGACTGTTGAACCCAGGGTATATTTTTTCCAAATAAGAAAGGCATTGACTAAGGCACATGTGCTAATCAGTCCTGATTATTCCAAGGATTTCCTAGTTTTTTATTTTTCTTCTTTTGATACAGTAGCAATGGTCTTGTTGCAGAAAAATGAGGAAGGGTGAGAGAAACCCATTTCCTTCTTCAGTAAGGCATTAAGAGATGCAGAACTCAGGTATGAGATCATGGAGAAACAGGCCTATGCCTTGGTGAAATCTCTCAAAGATTTTAGAGTCTATGTCTTGCACTCAAGAGTAACTACATACGTTCCTTCATCCTCTGTGAAAGACATCCTTATACAACCTGACATAGATGGGAGAAGAGGTAAATGGATTGCCAAGATCCTTGAGTTTGACCTGGAGATAAATCCCACCAAGTTGGTTAAAGGGCAGGGTTTATCCAAGCTGCTGGATGAATCCAATTGAAAGGCCTTGGGGGTTAGCTTCATCAATGTTTTCTCAGAAAATCAACAAGCTGAGTCATCCAGCAAAATCTCTCAGGGCGGATTATCACTAGAAGAATGCACCTGGTACAGAGACATTTTGTACTTTCTGCAAGAGTTGAAGCCTCCTGATGGAATGGGAAAAAGAAAGGAAAGAGATTTAAAGCTCAAGGCGGTCAGATATTGCCTTATTGACCAAGTCTTATACTAGAGAGACCCTCTAGGGGTGTTTTTGAGGTGTTTGAACCCACAAGAAGCCCAAAAAGTTATGTTTGATTTCCATAGCGGCCTTTGTGGAGGGCATCATTTTTGGAAGACCACAACTCACAAAATTCTCAAGTCTAGGTACTACTAGCCCAACTTATTCATTGATGTCTGCAAAGAAGTCAGAGCTTGTATCAAATGCCAAAGGTTCTCAGGAAAGAAGCAACTCAAATCTCTGCCATTAAAGCTTGTAGTAGCTTCAACACCCTTTCAACACTGGGGGTTGGACTTCATTGGAGAAATTCATCCTCCTTCAAGTGGCCAACACAGATGGATCCTGACTGCAACAAACTATTTCACCAAGTGAATAGAAGATGCCCCCACCAGGAGTGTTTCACACAAGGTAATTATCAACTTCCTGGAGGATATCATAGCCAGATTTGGATGTCCTAGCAGAATTGTCACTAATAATGCTGCTTCTTTCAAGTTTGAGCCTCTGGTTAAGTTCTGTGAACAGTTCAAGATTTCACTAATTCACTCCACTCCCTATTATCCTCAAGGAAATGGACTAGCAGAATCTTCCAATAAAAGTCTAATCAAACTCATTAAATATTATTGGAAGACAATAAGAGCGCCTGGGATTCAAAGCTCAAATTCGCTCTATGGGCCGATCGAGTGACAACAAAGAAGTCCCTGGGAACCTCACCTTTTCAACTTGTTTATGGGATGGAGGTTGTGTTTCCCACTCAGCTCGCTTTACCTATAGAGAAATTCTTTCAAGATCATGAAGGAGAGCCAGACCATATAGTCAGAAGAATTCATCAAGTGGTGGAAGTGAAATAGATCAGGGAGAAGGTAATAGACATAGCTCATAGTCATCAACAGAAGATCAAGCAGGCCTTTGACAGGAAGGTCAGGAAGGAGGAATTCGAGCTGGGAGATTTGGTGCTTAAGTGGGATGCACCCAGGCAGGATAGGGGCAAACATAGCAAGTTTGATGCCCTTTGGATCGGGCCCTTCAAAATCTCTGAAGTATTCTTAAATAACACGTACAGGTTGCAGGATTTGGAGGGTGAAGAAGTTTTTAACGGCCTAGTAAATGGGTATTTCCTGAAGAAATGTTTTGTTTGAGCCTTAGACAAATCCTCTATTTTTGTAAATATTGTTTTTCTGTTTATTTTTGGCTTAATAAATGACTCCATATCCCAACAACAAGGCACTAAAACTCTAAGGAGTTCTTAGAACATCGCAGGGACGACTCTATCCCCCATGGAGCCTAATGTTAGCACCAATTCTTGCAAGGGGGTTGTTTCTCTCCGATTTCGGGCCCTTGGTGTAAAAAGCGAAGAGATGGGTTTTAAAAAACCCATCAAATGCATTTTATTCAAAGGTCGCATTCGTGATCGTCAAGCGCAGCACATAGAAGAAGTCCATTTCAAGCTTAAAATCAAGCGAGGGGGCATTTTTGTTTTTAGCGGCGAGGATCCATCGATGGAGAAGATCAACAGTCATCGGGTAAGCCAGAGCCATGGAGTTTCATGAGGTTTAGCGCATGGGCTCATCCCTTAGGGCCAAAGTCACGAAATGATTGTGGTCATCTGATCCAGTTAGGACACGTGGTGCCTGATTAAGTTCGGTCACCATCTCGGCTATCACGACTTTGAAATACAAGGGTCGACTCACCTCCATCATGATACATGAAATTCAAAAGTGCCTTTGGGTGTGGGCCCACGGTCATAGCACAGGGTCGTATGGAAAGGTGGTTTGAGGGAGAGGAGTGAGAACTCAAAGGAGAAGGAGAATACTTGAAAGGATCGGGACCGTTAGTCTTGAAGGACGCATGGCACATGATTGAGTCTGGTCGTTATATCACCTATCGTGACTTTGAGAGACAGGGGTCGACTCCCTTCAATTGCCAAAATCGTGAAATGTGAAGGTGCCTTTGGGTGCGGGCCCACGGTCCTGGTGCCCGGTCACAAGGTAGCAAGGCTAAAGTGGGGGCCGGTTGAGTTTAAACGCTCATTGAGCGATGAGTGATCGCGTCCGTTGATCAAGGGAGGATCTCAGCCATCCAACCAAGGGACGTGTGGCGCACGATTGAGTCTGGTCGCTATCTCACTTATCGTGACTTTGAAATACAAGGGTCGACTCCCTCCCATCCGCAATACGCAAAGATGCGAAGGTGCCTTTGGGTGCGGGCCCACGATCATAGCACAGGGTCATTTGGAGTGGGGAAAAAACAGATGAGGGGCGCGAAGCCAATGTGTTCAAGGGAAAATGGATCGTGTCCATTGATTTTGAAGCCAGGTCCAACCTCCGATATGGAGGGTCATTTTGCAGTTTTAGTCACCAAGGATCCTAGACGCTAGAATGGTGGAATCTCTTGAAAGGAGAAGTGTCGAAGTGCCTCTGGAGCGAGGTGTCATGTCGTGGCCATGGGTTACATTGAGGGCGGAGCCAAAATAAAAAGGAGGCTAGCCTCTGAGCCCTAGGAAGCAAGCGCGTGGTCATCCCTTGTGCTCAAAGTCTCGGCCACCCTCCGTGGAGAAAGATAACTAATGAGAATTGAGAAGGTAGCTGAAACCTCAGCTCAAGCCATGAATGTAAGGCATGGAGGTTCTGGCAGACAGTCTACCCAAGATCATCCTATGTGTAGGTTTTCCTAAAAGAGCCATGTCGATCTGATGTCCTCGACTGATCATAAGAGCCTTCACAAGCTAAGTTAGACTTTAATGTCTCAGCTACCCTCCTGCTGCCAAGGGGGCGAATTGCTCTGAGTATATATACTCAGTTTTTGTATTTTTTTAAGGATGGATGGTAGAGCAAAGCTCTTGATTGTAATGTTTTAATGAAGCACTGGTTTTCTTGGCTTGGTATCTGCATATGAAATTTTCTTGTTTAATGTAACACAACTCTCTTTTTCGTCTGGTTTCGATCTCATACTAAAAGGGTTCATGTTTGACATATTCACATGAATTGTTGTGACCGTGTTATGATAAAGGATTTATTATAACATTGTTATGTTCTTTTAGTGTTTCTGCTCTTGGATATAAGAGGTTCTTGTGTTCAATTTTTTCTTCTACAGGTTGTTAGAAGCTCGATTCCTAAAGCAGGCCTTCGCATTTCCTCACAAAAGTATTCTTCCTACTCACCCTTATTACAACTTACTGTCTAAAGTTAAACCAAGACCTCATCTGCTTGTGCATGCCTGGCCTAGTTTCCGAGTTAGAACGATATTGTTCTGAGTTTACTTCTATTCATCACCCTTTATCAAAAAATAGTGACATAAACTGATGGGAATCAGGCTTACTCCTGCTGCAATCCAGGAGTGACTTCTGACGCCAACAACTTACCTCTTCGACAAACTTTGAATCTATAAGGTTACATGGGTGGTCACCCTTTATACACTATTAACCGGTCACATGTCATGTGTTTTCAGTAGTGTAACTAGTGACCTGTATCTCTTTGATGGAAAAATGAACAACAACATCCCTTAATAGCTTACTGAATCTTGAATAGAAGAGTGTGTCTCATCTTTCATCTTATGTATTCCCTTCTTTACAATGTAGGGTGGAAATTATGGAAATAACAACGAGTATGATATTGTGTGTAGGATTACCCTTACATTTTTGGGTAGAAGCTATGGATACTTCAATTTACTTAATAAATAGAGGGCCTTCAAGTTCCTTGGATGGTAGCATTCCATAGGAGGCATGGAAATGTAAAAAGGTAAACTACTCATTTTTTAATACTTTCAATTGTGAAACATTTGTCTGTATTGATAAAGAAAATAGAACAAAGCTTGAGGCAAAACCCAAGAAGTGTACTTTCATTGGATATGGAGTTAATGATTTTGGTTATGCCTTATGGGATTATTAAAATCACAAAATCATTAGGAGTAAAGATGTGGTATTCAATGAGAAGGTCATGTACAAAGATTAGTTGCGGGGAAAGAAAAGGGAAAAGGAAAACACATAAAACATAGTGCTTGATGAAATCATAGAAAATTAAATTCCAAAGATGTCAAAAAATAAAAAAATTCAACAACAACAACATGTACCTCAAACTCCTGCAAGTGTTGTTATAATATCTACTAGGTTAAGTAGACACCCTGAGTGATACTCTCCTTCACTGTACTATTTATTGTTGACCAACTCTGGTGAACCAAAAAAATATGAAGAAGAAATGCAGGTAGAAACCAAAAAGAGGTGGGAGCAAGGAATGAAAGAGGATATGGAATCCTTGATACATAACCAAACTTGGGACTTGGTTTAGTTTCCTGCAGGTAAAAGAGCATTACAGAATAAATGGGTATACAAGTTAAAGGAATAATATGGATGCAAAAAGAGGTATAAGACTAGACTTATTGTAAAGGGGTTTGCATAAAAAAATGTATATATTTTAATGAAATATTTCTCCTATATTCAAAATAATCTCAATTAGAACTATTTTCAAGTCTAGTGACAATACAATATTTTCATCTTGAACATTTAGATGTAAAGACACGTTTTCTCGATGGGGATTTGGAGGAAGATATTTATATAAACAACCATAGGGGTATGACGTGAAAGGGAAAGAGAAATTAGTATGTAGGTTGAATAAGAGCTCGTATGACCTAAATCAAGATCCAAGGTAGTGGTATTTGAAATTTGACAGGTTTATGATAGAACAAGGTTATAGTATATGTCATTCTAACCACTGTTTTTATTTTAAGAGACTAGATAATGTCATTTATATTATCTTGTTATTGTTGTATATTGCATGCTTGTTGTAGGGTCTAACATGCAGAATATCAATGTGATCAAAATAAAATTAGCTAACTCATTTGTGATGAAGGATTTGGGTGTTGCAAAGAAAATCCTTGGTATAAGGATAACAAGAGAAGGTTTTGGAAAGATCTAAAACACGGGATTGAAAACCAATTAGTACACCTTTGGTCAACCATTTGAAACTAACTAAGGATATTTGTCCCAAGACACAAGATTATATAGACTACATGTCCAAGGTTTCATACTCTTTGAAAGTTGGTAGATTGATGTAAGTGATGGGTTGTACAATGTCAGATATTGCACATGCAATGGGAGATGTGAGCAGGTATATGAACAATCTAGGTAAGGAACATCGAAAGACAATAAAGTGGATTCACGAGTATTTGAAAGGTACTACTACTGAAGCATTATGTTTTGGATGTTAAAACATTGTTCTATAAGATATGTTGATTCATATATGGAAGGTGACAGAGATAGCAGGAGAAGCACCACAACGTAAGTTTGTTCTATATGTGGAACAACAATAAGTTGTATTTTGAAATCACAAAAGGTTGTTTCACTTTAAAAAATGAAAGAAGAGTATGTTGATGACACAAAGGCTAGTAAAGAGATGATTTTGTTACAAAGGTTTATGGAGGAATTGGAAAAGAATCAGGAGAATGGAAGTTTTTACAGTGACATCCAAAGTGTCATTCATCCTACAAAGAACTTAGCCTTCCATTCGATGACTAAATATACACATATCAAGTACCATTTCATATTATCAGTTTTGGAAGATGGAAAACATACACACTAGCCAATATATTATAGACATGTTAACGAACACAGTAACCAGAGAGAAACTAAGTTCATTCTCAATTTCATTTGGCCTTCAAGCATGATGGTGAAGATGAGAAACTTTCTAGGTCCAAAGTTGGAGCATATTCCAACATGTGTAATAACGATGGAGTTGTTGAGATAAATTTCCAAGTGGGATATTATTGGTTGTGGAGCCTGATTATCTTTCTGATTCATAGGTTTTGTTACAACCATGTTTGATCTCATTCCCCGACGAGGGTTTTGTGTTATATTATTTGCACGATTAGCTCACGTGTTGTTATGTTGTGCCTGGCGTAACTTGAGGGGGGATCATGGGGGGGCGAAACCCCCAAGCATTTTTGTTTTGGCGATTTTGGCACATGGTTTTTTGACCCATAGTTTTCTAATTCTAATTAAAAATTTAAGGTTGTAATCTAATCCAAATCAATGGATTAGGAATTTTGGATGATGTGGGATCCTATATATTGTATTGTAATGGTGAATTTAATACAATGTGAGAGAGTATTGTGATAGAGAGAGGAGACTTAAAGGAAGTTGCAACATATGTGTTGCAGGTGTTATCCCTTCTTTTTTATGGATAGAATAAATAAAAGAATGTTTGTTTCTTCATGGATGTAGCCCATATCAGGTGAGCCACATATATCAGTGTCTCTTTTTATTATGTTCTTCTGTGTTTAATTTGTGCATTCATTTTGATTTGTTTTATTTTTATTACTTCACAATCTTATTCCTAACATATGGGTCTTATGGGGGGTTAGGGTTTGGGTTTGGATGAAGGTTTTTGTCCATATAAGTGAAATAAAAAATGTGTTTAAACAACAAAAATATACTTTTAAAAATTATGTAAACTTGTATAATTTAACAAATATAAAATTAAAATTTGAAATACAACCTACCTAGAAATGAGATCTCCTCTATCAAAATAGTCTAGTGTCAATGATGCCCATCTCCCTCTATATTTTCCTCGATGATATCAATTTGAATAAACAATAATGTTCTCATGGTTGGGGAAAATGAATGGAAGAATGTGTTGTAGGTTGAGGAAAAAGTGGAGAAAAGGGGTGAAGGCATTTTTTGTATTTTCACACATAGATACGTGCATACATTTTAACATGTGCACATGTCTTTCATTTATAAAACCAACATGGAACCAAGTGTCCACAGGGAATTTCCTACATAAAGATTCAATAAAGGTTGAATTTATTTAAATAAGAATGCATATGTGTTCTTGCGCACTCTCATTATAGTGAAATAGCGAACCAACTTGATGCACCCACCCTATTGAGGGTTTGTTCTTTCTGAACCATCACAAACAATGCTCTCCAACAACATTAGTTCCATGATGAAAAAAAGTGAGAAAGATAAGAGTTTGGTGCCACTAAAAACTAAACCATTAAATGTAGCTATAATAGTGCAAATATTTCTCTTTCTTTACAAATTTGGTGCACAATTAAAATTACCACTAAACATGTGAACATTTAAACAAAAACATCACAACCCAAGAAAGAAAGAAATACCAAATTGTAGGTGTTATCCCTTCCTTTTTATGGATAGAATAAAGAAAACATTGGTTGTTTCTTCATGGATGTAGCCAGGGGTGATTTTAAGAACCCCCCCTAAATTTATATGTATAATAAATGGGCGAATCCCCATGATACATAGGAAAAATTGAAGGCTATTTTATCAATAATATAAAATGTATATATAATTTTTGGGCGAATCTTTTAGTCAATTATATAATCTTGTAAGATATTGGCGAATCTTTCACTGAATTATAAAATCTTGTAAAATATTGGCGAATCTTTCACTAAATTATAAAACCTTKTAAAGTCTTAGGGGATCCYDCCTTAATGAGAATTTAGTTCTATTTTMTTTTTACATACATATCTATGTGATGCACCACCCACTCACCTCCATGAATCCTAATTTCAAAACTRGCATCCCCATACCCACAACCACCAYTGTCCTCATACCCACAACCACAAACTTTGGTTGCTTAACAAAAACAAAATTCAACAACCCAGCAAATGCAAAGAAATTCCAATGCCATTCTTGATTGATTAACCCAACATTTTCAACAAAATTCAAATTGAGCAGTGT
>JZKD02S1729515.1:63535-75315 GCA_000966675.3 Picea glauca | reverse complement strand
TTCTTTCAATTGTAATTTGAGTTCCACTAACTCAGGTGTGCTCATCCGGTAGGGTGTCCTAGACACCGGCACCACTCCTGGTGCGAGCTCTATTGAGAAGTCAATGTCTCTTCTCGGAGGTATACCCGGTACCTCTTTCGGAAACACATCTTTGTATTCTCTCAGGAAAGGGTGATCATCAGGGCTTGGTTTATCACCTTCGATGGTTTTTAACACCTATATTGCATATAAGGGACATCCCTTTCGGTAATACTTTCTCATTTGCAGGGCTGATATTTGCCTCACCGAGACCGGTTTTCGGATCCCTTGAAGGGTTATCCTTTTTCCTTCTTTGCTCACACATTCTAAGGTTTTATGGTAACAGTCTAGTCTGGCTTTATGGGCAGCCAGCCAGTCCATACCAATCATCAGATCGTATGATCACAGGGGTAATACATTAAGAGTTGCTTGGGTGGGGAATTCATCCAACATTAATTGGCAGGCTGGTATGACCTCTACTACCTTTCTTTTGGTGCCAGTGGCTAACAGTACCAACCATGTCTTAGTTTGCTTTCATGGTTGTAGCTTACACTTATCAATAGCTTTAGGGGCTATATAACTCAAATTTGAACTAGGGTCAATCAAAATAGACACCAGATGGTTGAAAATCATACCTTCTATTTCCACCACTGAAGCTTGGTGGTCAGCTTGGTTATTATCCAATACTGCATAAATTTGCGGCACACTCCTTGCCACATCATTGACTGTGGGAGATTCCTGAATGTTATAAACTTTCTGACTATTCTATTGTCTATGTGGGCAGTCCCTCAGGAGATGCTCTTCTCCGCAACCCCAACATTTCAGAGGTTCTTTCTTTGGGTTATTAGTCTTCACTGGTATAGGTCCAGAAGTTTTACTTCCGTCCACCAAGGGAAAGTTTTGCTGGAGTACACTCCAAGCTAGAAAGTTCATTCTGGGGTTCTTCTTATAGTTCTTAAATCCTGAGGATTTGATCCCCTTTTTCTGAAATCTTGAACCACTCTTATGTTTCCAGTCTCCACGAGACTCTACCCGATGTCCATATTGTTCATGACAATATGTTTCTTTTCGAATAATGTCTTCTAAGGTCTTTGGCTCGTCGAATTCGATTCGGTTCCGGTATTCCTTGGGTAGCCCACTGATGAAGCGTTGCACCTTCTCCTTCTCTACTTTGATGTAGGGTACATATATCAATAAGTCGAGGAATTTGTTGACATATTCCTCTATAGTGAGTTGTCCCAGTTTGAGTTCATAAAACTCTTTAGCCTTCTCGTCGAAATACCTTTTTGACAGATACTTCTTCCGGAAGTACTTTTCAAATTGTTTCCAAGACAGGTCCTCCTCGCAGACCCCTTTCATATTCTTAAGATCCTCCCACCAAATGGAAGCCTTTCTGTTCAGATTGAAAGTGGCCACTCGGGCCTTCAAATTCTCTGAAAAATCATGGACTCTGAAATATTTCTTCAGTCCAAGTAGCCAGGCCTCGACTTCCTCTCCCTTCTTTATCTCACCGTCGAAGGAGGGAGGTTTGGCCTTTCCGAATTCTTCAAATTTATGACCCTTGGAAGTCTTTTGTTTCTTATGTTTTCTTAGAGAATAGGAACTGGTCCTACTACTGGAAGAGCTTTCTGAATCGCTAGCTTCCTTCTCAGTGGAATCGTCTGGCACTGGTCATTTACCTCTGGGTGGACCTTTCTTGAGGTGCTCCTCTCAGTATGGCCACTGATACGACCATGTTTCTGCATCTCAGGTTCATGCTGCATTTGTCGTTGTAGGTCAGATAAGCTCTGCAGTAAAACTGCATTAATTTCAGTTTGTTTTTCTTGCTCTTTCATCATCCTTTCATTATCGGCCTTCCAGCTTTGCAATTCGACCATGAGATTCCTCACAGTCTCAGCTAGATCTCGAGGGGTTCCTATTGCTCTCCTTTCATCAGACTCTTCGTCTCTTTTGTGGGAGCCTTCTCCCACCTCTTGGTGAGTCACCATACTCTGTGTCTGTAGATTCCCGCGGCTGATCGTCCACTTGGTTGAAAGACAAACGCTAGTTATTAGTCCAGAGTTAAATACATTTTATAATCTACGCATGAATTTATAACTCTTTCTCATGCATACACAGTCGGGTTCTCGTTTCCAAGTTTTAATCCTGGACAAGACAGTTAAGTTAGGGGGTTACTCCTCGTAGGAGTGCTTCGAACAGAGCTTATGCGCAACTCGTGCATGAGCCCAATCAGGCCGAGTGTTGTAACCATGCTCTGATACCACTTTGTCACATACCCACTACCTAAATCGGATTTTTCTGGTCTTTTGCCGAATCAAAAGCCCTAAACATCCATGGAGGACTAGCGTAAGCTGGCTCTTTCTCTCTCCCTGCTCCCCTATGGTCGCAGGTCATGATCACAGTTCGAATAAACGTAGTACCTCTTTCATACTTCGCGCCTCGGTGCTACAGTGATGTCGAGTCGTTTGACTTGGCAACCGCCGAACCCCGACAGGGATAGAAATCGGCCAATGGGGACGAATCCCTACAGGGTAGCAAATGGCTAAATAGGAACAAATCTCAATAGGGCTAGAGAACAACCAATGATAAACGGCCCCGTTGCGTGGTTAGGTGGAATACAGGTGGCAGAGAGGGAACGCGACATGGTAGTCAACATGACAGGGGCCCCACTTCACACGCCCCACTATTTCAGACCCCCCCCACCCATTAAAGGTAGAATGGCAAGGGGGGTCTAGAATCCACCTGAGCATCGTTGATCATGATGAATTGATCTCGACCATTCGATAGTTGCGCGTCCAATTCCAGACCCCCCCCCACCCCATTAAAGGAAGAATGGCAAGGGGGCTCTGAAATGAATCCTCAGCCATAGATCTGGGTGGGTGGATTCTGGCCATCTAGATCTGCTCGCTACTTAACCTTATGCGCATTCAAGCCCCAGCATAAAGCTGGCATCTCTACCTCACATCGGACGGTCATCCCAGACCCAGGATCCTCCGAGAGGATCCTGACCATTCATCAGAGCCTAACCACATGCTAACATCTCGAGGTTTATAAGTCTGGACTTCGGGGTTTGAGAGCACAGGGGAACATGTCCCTTCGGTATCCCGAATGCTAAAATGTAGAAGTGTTGAAAAAAACTCAATCGGTGATTAGCCCCTTGGGTTAAGAATTGGTCGATATGACCTCTTCCCATATGACCACACTCTCTCTTTTGTCGAGATGTATCAAGGCGAGAGCCCGACCTCTTGTCATCGAGACTCCCAAATCCCCAATTTCTCGAAAACGTGTAATCCCTTGACACATCACCCCTTAAATCGGACGGTCCACAACTGCCCCGGGGTTTCCACCCAGGAAAGTCCCAATCCCTTGTCACCAAGACTCTCAATCTTGCGATTCTCGATTTCCCGAAATGGGAGATCTCACGACGGGTGGCCTCCGTCAATCGGACGGCTCAGATATATCCCGGGGTTTCCACAATGGAAGGTTCTGATCCCTTGTCAACAGGAATCCCGATTTCGTGATTCCTGATTTCTTGAAATGGGAGATCTTACGACATGTGGCCTTCGTCAATCAGACGGCTTAGATCTATCCCAGGGTTTCCACAATGGAAAGTCTCGATCTCTTGTCAATAGGTATCCCGATTCCGCGATTCCTGATTTCTCGAAATGGGAGATCTTACGACACGTGGCCTCCATCAATCGGATGACTCAGATCTATCCCTAACTTGTGGGCTCTCCCATGACTTCCTGAACGTGGAAAGATCCATGGTCTGGATACTCTCATGGACCTTAGGGATCTACAGTCCTAAACTCTTTGCTACCCACGAAGACACAGGAAAACAAAGTGGTAAGGCATTTAACGCCCTACTTTCTCCTACAAATCTAACGGTCGTGGGTGACCACAGATTCCTCGACGAAATCTCGTGCGTCATTTAATACCTATCTGGGTTAATGCACTTAACACTCCAGCTTCCTCTTACCAAATCTAACGGTCAAGAGTGACCACAGATTTCTCGATGAGATCTCGTCCATCGATTCGTTACTTCATCCTTATGCTGCCATCCCGAGTTTTTTTTCAAGAGGTTTATTCCTCTTCGTGTAGGGTTACTAAGGCCTTATGCCTTCATAATCGCCTTCCCGGTACTTGATAGGATTTTCAAGGAAGGTGTCTCTATGGGGAGATTCACTCAGGGTACTATCTGAGGCAGATAAGGGTATCGTCCACCCGAGAACCAGACATGAAGTCTGAATTAGATGAGTACACATGTAAATAACCATTCATGAGGACATATTCCATATATAGTCTCTTCGATACAAATATACAACTACTAGTACTGATCAAAATATCCTACAGACATTCTTACAATGAATTCATTCACAGTTTCACAGCTTATGGGCATAATTATCAGAATAAACATATATATGTATATTTCAAGATGCCAAAGGAAAAACACTTATCAGAAATAACACCAGGGGTTATGAAACTACTGAGAGGGGTGCTCGTTTCCACCCAACTGTAGGCTTAGTGACTCCCAGCAGATTTACCACTAGCCACCCCCGAGCTGAGACCACGATATTGTGAGACTGCGTCTCTGTCTGACAGTGACCAGAAGCGAAGGTTACGCTCCTTCCTCTCTGCTATCACTTACTCTGCGTATTGCCAGAGTTCTCCCCTCACGTCTGCCCCCAATCTCTTCCACCCCATGCCTTATCCTCTTACGGGGTTGCGTGTGGTGCGATTTCCCTCACGCTGGTCAGTCATGATGGCTCTACGGATAGGCGGTTCACCTCCCCATCCCTCATTAATTCCTGAGGAGCCATCAACCTGCCAGCCTGCAAGACCTTTAATTCGGGGCCAACGAGCCACTTTTGGTTCTCCAGGCCAGTGGAGTCCAAATATGGTATTAATTCTCAGTGGAAGTTAACGCCACCTTTCCAGGTGCCTTCCATCTCCACCGTGGTCTCTTTTTCTGTACATCCCCTCTCAGAAGTCCTGCAATAAAATCCATAATGTTATTCACATTCATCGACCTTTTCCTCAAGGTCCATTTACATCACATATTCACATTTATGAGTTTGTTATAGTTCTTGGCCAGTCCAGTTAGTTTTACAAACTGGTGGAAACAGGGTGTTACAGATCTCCACCTCGATTCACGAACTTCCTGCGTCTCACGATCCCTGGATAGTACCTGACCCTGGATATTATCTTCGTTACGACGATGAAATGTCGTTAAACCTGGTTGAATCCGCCTATCAGGCCATTCAATCGACAACACCTTCTACCCCCTCTCTTGGTGAGTTATCTCTAGATCCTTTTTGTGTCATTTTTCCCACTGACGAGATGATCATGTCTGTCATGGAGGACACCCCTTGGGACGATGGACATCATCATTCCATCCTCTTTCTGGAGCAACATACCATTGAGAACTACCAACGAATATCGACTCCATCGACCGTTGTTGTCATCTCAACCGTTCTCGGGCCCACACACGATGTGTTTTCTGAAGGGAACTTAAACAATATCTTGCCTACTATTCCCCTTGACATATTCGTCAAACCTGGAATTGTCGAAAATGTCCATATCGGAGCTTCGTGTTCTTCTGACGAAGTCATCACCTACACATCCCTTTTCAAAGAGTTCTTTGACATCTTCGCTTGGAGCTACGAAGAAATGTCGAGTATCGACCCTGAGATTGTGATACATGAGATCAAGACATATCCCGATGCTAAACCCGTCTGGTAACGCCTTCGTCCCGTTCACCCACGTAAAGCGGCTGCTATCAAACTCAAATTCGAGAAACTTCTTAAAGTCGGCTTTATTTATTCGGTGGCCTTCACTGATTGGGTTTCCAATCTTGTCCCGATCGATAAGAAGCAATGCACCATTTGTGTATGCGTTGATTATAGGGATATCAACAAAGCTTGTCCCAAAGACAACTTTTCTACCCCCTTTGTCGATCAGATTGTCGATGATTGCGTCAGAAGTGAAATCTTCTCTCTGATGGATGGTTTCTCCAGGTATAATCAAATCAACATTGTTCCCGAGGATCAACATAAGACTACTTTTATTTTTCCTTGGGGTACTTTTGCCTATCGGAAACTCCCTTTCGGTCTCAATTACGTTGGCGCCACTTTTCAATGCGCTATGTCTTATGCTTTTCATGATATCAAGCACATCGTTCAACCATATCTGGACGATTTACCTGCTCATTCAATGCGCCGAATCGATCACCCAACCCACCTCCGTGCCATTTTTGTCCACTGTCGGTTCTATCGTATATGTTTGAATCCTCATAAGTGCGTTTTCTGCGTGGAATCCAGTCGCCTTCTAGGTTTTATCGTTTCCCGTCAAGGGATCCGGGTGGATCCTTTAAAGGTTGAGGCAATCCTTAATCTCCCTCCTCCTACCCTTCGCCAATTACAAAGTTTGCAGGGGAAAAAAAACTTTCTTCGTCATTTTATTCCAAATTACGCCGAGATAACTCGTGGATTTATGCGGTTACTAAAAAAGTGGTCTGAGTTCGTATGGGACACCATCGCCAAAAATGCATTTGAAGCTTTGAAATTGTCCCTAACGTGTGCTCTGCTTCTTTTTCTCCCTAATTACAGTCGCGATTATTTCCTTTACCTTGCTGCCTCAGATTACACCATTGGTATGGTTCTCATCCTAGAGGATGATGCTAACGATGAACATGTTATCTACAACTTGATTCGAAGCCTAACACCTACTGAAATCAAGTATTTACATGTCGAAAAACTGGCCTTGGCTGCCGTCCAAGCCGTCCAATGCTTTTGGCACTATATCCTCTTGCGCAAGACTACAGTGATTTCTAACTGCAACCTTATGCAACACATTCTCACATGTCAATTGCTAGAGGGAAAATACTCCAAATGGATTGTGATACTCCAGGAATTTGACTTGGAATTTGAACGCGCCAAGTCCAAGAAGTCCTTAGTGTTTGCTGAGTTGATATGCGACTTTCCCTATTCTGAAACGGAAAATGTAGCAGCTGATTCATTACCTGATGAATCCCTTTTCCTCATATGCACTGATGATATTTGGTATGGAGATATCATTATATATCTCCAAACCTAGACTTTCCAACCAACTTTGTCTAGTACTGACCGACGTTGAATACGATATCAAGCTCGTCAATACATTATCCTCGGGGATACTCTTTATCGTCGGGGGATTGACTCCATTTTTCGACATTGCCTCACATTTGATGAGGCCGAGAGAGCTCTGAATGACTGCCATTCTAGAGCCTGTGGCGGTCATATGTCTGGGTATGCTACTGCCCAGAAGATCTTATGAGTAGGGTAATTTTGGACTTCTTTATTTAACGACTGCATAATCGCTGTTCAAAAATTCCATGCTTTCCAGACCTATAATAACAAGATACGGTCTCATCCCGCTCCTCTTCACCCTGTGGTCTCCGTTGGTTCTTTTGCGAAATGGGGCATTGATTTCATGACATGTCACCCCCACTCGGTCGGGGGGCATTGATACATCATTGTAGCCGTAGATTACTTTACGAAATGGGTCGAGGCGATGTCGACATTTGAAAACACTGGAAATACCGCAACATTATTCATTTTTAATCACATCATAGCTCGTTTTGGTGTTCCCCAAGCTATCGTCATTGATCATGGTATCCACTTTAGAAACTTCATGATGTTCGAACTTACTGAAAAATTGGGTCTTCTCCATGAAAGCTCAACGCCCTATTACCCACAAGCCAACGGCCAAGTCGAAGCAATTAACAAAGTTCTCGTAACTATGCTCCGACGAATGATAGGGATTCACAAAACAAGTTGGCACACAATGTTGTTTTCAGCATTGTGGGCTTACCGGACATACGTCAAGTCCGCTACCGGGTTTACACCTTTCCGGTTAGTCTATGGTGTGGAATTCATTCTCCCGATTGAATGTGAGATACCCTTTTTAAAACTAGTTGTTGAACTCCTACCAAACACTTCTGCTGAGAAAGAATGTCTATTGTATCTTATGCGATTAGACGAAACTCGACGCGATGCCACCCTAGTCATAGAAGCTCAGAAAAAACGTGTCAAGGCCCAATATGACAAACATGTCAAGCCTCGCGTTTTCTCCGAAGGAGATCTCGTTCTCCTCTATGAACAAGATCGAGATATGCTAGGAGATGGAAAATTCGAAGCTATGTGGCGAGGTCCTTATATCGTTCGACGAGTTTTGGAAAAAGGGGCTTATGAGTTAGTATATTACGATGGTATCCCTTTGAGTGAACCCAGGAATGGGTTGTACTTGAAGAAGTATTATGCATAAAATCGTTTGTGCACGAGTACTTGTATTTTTATTGTATCATACTTCTTGTGTGTTACTATAGCTTGATTTTGTCGTTATCTGGTCTCTACCCTTATGTGACGTTGTGTTTGATTTTCAGATGTCGGAGTCTTCGCTACCCTACATTGGCTTCACTGATGGCGCTAGCCATAGTACTCAGAACCTTGCTTCCGCTGCATGGGAAATTTACGCCCCTACAAACGAACTTGTCTCCTTACGAGGTGTGTGTCTCGGCCGTGCGACCAACAATATTACAGAGTATAGCGTTGTTATTGAATTGTTGATTGATGTTATCTCGCTCAGAATTCGTCATTTGGTTGTACGAATCGATTCGCATCTTGTAGTACTACAGTTAAGTAATGTCTATACTATTCGAAATCCTACTTTGTTACGGGTGTATTTGCGAATTCGCCTCTTGGAAAATTATTTTGATTATATTGAATATCAACATATTCCTAGATGTCTAAATACATTAACTGATGCATTGACTAACTATGTATTAGATAGACATTTGGATCATTTATAAATCAATCACATCAATTTTCACATGACACAAGATAATCCGGTAGAAGTCGTCTGTATATATAACGATCAAAAGAGTTTTTTACAAAAAGTTTTGCCCGAAGACCAAGATGTCAAAATCTGAAGCTCATAGCTTCTAGAAAGTGACATCATGGATGAAGTTCATAGTAACACACGACTGCCCGAGAAACCCTACGGAGCAGTCAACCAATAGAATCTGACACTCCTACTATGTGACGTTGATAACGTCGTGGAACCTCTCCAAGAGGCATGTCTGGAATATCTGTTGTCAAACCCTCCAGGTTTTGTTCCACTGCTTGATAATCCTCAGCGTCCCATTGTGGCACTAGCGTTACCTCTCCTCGCCGCTGAATGGGAGAAGTACCAGGAGGTCGGTAAGGTCCCACATTTGTGTCATCAACAACGAATTTTGTATTTAGTCTTTGGACGAACATATAAAAAACATTTGCATATGATAAAATTCACAAAAAACATTTAAAAAAGGAAAAAATGTGTGTACTTCTTACCAAGTTCCCCCCACTGAGCATCCTCCGGAAGGACTAAGTCTGGATCTCCTCGGAAATCCAACCCAACATAAGCATAATCGTCGACCATCAACATCTGTGGTCGCATCCAAACGAAGAAGGTATCATCATACTTGATAATTGGTCCAGCTACGTGCCGGGCCATGAACTGACATCATCTCAGCATTCTTGGATCCCTGGGAGCTGGTAAATTCCACTCAACCTGCAGCCTCAGTAATGGAACCCTCTCAAGAAATGACACTAACAAATATCCGTACCCAAATTTCTTCAGGTTTCCTCGTCTACATTTGATCAACTGTTTTTTCATACTACGAAGCACAACATCTGCCCAGTTAAAAACCCGAGGTTCAGTACACTCTATGGCATACTGAAAGTAACTCTGGAGCGCCATGTGAGGAGAAGAGCTCCCAACCATACATGCAATGGTGAACAAAATAGTGCGGAGGGTCAAATCCCACACTCCCCAAATAGATAATTTCCCTTTCTTCCTCTCTACCTCTGGAACACAGTGTAAGCGACAATACTCACTCATGGGCAGCCCACCACCTCTGCTACCAGTCAGGCTCACGTGATACCCACGCCATGACAGTCCTGTCAAGAAGTAAATGTCCTCGATATCCAAGGATAGTGTGTGGACCACTACATGGAATAATTGTTGATCGGGATCTCACATATGCACAAGGTACTCTAATAACCTGACTTGGGCCCTCATGCCCGGGATACGAAAGTACTTCAGAAGACCACAGTTTCTCAAAGAGGCAATGGTGGGTGGATGATTTTTAGGAATGGAATTATCTTCTTCGTGCTCCCTTTCGTGCCATTCTAGAACCATTTTGATGGCCAAATACCTACATATGAAGCACAAAAAGAAGATTAATAACTCTACTCACAATTTGGTTTTCTTTCATTGAGCAAAACTTCAAAAAAAATTTATTCTTTGCGGTTCTCGCAGGTGCCCTTTAGGCACAGTGTGAGAACCTCGCAGGATACTGTGGGCTCACCTGCGAGAATGAACCATTCTCGTAGGTCCCGTGTAGTTCACCTGTGAGAATGGATGAGCGTAAGAATGGCTCATAAAACCAACTCAAAAATGTGTTTTTACCAATGAAAATGAAAATTTAAACCATGAAAGAGTAGAGGACAAAGAGCCTACCTCACTGTCGATGACGTCTCGTCGAATGAATGCTCGTAACTCCCACAATCTGATGCCAAACTTCGAGGGTAAAAGGGGGTTTTTTTGGCCTCAAATAGTGGAAAAGTGAAAATGATATGGTAAAAAGAGTTTTACTTATTTATATTAACTTTTACCATGTTATTGAGTTTTTTAATTACTTATTGATTAAAACCTAATCTCTAATGCCCTTTTGAGTGTAACTTTTGCAGGCATAACGACTTTGATGTTCATGTACAGGGATGCAGACATATTTTTTCTTTTCATCGCATGTTTTGATTGTTTTTCATGGTTTTTTGCACAAAACCATAAGCTTGGTCTTTGTCTGTTCTCACGCTCGAAAATACATGAGAGCGCGATCGAGCATAATTTTATCACTTTTTCGGGCTCAACAAAGTTATAGGAAAAAGGAACCCCCCTGGAGTCCTCTTTAAGCTATTTTCAGACTCTCGAAACATGAAAAGATAGTCGAGGGACCTTGCTATTTTCACGCTCGATAAAGTATTTGAAGAAAGCATCTGTTGAGCGATAATTTATCTCGTTTTCGGTCTCGTCAAACTATTTTACGAAAAAGAAACTGAGAGAGTTCTCTTTTAAGTGTTTTTCCAGACTCTATAATCATGAAAAACCTTCGAGTTTTCTATCTTTGGACTCGTTAAACAAACATCGCCAGACCCGTAATGGGACCGAACCACTCTTTCTTAGGGTTCGTTAAACATACTCCGAAGGACTTATCCGAAGGATAATCTTATATCAACAAGCATATGTTATCCTCCTCAAGCTTGCGTAAAAATAAAGAGGTACTCACCAGAAATGGTGGGGGAAAATTTGGAAAAATGATATGTTTTCATCTTCATATTGATTGGCAATAAGTGTCGCTCTTGAACATGACACCCCCTATTCATTATTTGAAGCCGATTTGGGAAATCCATTTGTCTCTCATTCGATTTGCTACAAGGTCATACCCTATGTCGTCTTTGAGTCAATACTGCCAAATCATTGGTCGTGTCATTCATATGTTCAAGAGAAGTTCATCTGAAACCTCTATTGAGTCGACCATCTATAGTTGACCATTCTCTTCGTGTCAGCCTTCCCTGTGTCCAGTTCAACTTACATCATACTCTGTTTCACCTTCAAAATCTGTTACTCATTTCGTGTCATTGATGGGGGATACATCAAGGCCCTCCTGTGACGAGTTTTGT
>JZKD02S1729515.1:44137-57954 GCA_000966675.3 Picea glauca | reverse complement strand
TAGATGAAATAAAGAATTCCAAGGTAAAATCTGTATATTTATTATGCATCTGATTTCATTACTGTGTGTTATGACATTGTAGTGCACAAATGCATTTGAGCAAATTGTTGTGAGAATTTCTTACTATATTCTGGTTGATTTTTTCGTAACCACACCAGCTATAAAACCCAAAATATTCCTTCACCGAGTTCAATGAGATCCAACCAACGTTGTAGGAGTAGAGGAGATGTAGTTTTCGAGCTCAAATTCTATTTCCAGTCCCTCGTAACCAATGCTGCTCTCCTTTCAAACCGTTGACACTTGCCAAACCCAAATGCACTCCTGGTTTGGGTTCTTATTGCCTCGGAGGTGAGCGAAACTATTGTTTGCACTAAGTCGTGGTATAGTGCTGGTTGTCTTCGAAATGAAGCCAAAACATAATGCCACCTCCTCAGCTTTCGGTGCTTGGGTTTACTCCATGCATCCATAACCATCCCATTGGTTTAATTTAGAGTTAGAGAATTCATTGGTTCTTTAATGCCGTTGGCATGTAGCATGGACAAGGAAACGCATTCACCTCCATAAACATGTTTATTCATTGATTGGTCCTATGTGTGAGGTAAGAGGGAGGAGTGAAATGTGCTTATATATGGTAGAGCTTTAATTAAATTGCATATGGTTAATTGAGTAGGTACGTGAATATGGGTTGATTGGAATCATTTTTGTAGAAAGCATATTAATTAGAGAGGAATGTATGAGGCAAGACATCATTTATTTGTTAGTGTTTCAGGAAGAAAGGCTATAGAGTTGTTAACTGTTGGTATTTTAAGGATTGTTTTTTATGTGGGAAGAAAGTTTATTTCGGTGCATCTTGTTAGGAGAGGAAAGCTACATGAAAAAAATCCTAATGTTTTGAGAGGAAGAATGACAAAAAGACTTTCCTAAAACAACAACAAATGCATACGTATATGGAAATAAAAAGTGTCAAGACTCCACAAAACACTAAGAATTGTTGCCAACACTGCACAATCAAAAGTAGAGTGTGGAGATTGAAGAATAAATGGAATAAGGAACTACATACATCTACAAACTAATGAGTATAAACTATCGGGGGAGTTTCAATAGCATGTGAGAATAATTTCATCAATGAAGTGGAAAGCATATTAATTAGAATAAGAAGAAAATAAATAAGAGGTGTGCATTAGGCAAGACATCTTTCATTTGTTATTGTTTCAGGAAGAAAGGCTATGCAATTGTTAACCGTTGGTATTCTAAGGTATGTTTCTTTTATGGGAAGAAATTTAATTTTGATGCATCTTGTTGGGAGAGGAAAGCTACATGACAAAAACACGAATGTTTTTAGAGGAATAATGATCCGGATTTAGGAGCGGAATGAACTGATTAACAGACTGAATACAGTAAAAAAAAAGATACGAAGAATAGCACAAATATCTAGGGAACAATATCTTCTATTAAATAATGAAATAGGTTGAACCTGTAAAACTGCAGAACTGAAACACTTGCTCAAATGGTGGTAGCTATCTCTGAGAAGAGATGTGGCTGCTACACACATTTGTCTTAGTAGAATCGATTACAATGAGGCTCTAGAGGCCTTTTTTATATTACTCATGAATGCCAAAACCCTAGACATCCAAAAACCTAACCCTAGAAGGTGAAACACCAAAAGTCATGTGGGCCCTATGAGTAATTTGGTACCTCAACTTCCAAGGGTCATAATTGTTGCATACGACCTCTATTTTAGGTGTGTGATAGCCCGTTGGAAAGGTCTTTCAGAGAAATACACATTCCACTATCAAACTTTGACTACGTCTATAGTTTGACAATGACAAGTGAAAAAAATAACCTTTAGGGCCCCAAAATGGCCCTGGAAGTACAACAAGATGTGATGACATGAAAACATACAAAATAAGTCAGTTGGATTAGGCAAAAGGCCACTCGTATCCACATGGAGGATGTGTGGGGCTTCAAACAGCCCCAAAAGTGTAGAACTCACAATTACAAAGAAGTACAGAAGACCATAAACTCAACCATAAGGTGTTGAGGAATGTAATGTCCCATTTTTCCTAGGCAGTCAGAATACCGTGGTGGTTTACACAGTTTCCCGTAAACCATTAGATGGATGAGTTAGGAAAATAATATTGGTAAAGTCACTTTCGAATTATAAAGTGAAAACTTAGGAAAAGTGAGTTTATTAATATTAAACCCCTCTTTGAGGGTATTTCTCTCCAAATATTAATTAAATGAATATTTTAATGGAGAAAAATAAAAGTGGAAGAGTAAAAGGACGGTTGAGGGTTGAAAAATGGATTATTGACTATTCATTTAGAAAATTGAGTTTTGGAGAAGAGCTCGGAGAGCTAGCGAGGGTTTCAGCTGGAAACCCATCTCAATGCTCGGATTTGGCAGTGAAACTATCTGCCCTAGCCGTGAGATTGGAGAAGCCATTTAGGGTTCTCATTTGCAGGTATTGGCATCATGATTCGAAGATCTTCATTGAGGGAAGGATTTCATTTGCAGATTTGGGAAGAAGTTTGAAGAGCTTGAAGGCTAATCGAACCATCTTTTGGAGGCTAGGAATTTCACACATAAAGGGGCGAGCTTCTTCAGTTCGGAAAAAATTTCCCTGTGGGTCAAATCCCTTCTTGGTGGCTAAGTTGTGCCTAGCCAGGGGTGCACAACATTTTACTTTGATCTTGTTCCTTGAGGGCGAGTTATTTGCTTAAGAGGGCGCACCTCCTGGACACTACACGTAGAGTAAGAGATAAATCCATTGTTGTCTGAGGGTTGTAGTGTTTCGTTTGCTACAGGAAGGTCGAGTTTACTCTCTAAAAAGGGCCCAATCCTCTGGAAATTCGAGTTCTTTAATTCGGTGAACATTTGTTGAACCAGAGGCGAGTTTGGGTGTGTCAACAAGGCTGTGTGGACATTTAAATTGACTGCTGGGAAAATATATCAGTGTTGGGCGAAATCACTCCTGCGTATGAAGGCGTGTTACTCTGTTGGTCGTGTCTCCCATCTTCAAGGCTGCGTGTTGCTCAGGGTGTTGTGTGGAGAGCAAGGGCAAAGAGGCTGCGGGTTTGACCTCTGCTGGATGGATTTTACTTGCATGAGAAAGTAGCCTACTATTGAGTGAGATGGCTGGAACATACCTGTCAGCTGGTGGTGCAAGATATCAATGGGGTCACCCCCTTTCCATCAAAACGTGGGTCGATTATGGCATCTTCATCGTTGTATGTAATCAGAGGTTTCAAGTCTCACATATCAAGTCATTCTCCTCATCCTTGTGAGGTATTTTACTCCAAATTCTGATTGCAATAAACTCAGCCATTTCCATTTAATAAAATCAACCTGAGTTTGATTATTTTGCTCATTTAAATGTAAATGTATTCATCATTATTTTGTGGGTTTTACTTAATGTCAAAATAATACATTGTGCACTTCACTGGGGAGGTATAAGGGGTTAGAAAACCAACAGACCAGCAAACAAAACAAAGAAACAGACCGCTGTCCAATTAAAATTCATCTACAACAGTCAAATACAGAAGCATGCAAAGTGTTTGACGAAAATCCCACACCAGAACAAGAAGGTTTTCCCACTTTTTCAACATAGAATATTTCAGTGGTATCAGAGCATGATCCTCGCTAGCTGTGGGAAACATTGATGACTGAGGAAGGGCAGCAGGACATCACTTATAGGCGCAGAAGGTATAGGAGCTTAGAGGGAAGAAGAGAAGAAATGGAGGACACTCCATGGAAAAATGCAAATGCTAGTCTGACAGGGGACAAAGAGGATTGTTTGATCAAAGGGCTTATGAAATCCTTACAGGATATTGCAGAGGGCCAAAGAGAGACCCGAGAGTTCATGGGCAAAGTCACAGGTTATTCTCTATGGAGTAAGGATGGTGAAGAAAAGGGAGAGAGCAGCAATAGAGGGCAGATGGAAGAAGGGAGAAACACACACAAACCTCATATTGAGGTGATCACTTCCAGGAACAACCCTCAGAACCGCCCTCACGACTACAACGAGATTCCTAGGTCTACCATGCCGAAGTTCTTAGGACCACTGGAGATAGGTACAGGAGGGCAGGTAGAGTAGGACGAGCCATTAGCATCCTATTTCCAGGAGTATAAGGCCATGGATGAAGAATTGAGAGAAGCCATGACTTTTGTCGAGTTTTGTAGCTTCAAGGGGAGAAACAAGCCGAGGTTCTTCAACAGGGGTCCCACGCAGAACTACGAGTTACAGCGCACGGTGGGAAATCTCACTTTACCATACTTCGAGGGGACATCGAAGTGCACTGCACGAGATTGGGTGCAGAAGCTCGACACCTACTTCCAGTTGAACCCCATGGCGGAGACAGATGCCATTAAGTTGGCAACACTGCACTTGGAGGGTGAGGCACATGACTGGTGGTACCATGGGATGTCCACTCTGGGACATGCCCATATTGTCACCTATGCTGAGTTTATAGGGATATTGGTGCACAGATTTGATAGGAGAGATCCCGAGTTGTCTTTCAGATACTTGGCACAGTTGAAACAAACTAGTTCGACGAAGGCTTTTATATCATATTTCCAGAGGATATCAGTGATGGTCACCGATATCTCCGAGGGCCGATTGGTGATGTTTTTCACGGAGGGGCTAACCGAGCCACTTCGAGGATGGGTGAAGGCTTACAAGCCTACTTCGCTATAGGATGCAGTTAGCAGGGCTAGAGACCTACAGGAGTCAGTACCCAAGCCCAAGTTCACCCCGAGACCGAACTTCCCCACGAAGTTCAATGACCGGGGACCACCACAGAGGGATGGTGCGGGACAACAGCAGAGAGACTGGGCAAGACAACCACAAAGGGATTGGACAGGCATGAATAGGATGGATGATGCTACCAGGCAGGATCTGAGGAGGAAGAAGCTTTGTTTCAGTTGCCAGGAACCATGGGTACCAGGTCACAGGTGTGCAGGCAATGCCAAAGAACACTACATAGAGGTGTTCTCAGATAGTGGGGAGGACGAGGAGGTAGGAGAACAGGGACAGGAGGAGGACCCACCGATGGTAGAGGCAGAGCAGGCATCGATGGAGAATCAGGGGACTATAGCATCACTCTCAGGGATCCCCAGGTTTTATACCTTCAGGATGAGGGGAGGAGTACAGGGACACAGAGTGACAGTGTTGGTGGATGGTGGGGCATCCCACAATTTTATCGATGCTTCATTGGTARAGYGGAAGGGCATTACCACCRAAGCCTTTGARGGMTTTTCAGTGATCATAYCRGGGGAGAACACCCTAAAYTGYACYARRTAYGTTCCACGRATGACATTRARCCTAGGGAACTACRMGATYAYCGAKGACTTMTTYRYGGTGAAGGTGCCTGACACCAATGTGGTGTTGGGAGTYCAGTGGTTATACTCCATAGGGAAATACTCCACTAACTACCAGACTATGGAGATGGAGTTCCAGGGGCAGGATGGCAAGAGAGTGGTTTTGAGGGGCATGAATACTTATCCTCCCAAGGTAGTGACCACAAAGAAAATGGAGGTAGTAATGAGGCAAGATGACATTGCATGGGTTGCAGAGTTTCAGATTTTAGTGCAGAAGCCCAAGGGAGGGGAGCCCAATTTTCCGAGAGAGATAAAGGCCTTACTTAAGAAGCACCAGAAGGTCTTTGGTGATATACCTCCAGGTAGGCCTCCAAACAGGGGCTTTGAGCACATCATCGAGTTAGAGGAGGGTACGAGAGCAGTGATTACCACTCCATATAGGCACCCAAAGGCCTATAAGGATGAGATAGAAAAGACCATCAAGGAGCTACTGGCGATGGGTCACATCAGACCGATTTCGAGTCCTTTCGCTTCTTCCATAGTGCTGGTAAAAAAGAAGGATGGGACCCTCAGAATGTGCATTGATTACCAAGCCCTCAACAAGAGGACCATCAAGAACAGGTACCCTATACCCCGGATTGATGAGTTGATGGATGAGTTGAGAGGGGCCAAATACTTTTCGAAGATTGATCTACGGTCGGGCTATCATCAGATCAAGATGTGAGAGGGGGATGAATACAAGACAGTCTTCAGGTGCCACTATGGGCACTACGAGTTCTTGGTGATTCCTTTTGGACTAACCAACACCCCGGCCACATTTCAGTCCTGTATGAACCACACGTTTAACAAGCAGCTCAGGAAGTATTTGTTGGTTTTTTTCGATGACATTACTTGGGAGGAGCATCTCCAGCATCTAGATGAGGTGATGGGCATATTGGACAAGCAAGAGTTGTATGCGAAGTTGTCCAAATGTGAGTTTGGGTTGACAGAGATGCTCTATTTGGGGCATGTGATTGGAGATCAGGGAGTGCAGGTGCACTGGGACAAGATCCAATCGATTCGTGATTGGCCTCCGTCGAGGAAGACTATAGAGTTAAAGAGATTCATGGGCTTATGCACTTACTACCGGAGGTATGTGAAGGGTTTTTCTCAGTTGGAAGCCCCACTGAAAAATTTGACCAAGAAGGGGGCCTTTGAGTGGATAGATGAGGCACAAGGGGTCTTCGACAGGATGAAGGACATCATGAGTTCGTGCACAGTCTTAGCTTTTCCGGACTTTACCCAACCCTTAGTGTTGGAGTGTGATGCATCAGGAGTAGGTATTGGAGCCGTGCTTATGCAGAGGAATCATCCCATATCTTTCGAGAGTCAGAATCTTAGAGATTATGAGAAGCTCTACTCTATTTATGATAAAGATATGTTGGCCATCATGCATGCATTGGCCAAATTTCGGCACTATCTAGTGGGCAACAGGTTCAAGGTCAAGACAAATCACAATAGCCTCTGATTATTCTTGGAGCAGAAGGAACTGAATGACAGACAATAGAAGTGGGTGAGTAAGATCCAGGCCTATGATTTTGAGATTGAGTATGTGAAGGGGAAGAACAATTTGGTGGCCGACGCTCTTTCTAGGATGCCCCCTACTCTATCTTTGATGGACATATCGGAAGATTGGAAGAGCCTTTTACTGGTAGATTATTCCAAGAACAATTTTTTTTGCAAGGTTTTGGATGGACAAGTTATAGATGACAGGTGCAGAGTGGTGGAGGATGTCATCTACTACAAAGACCGAATTTATTTGGTTCTAGGTTCGCACATCAGGCATAAGATCATCCAGGCAGCCCATGACTCACTGTTAGCAAGACACCAGGGGTTCTTGAAGACTTACAGGCAGGTCTGGGAGAGGTTCACTTGGAATAACCTCAAGGGAGACATACTAAAGCACGTTCAGGAGTGCAGAGTTTTCCAGTAGAACAAGGTGGAGCACACCCATCTAGCCGGATTATTACAGCCATTGCCCATTCCAGATCAGAAATGGGAAAGCATCTCCATGGATTTCATCACCGGGTTACCTAGGGTGCAGGGGAAGGATTGCATTTATGTCATGGTGGATAGACTCACCAAGTTTGCCCACTTCTTTGCTATTCCTTTAGACTACTCAGCAGCACAGGTGGCCGAGCTATTTTTCAGAGAGATTTTTCGTTTTCATGGGTTGCCCAAAACCATCGTCAGTGATAGAGACAATAGATTCATGGGAGGTTTTTGGCAAGAGATTTTCAGGTTGGTAGGTACTGAGTTGACACCGAGCACTGGTTACCACCCACAGACTGACGGACAGACAGAGATCGTGAACAAATGGGTGGAAGGTTATTTGCGGAATTACATTTCTAGGCAGCAGAGAGCTTGGGTGAAGTGGTTGCACCTGGGGGAGTACTGTTACAATACCACCCATCACATGTCCATTGGCATGACCCCTTTTCGGGCACTCTATGACTACGAGGCCATGAATTTTGTAGACGTTGTATTCGGTGACAGTAGGGCACCGAAGGCCAGGGATTGGATACAGGACAACCAGGATATTCTGAGAGCTTTGAAGGAGAACATGAGGGTGGCCGAAAATCAACAGAAGATGTATGCAGACAAGCATAGGACCGAGCGCTCGTTCAAGGTTGGAGATTTAGTGTTCCTACGATTACATCCATACCGGAAATCTTCATTGAAACAGAAGGGGGCCGAGAAGCTCAAACCTTGCTACTATGGGCCCTACAGGATAACTCGGAGGGTGGGACAGGTTGCATATGAATTAGAACTACCGGAGGGGAGCAAGATTCATAACGTGTTTCATGTATCGTGCCTTAAGCAGGTAATAGGACAACAGGTGGTTGCTTCACATGAGTTACCCCCTTTGGATGACGAGGGACGGTTGGCCACAAGCCCCAAGGAGATTTTACAGGTACGGGAGAGTAAGCTCCGTAACAGGCTGGTCAGGGAGTTTTTGGTGAAATGGAAGGATCTACCTGCGGAGGATGCTACTTGGGAAAATGAGCAGGTGTTATAGTTTCCAAGTTTGAAGTTGCTTGAGGACAAGAAAATTTGGGCAGGGAGGACTGTAATGTCCCATTTTTCCTAGGCAGTCAGAATACCGTGGTGGTTTACACAGTTTCCCGTAAACCATTAGACGGATGAGTTAGGGAAATGATATTGGTAAAGTCACTTTNGAATTATAAAGTGAAAACTTAGGAAAAGTGAGTTTATTAATATTAAACCCCTCTTTGAGGGTATTTCTCTCCAAATATTAATTAAATGAATATTTTAATGGAGAAAAATAAAAGTGGAAGAGTAAAAGGACAGTTGAGGGTTGGAAAAGGAATTATTGACTATTCATTTAGAAAATTGAGTTTTGGAGAAGAGCTCGGAGAGCTAGCAAGGGTTTCAGCTGGAAACCCATCTCGGTGCTTGGATTTGGCAGTGAAACTATCTTCCCTAGCCGTGAGATTGGAGAATCCATTCAGGGTTCTCATTTGCAGGTATTGGCATCGTGATACGAAGTTCTTCATTGAGGGAAGAATTTCATTTGCAGATTTGGGAAGAAGTTTGAAGAGTTTGAAGGCTAATTGAACCATCTTTTGGAGGCTAGGAGTTTCACACATAAAGGGGCGAGCTTCTTCAGTTCGAAAACAATTTTCCTATAGGTCGAATCCCTTCTTGGTGGCTGAGTTGTGCCTAGCCAGGGGCGCACAACATTTTACTTTGATCTTGTTCATTGAGGGCGAGTTATTTTTTTAAGAGGGTGCCCCTCCTGGACACTACACGCAGAGTAAGATATAAATCCATTGTTGTCTGAGGGTTGTAGTGTTTCTTTTGCTACAGGAAGGGCGAGTTTACTCTCTGAAAAGGGCCAATCCTCTGAAAATTCGAGTTCTGTACTTCGATGAACATTTGTTGAACCAGAGGCGAGTTTGGGCGCGTCAACAAGGCCATGTGGACATTTAAATTGATTGTTGGGAAAATATATCAGTGTTGGGTGAAATCACTCCTGGGTATGAAGGCGTGTTACTCTGTTGGCCATGTCTCCCATCTTCAAGGCTGCATGTTGCTCAGGGTGCTGCATGGAGAGAAAGGGAAAAGAGGCTACGGGTTTGACCTCTGCTGGATGGCTTTTACTTGCATGATAAAGTAGCCTACTGTTGAGTGAGACGGCTGGAACATACCTATCAGCTGGTGGTGCAAGATATCAATGGGGCCGCCCCCTTTCCATCAAAACGTGGGTCGATTCTGGCATCTTCATCGCTGTATGTAATCATAGGTTTCAAGTCTCACATATCAAGTCATTCTCCTCATCCTTGTGAGGTATTTTACTCCAAATTCTGATTGCAATAAACTCATCCATTTCCATTTAATAAAATCATCCTGAGTTTGATTATTTTGCTCATTTAAATGTGATTGTATTCATCATTATTTTGTGGGTTTTACTTAATGTCAAAATAATACATTGTGCACTTCAATGGGGAGGTATAAGGGGTTAGAAAACCAATAGACCAGCAAACAAAACAAAGAAATAGACTGATGTCCAATTAAAATTCATCTACAACGGTCAAATACAGAAGCATGCAAAGTGTTTGACGAAAATCCCACACCGGAACAAGAAGGTTTTCCCACTTTTACAACATAGAATATTTCAAGGAACCTGTTGTCTGAGTTCCTTACCTGATGGGGGAACTCGACGCAATGGATACCATTGCTTCCTAAGTGGGGAGGAATTATCCAGGTGGAAAGCAGTGGATTTTGTGAGGTTGGTGTCCAATAGAGACCATAGACTCGACCAAAAGGTGTTGAGGAACCTATTGTCTCTGTCGGAGATGATGGTCTATGGCATCCCAAAGTGGATCCAGACTTGTTTGAAGAAGAGCTTAGCAGTATCTGTCATTGTGACATTCTTCTTATAGGCTGTGACGATGGCCATCTTCGAAAACCGATCAATGACCACAAACACACAGTCATTTCCTTGTTTGGTGGACAACAAGCCAGACATGTAATCCATTGAGATGGATTCCCAAGGCTTCTCGGGAATTGGAAGAGGGGTGTATAAGCCTTGATTCTTAATGTCTAGCTTGTCAATAGCATAGGAAGTGCAATATATGATATACTTTTTGACGTCCTGTCGAAGTTTTGGCCAATAAAAATGTTCTGAAGAATGACCATAGTTTTCTCCACGCCAAAATATCCTGCCACCTGACTGTAGTGGGCTTCCCAAATCATCTTTGCACGCTCTCTCGTAAGAACACAAAGATGGCCCAGGTTGCATAAGATTCTGTCCTGAATGTGAAAATCAGTGATAGTTGCGCCTGTACCCAAGAGCTTATAGGCGGTGGCGAAGTCCAGATATTGTTGATAAATTTGGGGCCACTCAGATGCTTCATGTCCATAGGAATGGAGCACAATGGTGAGTGTAGCCACAAGAGGCCGACTAAGGCAGTCAACGACACAATTGTAGATACTTGTCTTATACTTTATGTTGAGATGGAACTATTGCAGGTAGGTGGACCACTTCTGATGGCGATCCTTCTGTAATTTCCCTTATGTCTGTATGAATTGAAAAGGCTTGTGATCAATGTGTATGATCATCTCCTTCCCCAAAATGTAATGTTTCCATTGACGACAGGCTTGCAAAATGGAATAAATTTTCTTATCATAGGTGGGGTGTTTTTGGAAATTATCAGAGAGTGCCTCACTATGGTATGCCACCAGATGCCCGTGATGAGTGATAATTGCACCCAAAACATAGTCAGATGCATCAGTCTTAATCTCGAATGGTTGTTGCAGATCGAGCAAGGAGACTACTGGAGCTGAGCACAAGTGATGTTTTAGATCATCGAATGCTCGTTGCTACTCCTTCCCCCACATGAACTTGGCCCTACCACTACCCTTGGTCACCTCGTTGAGGGCCCATGCAATATGGTAGAATCCCAACATGAACCGTCGGTAGAAGTTGGCTAGTCCCAAAAAGCTCTAAAGCTCAGTTAGTGTGGTTGGGGCTGGCCAATCACGGATGAATTGGATCTTAGATCAATGGAGAGCTGCCAAGTCTTGTCCTTCTTTTGCACTAGTACAATCAGGCTTCTGCAAGGGGAGGATTTGGGTCTGATGTACCCATTTTGAAGAAGCTCTCAGATCTGACACCTGATTTCATCATTCTCCATCAGCGAGCGTCGATAGACTGGTCCATTAGGTAGAGGTGCATCGAGGGTCAGATCAATTGGATGCTTGACTTGCCAGTTTGTCGGTACCCCTGTAGGTGATGAGAATATGTCTCTTTATTCTTCCACGATCCTAACCACTTACTTCTACTGTAAAGAGAGGCATTGTGTAGAGGCCACAAATGTGGCAGCAACCTTTTTCTTACTATGAGCATGGATCACAAAGAAGACAAACTTGTCGATCTGTGAAATGACCTTACTGCATTGCTTAGAATAAATTAAGGAAATAGCAATAGGCGTCGCTACCTCTAGGATCATGTACAATTGTCTACCCAAAGTAATAATAACACTGTGGGGTCTAAACTCATACACAGCATGATGCTTCCACAAATATGGTTTTCGTAAAAGAACATCACAAACTTCAAGGGGATAAATTTCACATAGTACCTCATATTTAAAAGGCTTGATGTCGTAGGGTAGACGACACTGTTGGCTGACACAAAGATCTCTTTCTTGTAGAAGCGAACCGATGGTGTAGGGATGCGGGTGTGGTTTCGTTGGTAGGTACAACCGCTTGATGACCTCTACTGAAATCAGGTTTTTCTGACTACTGCTATTGACAATGAAATAAAGAGGATCCCCCTTGACCCACATCTATAAGTGAAATAGGTGTTCCCCTTCCTCTGGTTCTTTTGGTTCACTTGGCCGGACTTTGGTGGTAGCGATAGTGGCACTAGATTCAACATCGATAATCTACTTCCCTCCTTCAAGATTTGACTCGGAATCAAAATCGACCTCTGACTTGGAAGCCTTCAACTCAAACACGAGGGACTGCTTCGAGAAACATTCTTCGGTGTTGTGCTAAGGAATTTTATGGTACTCGCACCATTTTCATGTGTCCTTCTTCGTCTTCTCATTGCCCTTCTTGTGTGGTGGCTTGGATTGGTTGTCTTGAGGGTGTCTGTAGTGTCCACAAGGCTGAGCCCTGATGTAAACCATGCTCTGAAAGAGATTGTAAATATGTTCTATAGGCTGGTGAGCCAAGTTTTGTATAAGCTGTAGGCTTATGATTTTTGTTAGGCCAAGGAGCCTAAGTGTTGAAGGCCAGGAGCCTGTGATATACTTGTATGTATGTAGGTCAATTAAATATAAATACCGCCAGTGCAGACCGACCACGATGAAAGAGTGATGGGGGACTGAGCGTCCACAGAATGGGCAAGGAACTAGGGGCTAAAAGGTGGAAAAAGGGCTGGGTGTTGAACCTAGGGGCTAAGCCTAGGGGGCTTAGGCCTGGAATAATATTTTAATNTTATTTCCAAAAAGCCATGTGTATCATATTATGTTATCCTAAGTTCAGTGGAAAAAGGAAAAGCGTGTAAATTGGATTTCATGCTGTGGGAACGCATGCAGTCCCCAGGGTGACAAGTGTCAACCCTGGTGCATGCAAACATAAGTGATGAGAGGAACCGTGTGTGGGGGATCTTCGCCATTCGACTGGAACCTCTGAGCGTGAACCGGTACGACCTCTGAAGGATTACCCAGTTTCATCCGCCGAACCAGAAAAGGCCTGTGTCGTGCTGAGATAGCGCGCACCTTCTGTTCATCCCGGAAAAAAGCCGAAAAGCCTGTGTGGATTTCTGAAATACCCTTATACAATTCATGTCTGAGAGGTTCAAGTCTGTGTGGTTCCTGGCACGGGTTTTCTGTCGCGTGTTTCCCAGAATTCAACACCGTGAGACCCTGCGCCATTGTTAAGCCTGTGCGAGAAGCCCGTGTCTGTTTCCCAATTGGATGTTGTGGCCACGCAGAGCTGGACTGCGCGTGGCTTACTGGCCAGTGTGAATTCGTGTTTAGCCTGTGTGTAACCTCTCTCCAGGAGAGGGAGGTGATTGTGGTTTGAAAAGGCAGGTTGTCAGGCCTGCGAGCAACTCTTTCCAGGTGAAAGAGTTTGCTGGGAAGTGTTTTCTTCCAGAGAGTGTCCAGCACCAGCTCAGGGGTGACCCACTGTTGAGATGATGAACAGTGTGGTCTAAGGCTGGGAGGTTCGTGGAAGGCCTGCACTCGGTTGGTGTTTTCTACAGCTGTTAAAAGATAAGTATTCTGAATTATGTTTTAACACGTTTTGGCATGATGGTATTGTTCATGTATCATGTTTTCCACTGTGTAAAAGAGTTGTTGTTGAATGTTATGGAATGTGTGATTATAGCAGTAACCAGATATGTTTCACTCTGTATTTTAATTGTGTTTAATTGTGTTAAATGCATGTGCTTATAATTCCTGTACCAATTATGTAAACATTCA
>JZKD02S1729515.1:0-19662 GCA_000966675.3 Picea glauca | reverse complement strand
ACTACCAAGATAGATTGTTGTTGGATTGATGAGTGGTCATGGGAACATCTAACCATATGTTTGAGGAGTTTATACCACTGTGTTTTGTTGGTTGTACATTCGTACAATGTTCCTATTCATTACTAATTTTTTTGCATTGGTCGACCACAGGCTCGAACCGACATGACAGTCAACTAATTTTCGATTAGGATATTGGCCAACTGAGCTTTCACATGATATGACAATCGAGTGGAAGTTTTTTTACTATGTATGTTTCGACTGAGTTTCGACTAGCTATTGTACATCGACTAGTGTTTCGACAAATATCTATTGTTGATACTCTGATCCCTCAGTTGTGTTTAAGGGGGCGAGTAATTGAAGTTGTGAATGTGTAAACTTGACTAATGTTCATGGATCTATTGAGACTGACCAAACCATGTTTGAATATGTTGTTGGTAGCTACACTTCTTCTTATTATACCTGATACAAAAACTGTTTGAATACATAGACTATCTAGCTTGGCAGAGACTGTTGGATTGATAGAAACTGATTACATTGGTTCATTTCTTGTCTAGTTGACTCATCAATCGGTTAGTTTTTTCTTTTCCTCTAGACGACTGACTGATTGGGACCATGTTTGGACAATGGATTTTGAAATTAGTTTACAATGGATGACTGTATTTTTTACTTGATCCATGTTGTTGGTGATTAGACTTCCTCAAGAGTGTTTTTGTATTGTCTTGTGATCAACGTTTGCAGTCAAAACAAATTCAAGTGGGAAAGCTGTGTAAATTTGTTTTCTTCCAAGATGGGTTTATGGGGGGTTGTTGGAACATGTGGTTCCATCATGAACCTCACCTTGTCAATTAAGCGGGTTGACCAATTCTTTGGGTCGGTGACCAACTAAATTGTTGGTTGAACATGTCCTCTTAGGATCCTGGATCCACATTTTATGGAAAAGTGCAACCAACTCCACCTGAACTTGCTAGTTTGGTTCATGAACAAACCTATTTATAGAAGATCCTTGAGATTAGTAGAAGACATCATCAAGAGATCTATTTTCACTCTCATGGAGCATGCTCGTGCTTCAATGCAATGGTGTATTTAGACACCATCACTACTCTCAAATATTTTCTTCTATGTGGTTAATGCTTGTCCCAACACAGGCTTCTCAAAAACAAAATTGTTAAGGAACAACTGAATATAGTCATGCTTCACGAAACTAAATGTGCAAGGGAATCACTCTCAAATATTTCATTTTCTAGTTGTTTGGGTTGTCAATCAATGGAAATAGATGCACAAGGGATAGTAGGAGGAATAACCCTATCATGTCATCCCTCAAAAATTGTACTCTCATATTTTTTATCTACTCAGAGAACCTTAACAACCTTTTAAATTATTGGATTGGCATAATTAGGACTCCTTACCAATGTATATGGACCTCATTCTACCATTGAAAATATTATCTTCTTGAGATATATTGAAGCTACCTACTAGGTTCTGGTAGACTGTTATTGGATAGTGGGGGGAGACTTCAACATGATCAGGTCTCATAAATAAAAATGAGGAGGAATTTTCCGCCTAGACACAGATTCATAATGCTCCAAGGAAACAATCCATAATTTAAACATGATTTATTTGGCAACCTCAAATGGTATGCACACTTGGAATAATAAAAGAGGTGGCATCCACTAGGTATCTTTGAGACCATATCACTTTCTCATTTCAAAATCCCTTATGCTTACTGGCCTGAGTCTTAATGCCACGATATTTCTAAGCATGGGCTTAGATCACTGGCCATTCAACTTATATTTTGACTAGCAAGGTAGTCCCAAGAACCAACCATTTCATATAGAAGCATTCTGGATTGACCACACATCCTTCCAAGAAAATATGGAAAAATAGTGGAGGGAGGCTCATGTTTTCCAGGGTACGGTAATGTATTACTTCCAATTTCACCTCAAATATATTAAGTCTCACCTTCGGTAGTGGAATAAGGAATATTTTGGGGAAATTTTTAAATCCTAGAGAGAATTGGCGGAAAAAATGGAATAGGTCCAATAAAAATTTATCCTTGAAGGAAATAATGACACACTCATCAATAAGGAGGCATAGCTTCAAACTCAAATTGAGGAATGTACTAAGCAAGAGGACATACTATGGAAACAAAAATCTCGGGTGCATTGGTTGAAGGAGGGAGAGAGGAACACCAAATTATTTCATCGCTCTATAATTCAACATCGACATCACAACATAGTTTCCACTATCAAATATATCCAAGGTAATAAGTTTACAACCCATGATGATATTGAGAAAGAACTAAAAAATTACTATCAATCTCTTCTTTCTGAAACTCATAGGGATCTCAAAGTAGCAATTCAAAAAATCATAGTGCATATCCCCTTTCTAGTTACTCAAGAATAGAATGTATCTTTACTCATGAAAATTACACTTTCATAAGTATAACATGATACCATGGATATTCCTAAAGGTAAACCCCCAGGGCCAGACGACTTCACCTATGACTTCTTTCAGGCATGTTGGCTAACAATCCAATAGGACGTATGGGAACTGGTTGAGAATTCTCATAGAAGTTCCTTGGTCCTTCCTCCTTTTAATGAAACCTTTCTTACACTTGTTCCTAGGGAGGATCATGTGGAAGACCCTTACAAGTTTCAATCGATATCACTCTGCAATGTAATATACAAAATCATAACGAAAATCATCGCCAATAATATAAAGCCACTCCTTCCAAGGATAATATCTCTCAACCAATCAGGATATGTAGAGGGTTGGTAGATCCTGGGCAACATTATCCTATCCCATGATATTATTCATTCATTTAAAATTACCAAGAAAGTAGGTATGCTGATAAAGCTGGACATTTCTAAGGAATTCAATAAACTCAGTTGGAAGTACATATGACAAGTCCTCCTCGCTTTTGGATTTTTGGACAAATGGAAAAATTGGATTCTCTCTCTCACCTTTGGATATTTCTTCTTGATCCTCATCAATGGTTCACCTTCATCCAACTTTTCACCTTCTCATGGCATCAGGAAATGAGAGCCACTCTCCCCTTTCCTTTTTATTTTGATGGTAGAAGGTCTGGGAGGTTTCCTTAAAGAAGTAGTGGACTCCATCAAAATCAAAGGGTCGTAATTTCATGGAGATGATATTGGTCCCTCTAAGTAGAAATTCGCGGATGATACTTTTTTAATGGGAGTTCCTACAACTCAAGAAGCATATGACTTCATGGATGCTTCTAGAACCAACACTAACCATGGTAAGTATAAAGTATTTTTCTTTAATACTTCACCTATTATTCAATTAAATATTTCTCAAATTCTAGGATTTCAGTAGAGATCTCTTCCTTCCAAATAATTGGGTGCTCCTCTATTTGAAAACACTCTCCGACATATCTCATGGGAGGACCTTCTCAACAAGCTAGAGAAAAAGTTTTCTTCTCGAACTTTTTTTTCTCTTAATATCACGAACCATACTACTCTCCTTAAGTATTTTCTTCAAGAAATTCCCCTTTATATATTCTCCATGATGGATACACCAAAAATTTCTTCTTAAGGTTGTTCGAAATTTGCAACGATTGTTTCTCTTGGGAGGAGCTTGAAAATATAAAAAATGGGCACTAGTAGCATGGGACAAAAATGTGTCTTCCAAAATTGGTAAGGGGTCTTGGCTTGAGGGATCCAAAAATTATTAGTGTGGATTTGGGGGCCAAAACCTGGTGGTGATGGCTCCACGGTCTAGGGAAATTGTGGGGAAAAATATGGAGAAGGAAATATGCAACACACATGACCAAACAAGATCTGATATGAATGAATGGCCTCAATGTTGGTTCTCACATATGGAATGCAACCTGGAAGAATAAGCATTTAGTCCAAAGCCATTATTTATGGGTGGTATGAAATGGGAAATCAAATTTTTTTTGGGAGGATTCTTGGAAACAGATGCCAAATTTGCAGACAAGGGAATATCTTCAAACCATCCTTATAATATGATTAACCAAGGAAAAAACCTTCTCTCTCATTATTGGGCTCCACCAACAACAACTTATCACTGGAAATCCTAGCTACCACGGATGCTTGGACTCCTCTCTCGAAAGGATTTGATTAGGAAACTTTTTAGCAAAACTTGAGTGTTAGGAAAATCAAAATTCAGGAAAGTATGCACAAAATTAGGTGTGGCTATAAGCTTGGTAAAAGATTTAATCTCCAGGAATCATACCACTTGGCAACAAAGCACTCAGATCTTCTCACTCTAGAAATATGGCCTAAAATATGGAAACAAAACATATGGCCAAAGGTATATCTTTTTATTTATCTCTTAGTGCATGGGAACACCCATACATGGGACAAATTCCTTTGAAGAGGATTTGAGGGCCCTTCAATTTTTTTTTATCTTTGCAAGTTAAATGAGGAAAATGCAGAACATCTTATGAACTCATGTCCCTTTGCAACATCTTTATGGGACAAGGGAACTATAATCTTCAGACAAACTGATTGAAATAGACTCATCCTAGTGGAAATCATATCCCATTGGAGACCATCTCCTTTCAACAACCCAATTTTAGACTGCACTTGGAATCTCTTCCTAAGATTTCTACTATGGGAAATATAGAAGGAACACAATAGAGAAATATTTAAATCCCTCTCTCAAGAAGTGGATCATATATGAAATGATATTAATCAAAACCTCAAGGAAACAATTATAATCTCTCCCTAGACTGAGCACTACTGGAAATGCAATGATCAAGAGGCAATCATTCTAAAGGTTCTCAAATTCAATCCCTCCAATTTTCTCCAACCTATTCGAACAACGCCCCCTCATAGAAAAATTCTAGACAAATGGAAGCCTCCCCCTCCAGTGTTCATTAAACTCAACTTCGATGGGGCCTCCAAAGGAAACCCATGACTAGCTGGATTTGGAGGCATATTCAAGGATAATCAAAGGGAAATTCTCAAGATCTATGTTGGATTCCCAGGACCATATAACAACATGCATCAGAGTTTTATGCTATGGAATTTGGTCTTCAACTGGTTGTTTGAGAAGGATATATGAAATTGATTGTGGAGGGGTATTCTTAATTAATTGTCCAAATTCTCAAGAAGTTGCAACATGGCTCTCTAATCAACAAAATATCAGGGAGCTCACGCCTTGAATAAGGATCAGAAAGCATATGCAATATTCTTCCCAGGTCCCTTCTCTCATTCCATCTCATCTCAAACGATATGAAAATAAGCTTTTTGATTTAATTTCCAATTGAGGCCTCATGTATGACCAATCACCTCTAGATGTATCTTGGGATGAAGCTACTCCAAAACCTATGAAGGATCATTGTCTTCCCATTAATCAAGTTGACAAGGTTCCCTCGTATGGGGTGATCGGTTCATAAAACCCATGTGATCAAGTTAATCTTTGCCACTGGTTCCCATTTACACTCCAAAGTTTGGGACAAATGGTAGGGAAAAACACATCATTAATATGCGTAGGGTTATGCCATTGGTTGGGAAGCTCTGAGATATTATGGTTCTTCATAAGTTGTTTCATTCCAACTTGAGGCATGATATGCACAATTTTATAGGCCAGTTGACTCCCCATCTACTTGATATGCACAATTTTATAGTTTTTTTGTCTTTATTTATGAGCAATAGTAATTATCTCTATCACAAGCATAGTACTAGACTATCTAGCAATTATATAAAAAGTGTTAGTATTCTTTTGAATAGATATGCTCACTTTATAATTCTTTGGACAAAGTACTTATTCATTTGTTGTTGGTGAGGCTTACCCAATAGAAGGTCAATAGCCAATGTTTGTGTTTAATGCTTTTCCCACTTTAATATAAATTTTATAGCTAGCTTAAATTTTTTTATGTCAATATTATATTATATACTATCAACTATATACACAATTATATTATATAAATCACATTTATATTACATAATTTTTTATATTATATAAATCACATTTATATTACATAAATTTTGTAGTATTATTATAACCTAATAAATCATAAAAATAAATTGAATATTTTCACAATAAATAATAATTATGTCAATATTATGTCATATGTAATCACCTATATACACATTTATCTTATAGAAATTTATTTATAAATTTTGTTTTATTATTATAAATAAAATATAGTAACTAATTATAAATTAATATCAATTAAAAATATTTTAATAATAATAATATAAATTATACAATTGCTCACTAAATAATAATTATGTCAATATTTTGTAATACACAATTAATTATATACAAAACTATATCATATTATGAATTTTGTTTCAAATATTATTATAACATAAAATATAACAATTAAATATAAATTAACATCAATTTAAATAATAATAATAATATAAATTGCATATTTTCTCTTTAATTAATAATTATGTCAATATTGTCAATTCTTGTTAGCACATTGAGTTAAAGTGTGGGTTTAATTAGCTAGGTGACTCAAGTTCAATACCCTTACATTATGTTTAGTTGGGAGGAGACACCCAAAAATTCATCTATGTAAGGGTTATGTGATTCACGGATGATTTTGACGACTTAGATACCCTTGAATTGTGATTTGTGATTTCTTAATCAATAGTTGAAATACTCACCACACAAATGAAAAACATTTCTAACAAACAAACAAAAAAATAATTTTATCAATATTATGTCATAAACAATTAATTATATATACAACTTTATTATATTCTAAATTCTCTTTGTAATATTATTATAATATAAAGTATAATAATTTAGTATAAATTAATATTAATTAATTTTATTTTAATAATAATACAAATTTCACATTTAATAACTAAATAATAAATATTATGTCAATATTATACCCTACAAAATTAATTATATATAACTTGAGTGGGCCTAATGGTTAAGAATATGTGTTTCCTCTTAAGAGGTCACAGATTCAAATCCAGAGGGGGGTAGGGTATGTATACCTTCGTAGACTTTACCAGTCAAATCGTTGGGTAGTCTAAACATTCTACGTTTTTATCCTTTCTTCGGGCACTTTTTCTGATGCGTTTTACCCAAAATTTGGTTAGAAATTTAGAAAATTGTAGAGTTTAGTGGTTGAGATTACATATTCTAGGCTCTGAGGTTTTGAGGGTCTAGGCTCTGAGGTTTTGAGGGCGTTGGATAAATTTATGCATTCAAAAAGGTGATTTAAACAACATAAAGTTGTGATTTTGCCAACAATTTTGTTTTCTGGTGATAATTACCGAAAAGTAAAAAATGTAAAACATTAAACTACACCTTTGATTTCTAATCTCTATATAGTGCCAAGTTTTTTGTGTTTAAAATTGATTCCAAAGTTTTGTTTTCAATCTAATTTTCACATAAAACAATCATCTTTCATTGCATGAGTGGTTACATCTAGTCCACTCTGAATGATCTCAACTAACCACAAATCTATATGATATGAACTTATCCAATTCACTGTGGATGTGGGTGATGTTAACTAACCACAAATCTATATGCATTGTTTGTACAATTAAATGACAAAATTGCAATGAATTATCATTTTAAATGACATTGCTTTACCCTATGGTTTTTTCATTGCAACACAAACCGAAACATGAACGTATACATAAGCTCATCAATCCAAATACTATCAATAATTATCTTCGATAATTTTTGGTTTAGAAAACAAGACAAAGAAATTGGATATACTCTTTCTTTGAACTATGATAGCTAAGCATCAATGCTATCTCTACCAAAGATTTATACAAAACTTGATTCCACAAAGCCAATATATTATTTCTCTCTAGTTTAGAGAAATCGTTCCAATACCATTAAGAGGCAAGACACTTCATTACCATTCATTGCGATCCAATAGCAAATGAAACATATAATGCTCCAACAATAATAAGGAACAAAAACGTTTGCCTTGGTGGCAATGTACCTAGCACTAACATATGAATAAACATATATGAGTCGAGTAATTACCAAATTGTTTTCTTCCTCTCAACTCAGCGATTAATAAAGGAATGACCACATATTTGTAAATGAAAAGACATGCAATGAATTTCCTAAGTCTATTTTTTTGTATTTTGACTTTGTAGTTTACCATCCCATTAACAATGTCTCCAACAAAACATTTTCACCACTTAAACATCATGAATTATTGTGCAAATTAATAATGTGTGTAGTCGAATGAGGTATAGCGCTCAAAAGGCATGGAAAGTGTTGTAGTTGTTACAAAACTCAAGCTCTACGTTGGCATACCTACTCAGTTAACTATGTGCAATTTAATTAAACCTCTACCATATATAAACAAACCACACTCCCTCTTATTTCATAAATAAAACAAACAAATTAATATACAAACATTTTTTTTTATGGAGGAGAATGTGTTGCCTTGTCCATGTTACAAGTCAACACATTAGAGAATCAATGAATTCTATCATTGTAACCTAATGGGATTGTTGATGGTTACATGTAGTAAATCCAACTCCTAACATTAATAGAGTGGTAATATGTTTTAGATTTGTTTTGAATATAACCTTCCCTTATACCATGACTATAGAGTGCAAACTAGAATTGTAGTAAACCCAACTCCTAACATTAATGGAGTGGTAATATGTTTTAGATTTGTTTTGAATATAACCTTCCTTATACCATGACTTCAAAGTGAAAACAAGAATTGGAAGTAAGGAGTTAGTTTGGGGATAGTTTTGTTCACCCCCTAAGTAATGATAATCCGAAGCAACGAGTGTGGATGGCCTTGGCAAGTGTTAATTTCCTTAATGGCGAGAGAATTATTGGTTACAAGGCACTAGAATAATAAGTTTAGCTGGAAAACTACAATAGCTCTATTCCTATAACTTTGGATCTCATTGAACTCGGTAAATAAACAATATACAATTCATAACTATTTTGGTTATGAAAAAAATCAATAAGAAGTGATTTTAAACAATAATGAACCATAATATAGAAAGAAATGACCACAATAATTTTCTAAAATGTAGATGGTAACCACAATGCCATCACACATATATCACACAACAATAAACTCAGAGACATAATTTATAGAGATTTTACTCTAGAAAACTAAATGAGAAAGATGGCTTTGAATGGTTTCTTAGCATTTATTCTCAAAAATTGCATGGTTACAATGTAGCCTCATGGCTCTTTGGGCCATTCAACAATTTACATAACTAGGACCTTCTTTTGCACCCTATCCTCTTAGCCAAAAAATGTTTTATGATTCAATCTCCAAGAAGATACATGCAAAGATGGGGTAAAGGAGAGGCTAAGCATCCTTATCCTTTCATTTCCCATTCCCCAATATCCTTTCTCCTATTTTGTATGTTTCTCATTCAATTATATTTTTCTTCTTCTCTCATTTAATTTCATAATACTTGCATTATATTTTTTTCCTCTAGCCCTCAATGCTCACCTTTGGCTTCTGGATCTAGTTCTAGCTATGAATTTAGCTCCAAGGTTTGGCTTCACTTGTTCCATTAATGTAGAAGTTTGCTCATTGATTCTCTATTATGATCAATCTTTATATTTTGAACTCTACAATCAAGATCCATTCCCATTTTTAGTGTGCAAATGCCTTTCATTCTCATCTTGGGATGGTGTATCTTGGCATCCAAGTCAAATTTTGATCTTCCCTTGTTCACTATGAAATAATGAGATCCCAACAATCATATATCATGTTGAAGTAATTAGTAAAGAGAATCGCGGTCTTCCTTCTTTTACTAAGATAAATTTCTCTCCAACATGGAACAACTCTATTGTTTACATGTACTTACATAGTACTTTGTCTCTACAACAATCTCAAATGAAGGACCTCCTTTGTGTGCAATCATAGCACCTTCTTTTGTCCAAAACAATTGGCAATTCCTACAAATGCATGGATGTAAGAATTGATCATCAATAGGTTATGATTATGGATTTACATAACATTCAAACATAAATAATGAATGCCAAAACTAGTGATCTCCATGAGCTTGTAGCTATTGCTCCACTCCACTCTGAGGATTTAATTCAACAAATTTATTGAAGGAATCATGCACACAAAAAAATGGTGGCTTCATCGAATGTCATGGAGTTTCAAGGTACCCCCAACGTCATTTTACTCCATGCAATAATCTCTATTAGATATCAAAGAAGGGAATATTATGTTGCAATATTGAATTAAATAATTGGATCAGGGATATTTTCCTTTGATGTTAGCATCAACAAACTAGCCACTTCATTGATTAAATTATTCGCATGTGCTATTGAAACTCCGTAATAGTTTCTACTCATTAGGTTGTAGATGTATGTAGTTCATTATTCCATTTATTCTTCAATCTCCACACTCTTCTTTTGATTGTGTATTTCTTGGAGTGAAGCTTTAGATGAAGCCTCTAACACTTTGCATCCCAACATCCACTCAATTTGTAGTGTTGGCAACAATTCTTAGTGTTTTGTGGACTTTTTGACAGCCTTTTTTTCCATATGCGTATGCAATTGTTGTTGTTTTGGGGAATTATTTTTGTCATTATTTGATCCAGGTGGATATTGGTGGCCACCCACCTATTCCAACTAACTCCTCATGTTCATTTTTTGTTCAACATATTCCTCTATATTGCTTTGTAATTGTGAGTTCTACACTTCTAGGGATGTATGAATCCCCACAAATCCTCCAGGTGGATACAATTGGCCTCTCGCCTAATCCAATTGACTTATTTTGTATGTTTTCATGTTAGCACATCTTGATGTACTTCCAGGGCCATTTTGGGGCCCTAAACGTTGTTTTTTTGGCTTGCCACAATCAAATTGTTGACAAAGTTAGAGTTTGATGGCATAATGTGTAGTTCTTTAAAATACCTTTCCAATGGGCTATCACATGCCTAAAATGGAGGTCATATGAAAAAGTTACGACCCTTGGAAGTTGAGGTACCAAATTACACCAACTTACCCATAGAGCCCATGTGACTTTTAGCGTTTCACCTTCTAGGGCTAGGTTTTTGGATGTCTAGGGTTTTATAATTCATGAGTAATATCAAAAAGGCATCTGGAACCTCATTGTAATCGATTCTTCTTAGATGGATGCGCGTAGCAGACACATCGCTTCTTAGAGATAGCTATCACCATTCGAGCAAGTGTTTCAGTTATGCAGTTTTACAGTTTCAGCCTATTTCATTATTTAATAGAAGATATTGTTCACTGGATATTTGTGATATTCTTCATATCTCTGTGTTTATTGTATTCATTTTTTTAATAAGTTCGCTCGGCTCTTAAATTTGGATCAGTGGTATTAGAGCGGTCTGCTCTTCATCTATTTTTCTTCGTGCATGTCCCTGACAAGATCTAGGTACAAGAATTTGGGACTTGAACCAATCGAGCCATTACAATATCGGTCACACAGAGCCCAAAACAACCCATGGGGGATGAAAAGAAAGATGATGGAGAAGGATATCCTATTAAAATGTTGCTCGAGGAAGCCCTCGCACGACAAAGGAATGAAATGATGGAAAACTTCATGCAGATCCTTCGATGACTACCCACAGGAGAAGCATATTCATCAAGAGGCCATGCAACCCCCTTCAAGGTAAAAGTAAATTTTGATATTCCATTATTTGAAGGATTGATAGATGCAGATGCTGTAGATAAATGGTTGAATCTGCATGAAGGATATTTTTCGGTCCACAATTTTTTCGATAGGGAAAATATCACTTTTGCACTCCTCAAGGTCATTCCCCATGTTAAAGACTGGTGGGATACTTACTTTGAGAAAAGAGTCGTGGAGGAATATATAATGTTTTTAGTGGCCCCTTCATGGTATTCCTTCCAGGACACCATTAAAGAACAATACTACCTTTTTGGAAGCTATGAGGACCAGTACACCAGATGGACCACCCTACGTCAAGAAAGGGACCAGATAGTACCAGATTTCACCAATATTTTCCATACCCTGTGCACCAAATTGGGTATAAAAGACTCTGAGTTTCATTTGGTGCTCAAATACTGCGGTTTTTTGCATAGATACATTCAAATAGAAATGGAGTTCCTGGACATCACTTTATTGGGCACAACTTATAGATACGCTATCAAGATCGAGCAGAAATTTAAGCAGAAATGGAAAGAGTTTGGATCTTCAAACCCCTCACAGCTGAAGCAAGGAAAAGGCAACCCAAACCCACACAACAATGGACCAAGCCAACATGGACACCCTCAAGATAACCAATCCAAGCCACCACACAAGAAGGGCAATGAGAAGACGAAGAAGGACACGTGAAAATGGTGTGAGTACCATAAAAGTCCTTGGCACAACACTAAAGAATGTTGCTCGAAGCAGTCCCTCGTGGTTGAGTTGAAGGCTTCCAAGTCAGAGGTCGATTTTGATTCTGATTCAAATCTTGAAGGAGGGAAGCATATTATCGATGTTGAAGCCAGTGCCACTATCACTACCACCAAAGTCCGGCCAAGCGAACCAAAAGAACCAGAGGAAGGGGAACACCTATTTCACTTGTAGATGTGGGTCAAGGGGGATCCTGTTTATTTCATTGTCAATAGAAGTAGTCAGAAAAACCTGATTTCAGTAGAGGTCATCAAGCGGTTTCACCTACCAACAAAACTACACCCGCATCCCTACACCATTGGTTCGCTTCTACAAGAAAGAGATCTTTGTGTCAGCCAATAGTGTCATCTGCCCTACGACATCAAGCCTTTTAAATATGAGGTACTATGTGATATTTATCCCCTTGAAGTTTGTGATGTTCTTTTACGACAACCATATTTGTGGAAGCGTCATGTTGTGTATGAGTTTAGACCCCACAGTGTTATTATTACTTTGGGTAGACAATTGTACATGATCCTAGAGGTAGCGACGCCTATTGCTATTTCTTTAATTTCTTCTAAGAAATGCAGTAAGGTCATTTCACAGATCGACAAGTTTGTCTTCTTTGTGATCCATGCTCATAGTAAGAAAAAGGTTGTTGCCACATTTGTGGCCTCTACACAACGCCTCTCTTTACAGTAGAAGTAAGTGGTTAGGATCGTGGAACAATAAAGAGACATATTCTCATCGCCTACAGGGGTACTGACACACTGGCAAGTCAAGCATCCAATTGATCTGACCCTCGATGCACCTCTACCTAATGGACCAGTCTATCGACGCTCGCTGATGGAGAATGATGAAATCAGATGTCAAATCTGAGAGCTTCTTCAAAATGAGTACATCAGACCCAAATCCTCCCCTTGCAGAAGCCTGATTGTACTAGTGCAAAAGAAGGATGAGACTTGGCAGCTCTCCATTGATTATAGAGCCTTAAACAAAATCACTGTCAAGAACCGCTACCCCATTCTGAGGATTGATGAACTTCTTGACCAACTCAAGGGGGAAAAGTTATTCAGCAATATTGACCTGAAGTCTGGCTACCACCGGGTTCCCATCGAACCAAATGATGCATGGAAGACAACCTTCAAGTCTAAAGAAGGTCTCTACGAATGGCTAACCATGCCCTTTGGCTTAACAAATACACCAACCAATTTTATGAGGTTGATGGATGATATTTTGAGACCCTTCACCAACTCCTTTGTGGTATTATATTTGGATGATATTCTCATCTTCAACAGAACATGGGAGGAGCACATGCGGCATATTCAACAAGTTTTGAGCACTCTGCAACAACACAAACTTTATGCCAACTTGGAAAAATTATCTTTTGGAATGAACATGCTCCAATACTTGGATACATTGTTGATGAGCATGGGGTACATGTTGATCCATCTAAGATCTAATTCATCCGTGATTGGCCAGCCCCAACCACACTAACTGAGCTTTAGAGCTTTTTGGGACTAGCCAACTTCTACCGATGGTTCATGTTGGGATTCTACCATATTGCATGGGCCCTCAACGAGGTGACCAAGGGTAGTGGTAGGGCCAAGTTCATGTGGGGGAAGGAGTAGCAACGGGAATTCGATGATCTGAAACATCACTTGTGCTCAGCTCTAGTACTCTCCTTGCTCGATCTGCAACAACCATTTGAGATTAAGACTGATGCATCTGACTATGTTTTGGGTGCAATTATCACTCATCACGGGCATCTGGTGGCATACCATAGTGAGGCACTCTCTGATACTTTCCAAAAATACCCCACCTATGATAAGAAAATTTATTCCATTTTTCAAGCCTGTCGTCAATGGAAACATTACATTTTGGGGAAGGAGATGATCATACACATTGATCACAAGCCTTTTCAGTTCATACAGACATAAGGGAAATTACAGAAGGATCGCCATCAGAAGTGGTCCACCTACCTGCAACAGTTCCATCTCAACATAAAGTATAAGACAAGTATCTACAATCGTGTCGCTGACTGCCTCAGTCGGCCTCTTGTGGCTACACTCACCATTGTGCTCCATTCCTGTGGACATGAAGCATCTAAGTGGCCCCAAATTTATCAACAATATCTGGACTTCGCCACCGCCTATAAGCTCTTGGGTACAGGCACAACTATCACTGATTTTCACATTCAGGACAGACTCTTATGCAACCTAGGCCATCTTTGTGTTCTTACAAGAGAGTGTGCAAAGATGATTTGGGAAGCCCACTACAGTAAGGTGGCAGGATATTTTGGCGTAGAGAAAACTATGGTCATTCTTCAGAACATTTTTATTGGCCAAAACTTCGATAGGACATAAAAAAGTATATCATATCTTGCACTTCCTGTGCTATTGCCAAGCTAGCCATTAAGAATCAAGGCTTATACACCCCTCTTCCAATTCCCGAGAAGCCTTGGGAATCCATCTTAATGGATTACATGTCTGCCTTGTTGTCCACCAAACAAGGAAATGACTGTGTGTTTGTGGTCATTGATCGGTTTTCGAAGATGGCCATCATCACTGCCTATAAGAAGAATGTCACAATGACAGATACTGCTAAGCTCTTCTTCAAACAAATGTGGATCCACTTTGGGATACCACAGACCATCATCTCCGACAGAGACAATAGGTTCCTCAACACCTTTTGGTCGAGTCTATGGTCTCTATTGGACACCAACCTCACAAAATCCACTGCTTTCCACATGGATAATTCCTCCCCACTTAGGAAGCAATGGTATCCATTGCGCCGAGTTCCCCCATCAGGTGAGGAACTCAGACAATAGGTTCCTTGAAATATTCTATGTTACAAAAGTGGGAAAACCTTCTTGCTCTCGTGTGGGATTTTCGTCAAACACTTTGCATGCTTCTGTATTTGACTATTGTAGATGAATTTTAATTGGACATCGGTCTGTTTTTTTGTTTTGTTTGCTGGTCTGTTGGTTTTCTAACCCCTTATACCTCCCCAGTGAAGTGCACAATGTATTATTTTGACATTAAGTAAAACCCACAAAATAATGATGAATACAAACACATTTAAATGAGCAAAATAATCAAACTCGGGCTGATTTTATTAAATGGAAATGGCTGAGTTTATTGCAATCAGAATTTGGAGTAAAATACCTCACAAGGATGAGGAGAATGACTTGATATGTGAGACTTGAAACCTCCGATTACATACAACGATGAAGATGCCATAATCGACCCACATTTTGATGGAAAGGGGGCGGCCCCATTGATATATTGCACCACCAGCTGACAGGCATGTTCCAGCCGTCTCACTCAACAATAGGCTACTTTATCATGCAAGTAAAAGTCATCCAGCAGAGGTCAAACCCGCAGCCTCTTTGCCCTTGCTCTCCATGCAACACACTGAGAAACACGCAGCCTTGAAGATGGGAGACACAGCCAATAGAGTAACACGCCTTCATACCCAGGAGTGATTTCGCCCAACACTGATATATTTTCCCAACAGTCAATTTAAATGTCCACACAGCCTTGTTGACACACCCAAACTCGCCTCTGGTTCAACAAATGTTCATCGAATTACATAACTCAAATTTCCAGAGGATTGGGCCCTTTTCAGAGAGTAAACTTGACCTTCCTATAGCAAAAGAAACATTACAACCCTTAGACAACAATGGATTTATCTCTTACTCTGCGTGTAGTGTCTAGGAGGGGCGCCCTCTTAAGAAAATAACTCGCCCTCAATGAACAAGATCAAAGTAAAATGTTGTGCGCCCCTGGCTAGTCACAACTCAGCCACCAAGAAGGGATTCGACCCACAGGAAAATTGTTTCCGAACTGAAGAAGCTCGCCCCTTTATGTGTGAAACTCCTAGCCTCCAAAAGATGGTTCGATTAGCCTTCAAACTCTTCAAACTTCTTCCCAAATCTGCAAATGAAATTCTTCCCTCAATGAAGAACTTCGAATCACGATGCCATTACCTGCAAATGAGAACCCTGAATGGCTTCTCCAATCTCACGGCTAGGGCAAATAGTTTCACTGCCAACTCCGAGCACCGAGATGGGTTTTCGGCTGAAACCCTCGCTAGCTCTCCGAGCTCTTCTCCAAAACTCAATTTTCTAAATGAATAGTCAATAATTCCTTTTCCAACCCTCAACCGTCCTTTTACTCTTCCACTTTTATTTTTCTCCATTAAAATATTCATTTAATTAATATTTGGAGAGAAATACCCTCAAAGAGGGGTTTAATATTAATAAACTCACTTTTCCTAAGTTTTCACTTTATAATTCGAAAGTGACTTTACCAATATCATTTCCCTAACTCATCCTTCTAATGGTTTATGGGAAACTGTGTAAACCACCACGGTATTCTGACTGCCTAGGAAAAATGGGACATTACAGTCCTCCCTGCCCAAATTTTCTTGTCCTCAAGCAAATTCAAACTTGGAAAATGTAACACCTGTTCGTTTTCCCAAGTAGCATCCTCCGCAGGTAGATCCTTCCATTTCACCAAAAACTCCCTGACCACCCTGTTACGGAGCTTCCTCTCCCGTACCTGTAAAATCTCCTTGGGGCTTGTGGCCAACCGTCCCTCGTCATCCAAAGGGGGTAACTCATGTGAACAACCACCTGTTGTCCTATTACCTGCTTAAGGCACGATACGTGAAACACGTTATGAATCTTTCTCCCCTCCGGTAGTTCTAATTCGTATGCAACCTGCCCCACCCTTCGAGTTATCCTGTAGGGCCCATAGTAGCGAGGTTTGAGCTTCTCGACCCCCTTCTATTTCAATGAAGATTGTCGATATGGATGTAATCGCAGGAACACTAAATCTCCAACCTCGAACAAGCGCTCGGTCCTATGCCTGTCTGCATACATCTTCTGCTGATTCTGGGCCACCCTCATGTTCTCCTTCAAAGCTCTCAGAATATCCTGGCTATCCTGTATCCAATCCCTGGCCTTCGGTGCCCTACTGTCACCGAATACAACGTCTACAAAAGTCATGGCCTCTTAGTCATAGAGTGTCCAAAAAGGGGTCATGCCAATGGACATGTGATGGGTGGTATTGTAACAGTACTCCCCCAGGTGCAACCACTTCACCCAAGCTCTCTGCTGCTTAGAAATGTAATTCCGCAAATAACCTTCCACCCATTTGTTCACGATCTCTATCTGTCCGTCAGTCTGTGGGTGGTAACTAGTGCTCGGTGTCAATTCAGTACCTACCAACCTGAAAATCTCCTGCCAAAAACCTCCCATGAATCTATTGTCTCTATCACTGACGATGGTTTTGGGCAACCCATGCAAACAAAAAATCTCTCTGAAAAATAGCTCGGCCACCTATGCTGTTGAGTAGTCTAAAGGAATAGCGAAGAAGTGGGCAAACTTGGTGAGTCTATCCACCACGACATAAATGCAATCCTTCCCCTGCACCCTGGGTAACCTGGTGATGAAATCCATGGAGATGCTTTCCCATTTCTGATCTGGAATGGGCAATGGCTGTAATAATCTAGCTGGATGGGTGTGCTCCACCTTGTTCTACTGGAAAACTCCGCACTCTTGAACGTGCTTCAGTATGTCTCCCTTGAGGTTATTCCAAGTGAACCTCTCCCGGACCTGCCTGTAAGTCTTCAAGAACCCCTGGTGTCCTGCTAACGGTGAGTCATGGGCTGCCTGCATGATCTTCTGCCTGATGTGTGAACCTGGAACCAAATAAATTCGGTCTTTGTAGTAGATGACATCCTCCACCACTCTGTACCTGTCATCTGTAACTTGTCCATCCAAAACCTCACAAGCAAACTTGTTCTTGGAATAATCTACCAGTAGAAGGCTCTTCGAGTCTTCTGATATGTCCATCAAAGATAGAGTAGGGGGCATCCTAGAAAGAGCGTCGACCACCAAATTGTTCTTCCCCTTCACATACACAATCTCAAAATCATAGGCCTGGATCTTACTCACCCACTTCTATTGTCTGTCATTCAGTTCCTTCTGCTCCAAGAATAATCAGAGGCTATTGTGATCTGTCTTGACCTTGAACCTGTTGCCCACTAGATAGTGCCGGAATTTGGCCAATGCATGCATGATGGCCAACATCTCTTTATCATAAATAGAGTAGAGCTTCTCATAATCTCTAAGCTTCCGACTCTCAAAAGCTATGGGATGATTCCTATGCATAAGCACGGCTCCAATACCTACTCCTGATGCATCTCACTCCAACATGAAGGGTTGGGTAAAGTCCAAAAAAGCTAAGACCGGGCACGAACTCATGATGTCCTTCATCCTGTCGAAGACCCCTTGTACCTCATCTGTCCACTCAAAGGCCCCCTTCTTGGTCAAATTTTTCAGTGGGGCTGTCAACTAAGAAAAACCCTTCACATACCTCCGGTAGTAAGTGCATAAGCCCATGAAGCTCTTTAACTCTGTAGTGTTGCTCGATGGAGGCCAATCACGAATCGCTTGGATATTGTCCCAGTGCACCTGCACTCCTTGATCTCCAATCGCATGCCCCAAATAGAGCATCTCTGTCAACCCAAACTCACATTTGGACAACTTCGCATACAACTCTTTCTTGTCCAATATGCCCATCACCTCATCTAGATGTTGGAGATGCTCCTCCCAAGTGCGGTTGTAGACCAAAATGTCATAAAAAAAACCAACAAATACTCCCTGAGCTGCTTGTTAAACGTGTGGTTCATACAGGACTGAAATGTGGCTGGGGTGTTGGTTAGCCCAAAAGGCATCACCAAGAACTCGTAGTGCCCATAGTGGCACCTGAAGACTGTCTTGTATTCATCCCCCTCTCACATCCTGATCTGATGATAGCCCAACCGTAGATCAATCTTCGAAAAGTATTTGGCCCCTCTCAACTCATCCATCAACTCATCAATCTGGGGTATAGGGTACCTGTTCTTGATGGTCCTCTTGTTGAGGGCTCGGTAATCAATGCACATTCTAAGGGTCCCATCCTTCTTCTTTACCATCACTATGGAAGAAGCGAAAGGACTCGAACTCGGTCTGATGTGACCCATCGCCAGTAGCTCCTTGATGGTCTTTTCTATCTCATCCTTATAGGCCTTTGGGTGCCTATACGGAGTGGTAATCACTGCTCTTGTACCCTCCTCTAACTCGATGATGTGCTCAAAGCCCCTGTTTGGAGGCCTACCTGGAGGTATATCACCAAAGACCTTTTGGTGCTTCTTAAGTAAGGCCTTTATCTCTCTCGAAAAATTGGGCTCCCCGCCCTTGGGATTCTGCACTAAAATCTGAAACTCTGCAACCCATGCAATGTCATCTTGCCTCATTACTACCTCCATTTTCTTTGTGGTCACTACCTTGGGAGGATAAGTATTCATGCCCCTCAAAA
>JZKD02S1729504.1:56558-68069 GCA_000966675.3 Picea glauca | reverse complement strand
ATGCCATAGACCTGAGTCACTGCATTACACAGATGAGCTAGGTCCTCACACGTGCACTTATGCTCATCCATAGTCACGTCTGCTCTACAGATCTGCTTTCCCACTGCCACCAACAAGAGGATCATCTGGAGTCTTCACATCAACTCTGCTGCTGTTCAGAGGAGGCCATCACATCATCTTCGTTCTTATTCTCATGATGATGTGCCCAACGCTTTTCGGGATTTCCCTAACTCAACAGATCGCTCTTACATCGGATAATCATCTGGAGTTCTTCTCTCTCACGTCATGGAGGAGGCCATATACATTCCTAGCCTTTGTCTCAGGCTGGAACCACGAACCCTTTATTAGGGGCTTTCTCTCATGTTTGTATGCTGAGAGTAAGACTTCACATAGCTTCTATATTCCACATCTCACAGGTTGTAAGCTGGAGGATGTCTCCTATAGCTGCATTCATTAACACTCCCTCTCAGCTAGGGAGACATTCTCCATTAGGCCAAGCTTCTCACGAAAATACTCGAACTTTGTTTTGGCAAGTGGTTTAGTGAATATATCAACAATTTGTTCATGGGTGGAAAGATACTGAACATGAACTGTCTTCCTCTGTACCATATCTCTGATATAGTGGTACTTGATTTCAATATGTTTTGATTTGTCATGGAATACAGGATTCTCTGAGAGCTTCACACAACTCTGGTTGTCACAATGAATGGTGGTAGGATCTATCTCGTTTTCAAACAACTCTGTCAAGAGTTTGCGAAGCCAAACAACTTCACGAATTGCCACACTCAGTGCAATGTATTTTGCCTCTGCCGTACTCAAAGCCACAGAGCTTTGTTTTTTGCTGCACCAGGAAATCATCGCTGATCCTAGGGTGAAGCAGCTTCCTGAGGTGCTCTTTCTGTTTACTGCACTTCTTGCCCAATCTGCGTCAGCATACCCTTCCAGTCTTATATTCACATTTGTTGCATATTTTAAGCCATAGTCAATAGTGCCATGTAAGTATCTTAATACGTGTTTGGCAACTATCCAATGTGTTTGTTTTGGTTGGCTCATAAACTGGCTAAGCACATTTACTGCATAGCAAATGTTTGGTCTGGTGTTAACCAGATACATCAAGGATCCAATAAGCTATTGATATAAATGTGGATCTACGTCTCCGGAATCGGTATCATTCATCTTCTTCAGATCCATTACCATTGGGGTTGGCATGGATTGACAATCTGTCATTTGGAATCTTTTCAGAATCTCCAAAGTATATTTTCCTTGGCTTAGGAAAATCTCGTCTGATCTCTGCCACACTTCTAGTCCCAAGAAGTAATGCATTTGGCCCAAATCTTTCATTTCAAATTTGGCAGTTAATGCCTGCTTGCATTCAACAACGAGTCTTTCTGAGCCGGTGATGAAAAGATCATCCACATATAGGACTAGAATCAAACATTCGTTTCCATTAATGTTATAGTATAGGTTTGGGTCGGCCGAACTTTTATTAAAACCCAAACTTATCAGGAAACCATCCATTTTCTCGTACTAAGCACGTGGGGCTTGCTTTAAGCCGTATAGGGCTTTCTTCAATCTGCAGACATGAGACTTTTCGTTGTGTATAACGAAACCTTCTGGTGGTTCGATGTAGACTTCTTCCTCAATTTCACCATTGAGAAAAACTGTCTTTACATCCCATCTGATGTAGCTTCCAGCCCATGGAAGCAACTATAGAAATGATGGATCGAATGGAGGTATATCTGGCTACTGGTGCAAAAGTTTCGTCATAGTCGACTCCCTCTATTTGTGAGAACCCTCTGGCCATGAATCTTTCTTTATATTTTTCAATGCTTCCATCAGCTGCATGTTTGATTTTGTAAATCCATTTGGAAGTTACTACGGACTTCCCTTCTGGCCTTGGGACAACATCCCAAACATCATTCTTTAGTATAGATTGATATTCTTCAGTCATGGCATCTTGCCATACTTGTTCATTTGTGGCCTCTCCATGACAGGTTGGTTCTGAATCAATAATGTGAGTCATAGCTGAAAGATAGCTAGAGAATCTCTTAGGTTTCTTGCTTTCTCTAATTGCTCCTTGTGGAGCTTTATGTCTTTCTGCTTCTTCTAACGTTTGCTGTGCCCAATCAGGTCTTTTATGTCCAATAATGATGTCTCTAGGCACATTACTTGGGGCAACCGAATTTGTTGGAGGATCTTGCTCAATTTGAGTTGTAGGCTCATCTGGAACATTGTCTATCTCCCTTTGAATTTCTGAATGCGGAGAAGGTATTTTGTCACCATCTATTTCCATCTGAGCTTCTCTAGATTTCTGGAAGGCTACTTCCTCTTCAAAGGTGACGTCTCTGCTTCAATTTGTCTTTGTCCTGAGATGTAGATTCGGTATGCTTTTGAGGATTCACTGTATCCTACAAAAGTACCTTTCCTTCCTGAAGGTTCTAGTTTGGATCTCTTTTCTTTAGGTACATGAAGGTACACTGGGCATCCAAATATTCCGAAGTATCCGATTTCAGGTTTCTCTTTAGTGAATTCTTCTTCTGAAGTAATGTTTTTCAGGATCTGATGAGGGCTATGGTTTTGAACATACACTACAGTCATTCATGCTTCTGCCCATAGAGTCATTGGTAGACTCTGATCGTGTATCACTACTTCAGTTGCTTCAATGATAGTTCTGTTCTTCCTTTCAACAAACCCATTTTGTTGAGGGTTGTATGGCATTGTGAGCTCCCTCTTGATCCCGACTTCAATACAAAAATTGATGAATTCTTTTGAGGTGTATTCTCCTCAATTGTCTGATCTCAATACTTTGATTTTTCTTTTGGTCAAATTTTCAACTTGAGCTTTGAATTCTTGGAATTTGGCAAGGACTTCATCCTTTCTCTTTAGAAAATAAATCCAGGTCTTCTTGGAGTGATCATCTATGAAAAGTACATAGTACAAGTACCCATTTAGGGATCCAACTGTCATTGGCCCACATACACCTGAATGAATCAAGTCCAAAATTTCCTTGGATCTGTTGTCACTATTGGAAAAGGATCCTTTAATATTTTTACCAAGGGCACACCCTTTGCAAACGCCTTCATGCTGGATTTGGGTCTCTGGTAGACCTGTTACCATTTTCTTTAGAGCTGGAAGAGCTCTATAATGAATGTGAGCAAGCCTTCTATGCCATAGCTCACTTAAGCTGATGGTGTCATGTAGTAAGGCTTGAACTGGTTTGATGGTCAACTTGTATAGGTTGTTATCTCTGACACCGATTACTTTGGAGAAGCTGATATGAGAGTCTTTGTGCCATGCAAGTACTCTCCCTTCTGAGAAAGTGATTTTGTAACCTTTGTCTTCAAGAGCCGAAATAGAGACAAGGTTTCTCTTCATACCTGGTACATATAGGACCTCTTCCAGTTTGAGCTGCATATCTGAATCTAGTTGGAAGGTGGAGATTCCAACTCCTCTTACATTGTATCTAGCATCATCTCCAAGGAACACATGTAGATGTGTCTCTTTCTCAATGAAGTGTGTCAAATGATTTCTAAAACCGGTCATGTGCCTGGAAGCACCACTATCAATTAGCCAAGTATTTTCATTATAGGAACCATACCTGAGAGTGCTGAGATGTTGATATCTTCATTGCATTGGAGTTTGGTGTTGAGCTTGCTTCCCATCATGAAATTGCTCATCTTCATAAACCCTTGTCAACTAGGCTAGAGGAAACCTAATGACTAGGCTAGGCTAGCACTTTTAGGTCTTGTTGGGCTTATGACTGGCAACAATAAGCCTTTACGTATGATAGCTTCTTCAAGAAATTCTCAGAAATAGGATTCAGAATTTTTTGCAGAATTTTGATGAAACCCTAGCAGCTCTTAGGGTCAAAATTTGAAAATGCCCGGAATTTAGTTCTGAGACTTGCTGGTGGTACGTTGAAGGAGGGCGTACCTTTTAAGTCTTTTTCAGCCCAAGCGTCCAAGTTATAGTGGTGAAATTTCTCTGAAAAGGAGGCCGTACGAATTTTCTGGAAAACCTTAGGAGGGCCGTACGATTCCTGCAACTGAGAGAGTAGATGTTCTGGAGAAGGCTTGTGCAATGGGATCTTCAAGACCTATGCTCTGATACCATGTTAAATTTTCATAGCATTAGGTTAAGTATGAAGTTCATTCCATTTTATCAAATAACCATAACCATAAATGCTACATCAACGAAGATCACAAGAAGAACCACCATGCACAAGAACACAAGATATATCCTGGGAAACCCTTCTCAAACAAGGGAGAAAAAACCCAGCCAAATCCTTTGCTATATTCTTCAAGAGAAAGACCTTTCACCACCAAAATGACTTAGCACACAAGAGGGTGCTTAAGCCCTAGAAACCCTAGCGCCCAAGAGAGGTGTGAACCTTTGCCATATAGAAGTACTTGCTGAAATTTCCAAAACATATGTGTGGAGGATATGATTCTACAATGGAGAATCATCTCCTACTTATATTAGACTTTGACGAATTAGCAAGGGCGTCTCATTGGCACAACAGGGCCAACCTCTCTAAGTCAAACACAATTTATTATTATAATTAATATTTTCATTATTAATTATCTTCTTTATATTAATCATATTAACATAGGGCCGACCTGTACCCTTTACATAATAACTAGGGTTACAGGTAGGTCTGACTCTTAAACAATATATAGCAAAGGATCTGATACACCCACTAGTGCTCATCCACTAGGGGCCACATCCATAGGGATGCCATAGACCTGAGTCACTGCATTGCACAGATGAGTTAGGTCCTTACACGCGCACTTATGCTCATCCATAGTCACGTCTACTCTATAGATCTACTTTCCAACTGCCACCAACAGGAGGATCAGCTGGAGTCTTCACATCAACTCTGTTGCTGTTCAGAGGAGGCCATCACATCATCTTCGTTCTTATTCTCATGATGATGTGTCCAACGCTTTTTGGGATTTCCCTAACTCAACCGATCGCTCTTACATTGGATAATCATCTGGAGTTCTTCTCTCCCACGTCATGGAGGAGGCCATATACATTCCTAGCCTTTGTCTCAGGCTGGAACCACGAACCCTTTATTAGGGGCTTTCTCTCAGGTTTGTAAGCTGAGAGTAAGACTTCACATTGCTGCTATATTCCACATCTCACAGGTTGTAAGCTGGAGGATGTCTCCTATAGCTGCATTCATTAACAAGGTTGACCTCACTTTTGTTGAGAATGGTGTAATCTTCACATGTGGCTACAACATACCCATACTATATCATTAATGTATGTGGCTAAGGCCAACTTTTGTTTGTTTAGTGTAATAGTAGGTTATGGTTAAGGCCAACCTAGTGAATCTTATGTGGGTCCATAACCCCTCTTGGGGAGGGTGCCCTTCCTCTTGAGATATGTATAAATACATACTCAAGTATCATTTGTAAATCATCATTGGGAGCTTTTTCTGTCTTTAAAAGTGTTTAAGCATATGAGCACCATATACGATGGTGCCCTCTTGCCATCTTTGTGTGATCTTTATGGTTGGTTATTGTTGATATTATGGTAGCTGCGGGAGGTATTAACCTCTACGTGTAACCTTTGACGAGATTAGAATATTCCGGGAAGCAAGAGAAACCCTAAAACGTTGGATAATAATCCTAAAAGACAAGTCAGATTAAGAGAATAATTAATATTGAGTTATTAGCCTCCAGGAAGAGAAGTCGGCCCAGTTAGGTGAGTTGGAGCAGTATAAATAGAGGGTGCCAGAGCTCATTTGTACTCACTCACTCTCACAACTGCATAAGGACAAGTGGTGTGCATGACTGGAGGAGAGCTGCAGGTCCTGCCGTAGTGACTTGGTCTTTGGTTATGGTTTGGACTTTCTACTGTGTGCATGACTGGAGGAGAGCTGCAGGTCCTGCCGTAGTGACTTGGTCTTTGGTTATGGTTTGGACTTTCTACCTTGGTTATGGTTTGGACTCTCTGCTTGGTACGCTAGCTTTGGAGAGAAGTACGCTACCTTGGTTGGCTATTGGTTCTAGGGTTTGTTTCCAGAATTATTCTATCTGTCAAGGTTAAGGTGCTCGGGGGTGGCCTTTGTGCCTATGGTTGGGTGACAATATTGAGATATTGTCTACGGTGAAATGAGTACACCTATTATTTCTAACAAGTTATGGGCCCACACTATCTTCGGACAGTCTAACCATTGGAAGGTAGATTGGGAGGATTTGCTCAGTTGCAGTTAGAGTTTTTGCTACAACAATGAAACCCTAACCCTTGTGTTGAGGCACCTTAAGTGAAGCGCTTGAGCTAATTCTTGGATAACCTAGTGCGCCCTAGTCTAGCGCACCTCCTGGTACTCAGCAAGCCAAGACGTCAAGTTTGAGTTGTTGGTCAAAGTCAAAGGTTGACCAAGTCAAAATCTAAGGTTGACAAGTCAAAAGTCAAAATGGAAGGCAGTTATGAAGACAGAAAACCTAGCATGAAGAAAGTGTATGTTGTACCCAAGAGAAATCTACTAAAAGGAACATTATGAGGTTTACCAAACCTCTAGCAGCTAAACCTATGGTCTAGCAAAGTCATTCTAAGGTTTACTGTCACAGTTGGGTAACAAAGGTATGTACCTATATATGTTCTTTTAATTTGTATCATTAGCATGAGTGTGTTTGCAGGGAATGTACAAGAGATCTTGTCCAAAGCAATGATCTTGGATTTAGTGCATTCGAAAGATCAACACACTCTCCAGGTTTGACTTGATATGTGTCTGGCTGTTATGGCATTATGAACTTCTAGTCAAAGTTATAAGCCGACTTTAGTCAAGATTTTATAATGTTGAGATCGTATTCTCTAACTCAATTTTCTGTCAAGAAAGCATATTGTTTTAAGTTCAAGGGTCAAGTCAGAAAGGATACTTGTCTTAGAAGAAAAGCAATTCAAGTGGAACAATAGCAAGACTTCAAGTTTGCATATCAAGTTTGACATCTTTATTATTGTCATTTAAGTGAGTATTGATAAGTACTTAGTAGCTTATAATACTCAGTGTACTTATTTGCAAATATGAACTAACACCTACTGTAGGAGATATTTCTTGTTCTTGTTCTCAGACAAGATCATATTAGTATTGCTACCAAGAAACTATCCTTCATATAAAAGATGTTGTATCGAAAAAACTGTTGTTCTTGTTGTCTCAGGCAAGTTATTTCATGAAGGCTATCATGAAGATGTCTTTCCAGGCTTGTAGCAATTGCCTCTATCCTTGTCCTTATTCTTGTTTCGATTTACTATCATAAACATATTGTCCTGGATCTTTCTTTTGTTTCTTGTCTTGTTCCAGGCAGGTACCTTTCTGAAATATGTTGACAAACCTTTGATGAACAATCTTTGTGGAAGCTGTCATAGAAGAAGTTTATAAGGATGACACAATGCTTGCAACAACTGCCAGATGGGCAACAATCAGAACAGATAGAAACAAACTTAAAGAGAATCAGAGGGAGTCAGACTCGAAGGAAGTCAGTAATCAAAAGGAAACCAGAATAGGCTTGTGACACTTTGCAGAAAGCAAAGAGAGACGCAGCAGACGGAAGCATGGAATCTCTCAGATAGAGGTAATTGATTGCAGAATTCCAGAAACATGCAGTCTCAGATTAAAAGAAGGAAGTTCTAGATATTGTTCATTCAGGCATGAAGCCAGTATTAGGAGGGAGCTAATTCCCAATGATATGATCCATTGAAGAATCTGTGAAGATTATGAAGTATCTATCCATGTTCTTCATTGGAAGTAGAAACCATGAAAAGTAACACATGTTCAACTTGACTCTAGAAGAAGTCTTCTTCCAAAAGAAGCCTTGAATATCCTTGGTTGTCCATCTACATTTATGTTCCTATGGCGAAAGGAAGAAGTTGGAAACTTTAGGAAGGAAGGGCATGGAATCTATATAAGATTCCATGGACTCCAACGTTGAGAAGGAACATGAAGATTCCAAGAAAGAAAGAAAAGCCAGAACAACCAAATTTAACTAGTTATTATACCGAAAATCATAAGACTACCAACATGATTTGAACCCACTAGAAGCAGTCAAGCAGAAGGAATGGAAGGAAGCTGTGATGAAGAACAATTATCCATGGGTTGGATTTTACATCAGATGGATGTAAAGACTGTTCTTCTCAACAGAGTAATTGAAGAAGAAGCATATATAGAGCAACCTCAAAGTTTTTAGGTACACCAAAAAAGAGACCCATGTATGCAGATGGAAGAAAACCTTGTATAGATTCAAGCAACTTGGTGCAGAGCCTCTCATGTACAACATAAGCGTGGTGAAAACTTCCTATGGCAGAGGAAGTGTATCGAAATGGTTCTTCAGAAGTCTGGGATAATGGATTGCAAATCCATGTCAAACTCCCATGATGACAGATTTGAAGAAGGTGAGAGACTCTGATCCAGTAGACCTGTCCCTGTATCGACAATTGAATGGCTCGTTGATGTATTTGGAGAATACTCAGCCAGATATTTTCTTTACTGTGAAAATAGTTCCAGGTGGAACCTAGCCATGAGAATTGAATAATTGCAAAGCATGCCTCGAAATATCTTTGTGGGACGTTTGAGTTATGATATACAACTGCATGGATTTATCGATTCAGATTGGGCAGGGAGTGCAAATAACAGAAGAAGTGATTTTTGGATATGTTTCAGTTTGAGCTTTGCCACGATATCATGGGCTAGCAGGAAACATAAGTCTGTTGTACTCAGCACTGCAGAAGCAGTGTATATTACAGCTTGTGATGCTTGTACGGAAGCAGTGTGGCTCCGTAAACTGGTTTCTGGATTGTTTGATTAGGTGCTGGATTCGAGCATGATATATTGTGATAACTAGAGCTGTGTGAAGCTCTTAGAGAACCTAGTGTTCCATGATAGGTCGAAGCACATTGAGATAAAGTACTATTTTCTTTGTGATAAAGTTCAGAGGGGAGAAGTAGTTCTTCAGTATATCTCCATTGATGAGCAGATAGAGATAAAGTACTATTTTCTCTGTGATAAAGTTCAGAGGGGAGAAGTAGTTCTTCAATATATCTCCATTGATGAGCAGATAACATATATTTTGGTAAAGCCTATGTCCAAGATGAAAAGTTTGCGTACTTAAGGGACAAGCTGGGCCTCGTGGAGATGACTTCCTTATTGGAAAGGGAAGTGATTACTCCCCAGGTTGGGAGGGAGCACTGATATGATATATGGACAGTCATTTTCCAGCTTGGAAAATGGTCCAAGTTGGGCAGTCACTTTCCAGTCTGGAAAGTGGTCTAAGATTTTTTAATGGACAGTCATTTTCCAGTTCATAAAATGGTCCAGAACGGACAGTCATGGTCTGACAGATTGTTGATGTACCATAGACAGCGATTCCCCTTGTGGCCAGTGTGGGGGAATGGTCTAGGACAGTCATTCTCCTTGGCAATCACTTTGAGAAGTGGTCAAGCAGAATGGTCCGCCTCTCCGGGAAGTCATTTTTTCAAAGTTCACAGTTGTGAGCAGTTTCGAAGAATGGTCCGATGTAGGAGGTTGGTGCAGGACAATCATTCCCTAGGGAAGACTCATTCTCTCCAGGTTGCAGTATGAATCGTGCTGGAAGAATGGCCTAGTTAGGTTGAATGGTCCAGGTTCAACAATCAGGGACATTCATTCCCTAGGGCAGACTCATTTTCTCTAGGTTGCACTGTGAATCATGTCGGAAGAATGGCCCAGTTAGGTTGAATGGTCCAGGTTCAACAATCAAGGACAATTATTCTTCTATGCTTGGGAAGAATAGTCCAGACAACCCATGGTTGATGTTTAACTTTCCGAGGGCAGATGCTCTTCCAGTCTCGCAGGATGTGAGTGGAAGAATGGCCCAGATGACTTAGTTTGTATCGTGACATTGTTGATGCAGGTTGATATCAGATGATATGATTGTTATGGAGACTGTATGTCTCTGGACAATATTTGTATACTATTGTGGTGGATTTGATCAATTGGTAGTGACTATGTGTCACTGGTTAGTAGCCGTGTGCTACTAGGAGTGGTTGTGTACCACTGGAAAGTAGTCGTATACTACTATGAATAGACACAGTTGTGTTCTATTGGATGGCATTGTTCTGATTGCCATGGAGACTATCTAGTTGGATAGTGATGATGGTGCTCGTGATTTGATCATGAGATAGCCCGTGTGGCTATGATGATGCTATCGGTTGAATGGTCTGTTTGTGCTTAATACCATTGCCTTAAATACATACCTAGCTAGGAGGGAGTGTTGATATTATGGTAGCTGCAGGAGGTATTAACCTCTACGTGTAACCTTTGACGAGAGTAGAATATTCCGAGAAGTAAGAGAAACCCTAAAACATCGGATAATAACCCTAGAAGACAAGTCGACTCAAGAGAATAATTAATTTTGAGTTATTAACCTCCAGGAAGAGAAGTTGGCCCAGTTAGGTGAGTTGGAGCAGTATAAATAGAGGGCGCTAGAGCTCATTTGTACTCATTCACTCTCACAACTGCATAAGGACAAGTGGTGTGCATGACTAGAGGAGAGCTGCAGCTGTTGCAGTAGTGACTTGGTATTTGGTTATGGTTTGGACTTTCTACCTTGGTTATGGTTTGGACTCTCTGCTTGATACACTAGCTTTGGAGAGAAGTACACTACCTTGATTGGCTATTGGTTCTAGGGTTTGCTTCCAGAATTATTCTCTCTGTCAAGGTTAAGGTGCTTGGGGGTGGCCTTTGTGCCTATGGTTGGGTGACAATATTGAGATATTGTCTACATTGAAACAGGCACACCTATTATTTCTAACAATTATCTCTCTATAATGTTGTCATGGTCTCTAACTCTATCACACATATGGTTCAACTCTAGTGCACTTGCTCACCCTTTATCGAGTGTTTTTTTTTAATTGTAGGTTTTAGGGTTTTTTTGTGGTTTCATTCAATCCTCACTCTCTTGTGATCTCAACATGGTATCTAAGTGGGTGTGAACCTCCTCATTTCGCTGTTGGTAAGGGTTTTTATTTGTTGTTCATGCAGGTATCCTTTGAGTCTTAGACCTTGCATGCGGAAGTGTTAATGTTTATGCCATTATTATAGTTCATTGCATTTCAATAGATAACAACAACATAAGAACAAGATCATTGAGAAATACACATTCACAAGAGACAAAACATTTATCCTGGGAAACCCTCTAGGGGAAGAAAACCCAACAAAACTTCCTTAATATAGATAGCCAATACAATGCCAAGAGATCTCTATGCTAAAACATAAAGTCCTCTCTAAGATATGCGCCACTCTCTCTCTCCTTTACCAGTAACAGATCAGAACTTGTCTCTCAAACTGAGCAAGTGAGTTGTAATCAAATGAGGCGCTAGCCTCCTTTATTTATACAAGTTCTGGCACGTGAGAAGTGTCTCTTCACTGGCAGGGCCGACTTCTCAATCTGGGTGGGTAAACCCACCTTTATTATATTTCTGGGTCTCTTAATTAACTGCTGGGGCCGACTTCTTATTCTGCCTATT